>VZRR01005326.1:133197-280824 GCA_013398015.1 Oreocharis arfaki
GATGCGGCGCGGGGCCCGGCGGGGAGGGAACATGGCGGCGGGGTGGAGGGGGCGCTTCTCCGGGGCCGCGCTGCGGGGCGCGGAGCGGCGCGGGGAGCCGGGGTTTGCGGTGTTTTCCATCTGCTTTTCGGTGGGGAGGGACTGCGGTTAGTGGCTGCCCCGCTCTGTGGGGCGCGGGGCGCTGCTTGTCCTGGGAGGGAGGGAGGTTTGGCCTGTCAGGAGTTCCAGCAGCAGCTGCCTGTGGGGCTGGGAAAGGGATGCGACCGCGCTGATTACTTCCCTTAAATTACTCCCGGCTTACAGCAGAGAGCTGCGATCTCAGGCTGAGAGATGAGCTGAGATCTCAGACCGATTGTCAGGCTGCAGGAGGGATGGGTCAGGCAGTGGTTGGTGTAGGCTTGTGCTAGGACTGAATTATTTCTGGGAGCTTCAGGGGAGATGGTTCCATTTTTCCCCACTGCTGCACCCTGAGGTTGGCTCAGTTGGGCAGAGCACAGTGCTAAAAGCGCCAGGGCTGTGGATTTAATCCCTGAGGTGTTCACGTAAAAGTTGGACTTGGTGTTCCTTCTTCCCACTGGGAGTATTCTGTGATTCCTCTTAAGAGTTGGGGGAAGCTGTCAGGAGGATTGTCAGGCTGCAGGAGGGATTTGGGTGAATTGCCCCCGAATTCAAAATGGGACAAGAGCTTGACTTTGTCCATTTGTCTTCTAGTTTGTCGCTGATGGCATCTTCAAAGCTGAGCTGAACGAGTTCCTGACTCGGGAACTGGCCGAGGATGGATACTCCGGAGTGGAAGTCCGGGTCACTCCGACCAGGACTGAGATTATCATCCTTGCCACCAGGTAACTCAGCCTTCCTGTACTGAGGTTCTCTGGAAACGCTGTGGGATGGTTCCAGTCTCGCTCCTGGGGACACTTTTCTCAGTTGTCCCGTACTTATTTCCCCGCAGAACTCAGAATGTCCTGGGAGAGAAGGGGCGCCGGATCCGGGAGCTGACGGCTGTGGTGCAGAAGAGGTTTGGGTTCCCCGAGGGAAGCGTGGAGGTAAAACTGCCTCGGGAGCTGGGTGGTGCAGTTGGGTTTGTGATGACAGGATGGTGTCAGCTGAAAGGTGGTTTCAGGATAACTTGTGTGTTACTTGGCCCCAAAAATGCTCTTGCACTGGAATACAAAATGAATTACAAGGAAACTCTTCTGGTGCAGAAGGATTTTTGAGAAACACGAAGTGACACACCAGTTATTTCTAATCTTAAATGTCTGGGGTGTTTTCCCAGGAGAGGGTTGGGCTGGGTGTCCTGTAAAGAGTCCATGCAAGCCAAAGGGTTCTGTGGTTCTGTTCCATGAAGTCTGCTGCTGTTACAAGTTCCTTGCTGCAAAACAAACCAGAGAGGGAGGGGGAGTGTGTGTGCTGGGGTGGTGCTTGTTTATTCCAGCTTGGCCGGTGCTGCTGGATCGCGTTGTACAGGGAAGGGAGCGTAGGTAAAGCTGCTGCCTGTCAGTGTGCAAGCATTAACTGGACTGAACGTAGGGTGTAGAGTAGAATGAAGCTCCTGTGTTCCGCTCACGTAAAAGTGAAGTTTACTGTGAGGGCAGGGAGGAACTGCCACAGGGTGCCCAGAGCAGCTGTGGCTGCCCCATGATCCCTGGCAGTGTCCAAGGCCACGCTGGATGAGGCTCGGGGCAATGTGGGATAGTGGAAGCTGTCCCTGCCCATGGCAGGGGTGGCACTGGGTGATCCTTCCAAGCCAAAGCGTGCTGTGATTCTATGACTGACTTGGAAAAGAGCCCTGCTGTGAGCGTGCCTCTCTCCTTTGCAGCTGTACGCCGAGAAGGTGGCCACGAGGGGTCTGTGTGCCATCGCCCAGGCCGAGTCCCTGCGCTACAAGCTCCTGGGAGGGCTGGCTGTGCGCAGGTGAGTACAGCAGTCTGGATGGGGGGGCACTGTGGGCTCCAGCACCATTCCCAATAAAAACTCTCCTGCAGTTTGAAGATTGAACCTGGTACTGCTGCACTGAAAGTTTTGTTCAGTGCAAAGTTCTGGAGCCCTACAGTAGGTCTGATTGCAGGTTGTCTTGTCTGGGAACGGTATTATTCCTTTGGGAATAAATGGGTGGAGGAGTGAAGGAAACACCATTTCAGGCCTTGTGGCTCAGGTGGCAGTGGCCCTGCTCTCCCATCCCCTCGGTGATGAGACGATGACGAGTCAGAAGCGGGTGGCTCTGGTGGCGGTGCCTCCGCAGTGTCACGTTCTGTGGTGCTGCGTGAGGTCCTCCAGCAGCAGCCTCCTGTCACCAGTGAATGATCTAGAGGCATTTGTCTGAGAAGGGATGGGGAGCTGCACTCCTGACACACGAAACTGAGACTGGAATTGTGGTAAAGTTCCTCCAGGGAGCCCAGTGGGTCTGGCAGAGTGGGCTCATGGCTTGGCTGTCCTCTCCCTGCAGAGCCTGCTACGGTGTCCTCCGCTTCATCATGGAGAGCGGGGCCAAGGGCTGCGAGGTCGTTGTGTCCGGCAAACTCCGAGGTCAGCGGGCCAAATCCATGAAGTTTGTGGATGGTTTGATGATCCACAGTGGGGACCCAGTGAATTACTACGTGGACACAGCCGTGCGTCACGTCCTACTCCGGCAGGGTGAGTGCCTGCCGTGCAGATCCCTTTGCAGCTCTGTTGGGTTCCTTCTCTAGAACTTCAGAGACAAAAAATCTCAGCCCCTGGCATCCTGTGCCTGCAGGTTGGAGCTTTCCCACTGGCAGGGTGAAGATTTCCTGCTGGCATCCGTGGAGTGGAACTCACATGGTTTTGATGTACCTCTGATCTGGCAGAGTGGTTCAGTTGTGCTGCTGTGCATGGTTCAGACTCTGAAAATCCTGTTTCCTTGGGCTTTTGCAGCTGAACTCTTGCTGTGGGATTTGAGCGTTACATCTAGAGCAGAAGTGCATTTGGGAGTGGAAAGCCAAGGGGCCTTCAGCAGCCAGTGTGGTTATACCGGGTCAGCTGCTCCTCTGCTGATGGGGTTTGAGTATTTCCAGTTGGGAATGGGGCTGTAGATTTTCCAGACACTCTCCCTTGTGTCCTGGGGTCTCTGAGGCTGGTGAAAACTTCCAGATGAAGTGCCTGTTGCCTGGTTTTAAGAGCTCTTGGCAGCTGGGATTCTGGTTTTCCTGGCTCCTCAGGATGGGCAGAGAGAACAGGAGTGCTACAAGTGTCAGGCAGTCTTCCCAGCTAAACCTGCTTCCACCTGTCTTCCCCCTGGTAAAACACAAATGACTTGTGCATCTTCACTGGCTTTGGGTTAATTAATTGCAGAACTCCTGGTGCAGGGATACCAGCACAGCCAGAGCTGTTCTCCACCTTCCCTTCGGTGATGATACGATGACGAGTCAGAAGGGGCGTCCTCGTGTCATTGCAGCCTGCCCTGTGCCACGTTCTGTGGTGCTGTGCCATGGCTGCCTTGGCCAGGATGTCCTGCTCCTTGGATGATTTAGAGGCATTTGTCTGAGAAGGGATGCAAAAAACCAGTGGAATTTCCTAGAGAAATGAGCTGAGGAAGAGGATAGAGTTTAAAACCAGGCTTAGAATGAGTTGAGGGTGGAACTGCAGTGTCAGGCTGCAGTCAGCAAAGGCAGTGAGTTGGAAAACTTTAGATATCCAGCTTCAAATTGCTTGACTTTACAATACTGAGATAAACTCACAATAATTAGGTTTTTAAGCTGTAGCATGTCTGTGTTACAGTGTTGTCAGCAGATCTTTCATGTGCAGAGATACTTTGTAACTTTGGTGCTTGATCTTATTTTGTGTCCCTGTTGTCCTGTCGCTCTGCAGGAGTACTGGGAATCAAAGTAAAGATTATGTTGCCTTGGGACCCCAGTGGAAAGATTGGCCCCAAAAAGCCTCTCCCAGACCACGTCAGCATCGTGGAACCCAAAGAAGAGATTTTGCCCACCACCCCCATTTCAGAGCAGAAAGGTGGCAAACCAGAACAGCCAGCCATGCCTCAGCCAGTGCCCACTGCCTGAGGGGTAAGTGCCTGGGAGCAGTGGGAGGGAGGTGTGCTGAGAATCCATGTGGAAAAGGTGTCAGGCCACCAAAAGTGCTGGAAGCTGGGATTTTGGGAAGACAAGCTGCTGCATTGTACCCAGCACAGTGACCAGGTTGGGTTTGGGCATTGATGAAGGACGCAGAGTCACAGAGTTCAAGGCATGTGGCAAAGCAGCTAGAACACTCCTCTGGAGATGAGATGATGGATCTGGAAGGGAATATCCCTGTCCACATGCCCTGTTCCGTGTTGTGTTGTACAGCATGGATTTGGGGACCTTGGATCACAGTTGGAGAGACTTGCTTGAGAAGGGTTCGGTGCTTTGCATGTGTTTGCATTGTAGCATCTGCTGCCAGTGTGCAGCTGGCAGCACAGGGAATATATTCCTCATGGATCCATCCTATCCTGCCCCATGATCCAGTTTGGGATAATCTTAGAAGCCACTTGAGAGCAATTTGTAGGCTGCTTTTGTAAGGAAGTAATCACAGTGTGAAGTCCTGTTAAGGGATCTGGCTGGCAAGATGTGCCTCAGTGGGAAAAAATGGGGATCACTGGCCAAAAAGCAGGAAGTGAGAGGTGCAGTTCAGTTGGAAAGCTGGGTTTGTTCTTTGGGGTAGGAGAATGGTTATGGAAAAGAGTTTGCCCCCAGCTCACTGAGTGTTTTGTTTCTCGTTGTAGGGTTTGTAACATCTGCAACCAGAAGCTTGTCTGTCCTGAAAACATCTCTTAATAAAATCACAAAAGACAGTGTTTGTGAAGGTGCTTTTTCTTTTTTTCTTTCCTTTTTTTTTTCCTTTTTATTTTCTCAAGATGCACTCCAGGAAGACCTTGCTCCCACCTTTGGTATGGAAGGAATTCTGTTGCTGTGTTCCCCTTCTGGAGTGAATGTCACCAGATCCTGATCCAAACAAAGTGGGAATAAAGCACTGGTGCCTATGATAGATAGAGCTGGAGCAGCAGTCCCGTGTTTAGAGGATCATGAGTAACAAACACTCCAAGGAGTTCTGGTGGCTGTTCCCTACATCCCAGGCCCTTTTCCAAGGTTTCCAGAAGGGGGAGCTTTTCTGGCAGCATCCAGCCCAGTGCAGCTCCTGTTAGGGTCAGCTAACTTTAGGTGTGGATTTATAGGCTGAGACCAAAAGTGACACTCAGGATTTCAAACGTTCTGTCCTGAGCTGTGAGGTGGGAATGTCTGCTGCAGGAATGGGAAGAGACAGGCACGTCATAGGAGATGATGTATGTGCAGGATCAAGAGGTTCAGGATTTTGAGGAATTCAAAGCCTCAAAAAACTTTGTTGTTTAGGAATAGCTTTCACATCCACATTCCCATTTTTAGGAAGTTCTTTGCAGGAACTAGGCTGGCAAGGATTTCAAACTGATGGTGTCAGGAGCTGGTCTGTCTAGGGAGCCTTGGCCTTGCTGTTCCCAGCTTCTCTGGCACACGGGGGAATTTGGTTGAGCTTTGGAAACAAGATGTGCCTTCTCAGGGTGTCAGTGACTCTGATTTCAGGTTGTGCACATCATTCAGTGCAAAGCTTTTAAATAGTTAATATAAATATTAGACTGATGCCACATTAATTTTTTTAATTTGAATTTGGAAATAATCTGAAAATAGAAAAGGTGACAAAGCAGCTCTGTCAGATCATAGGAGCAGGAAATGTGTGAAAATGGGAAGACCTGAAGCAATGAAGAGTCACACCTAGCTTTGCATGTTGTCTCTAAATTCTTAAACATTCCCATGTGATACATGGTGATGGTTAGAAATTTCTCCTGCTGCCTCTCAGGGCTGGATTTCCTAGAGATTCCTCCACTTCTTCCTGGTTAAAAACTCTCCAGCCCTGTCCATTATCCTGTTAATCTGACAGTGCTGATCACTGGTAGCATCAAGAGATAAGCAAAGAGTGGGGAGAAGGCTCCAGGGAGACCTTAGAGACCCTTCCAGTGCCTGAAGGGGCTCCAGGAGAGCTGGAGAGGGGCTTGGGGCAAGGGATGGAGAGACAGGACATGGAATGGCTTCCCAGTGCCAGAGGGCAGGGCTAGATGGGATATTGGCAAGGAATTGTTCCCTGGGAGGGTGGTGAGGCCCTGGCACAGGGTGCCCAGAGAAGCTGTGGCTGCCCCTGGATCCCTGGCAGTGTCCAAGGCCAGGCTGGACATTGGGGCTTGGAGCAGCCTGGGACAGCGGAAAGTGTCTCTGCCCATGGCAGGGTGGGATTGGGTGAGATTTAAGGTCCCTTCCAACCCAAACCCATCTGTGATTATCCTGTAACAGTCAAGGGGTGCAAGTGTGAACTGAACAGCTTTTCCACATGCCTTGGTTAGAGTTAGCACTGCCCTGAGCTGTTTGGAGAAGCTCCAAAAGAGGAGGGAGCTCCTTCAGTTCTCTGTGTCTTTTCGGTGCTTCCCTTGGGCAAAAGCCCTGGAAGATGAGCTGGGGGTGGGATCAACTGAGGAACTCTGGAAGGCTTTTAACTTAATTTCAATATTGCTATTTCAGGTTGGTGTGTTCCTGCTGTGGTTGGTGCTGGAGGTGGCTTCATTAATTCCCATTTGGTGAAAATTAGGAAGCACCTGGTGCTTTTCCAGTCTGGGAGGAGCTCCACAGGATGTGTGTGCTTGCCCAGCCCAGGCACAGGGAAAAGGGGACGTGTCTGTGCCTTTAGTTTTGCTTGTGAGTGAGTGGCAGAAGGTTCATCCCTTTCCAGCAGTGGGAGAACACGGATTAGCAGGGTCTGCCACTGCTGCGTTTTCCGTCTGGGGAAGGCATCTTTAGCCTGCAGTTTTTTCCTCCTCTATTTCCCTAGAGTGGATCCCAGCTGGAGGAGCTTTCGCTGGGAGGGTCAGGAAGGCTGTCAGCTCACTTTTCATTCTGCTCACTGGCACTGCAGGATGGGGCAGTGGTTCCTTTACCTGTGGAGCATTAAGGGTGTTGGATATTTGCAGTATCAGGAGAAAACAATGAAGGGGAAAGCTGCTAAGAGCATTCCTTTCTCACGACTGATGTGCCACAGGAATTCCTCTTTTGTATTAAGTGTAATTTTTGTCCATAACTGCCACGTTAGGGTGTCTTGGATTTACGGCTAGCAAGGAACCTCCCTAAGTTTGTTTTACTGTGGAAGTGACTCTGGCTTTTTCATTGAAAAAGTTTTATTGCAAAATTACACAACTGTCACTGTGTGGTACAAGAACAGACAATAAAAGCCATCAGACACCTGCATCCACATGATGCAAATTATTCACAATATCCCACAGCGTGTTCTTGCCCTGCCCACCCCTTCCACCCCCCAGCCCAGCCTCCAGAACGTTCTGCGTGTGGGTTCAGTGCGCGGCTTCACCGGGAAGGGTCCCACATTTGGGGACATCCCTGGCATTGCCTCCTGCCTCCCAGCACCTGGGAACATGCAGTATTGGGCTTCTATGTCAGCAGGGAAAATTGGCAGGGAGGTAAAGCAAAGCCATGGAGGTGCTCCGTGCTGGTTTCAGAGAACTGGCAGTTCCATTGGGATGCACGGATTTTCCTCATTTCAGTAATGTCATTATTTGCCTTGTGGTGTCTCTCAGTGCGTGGCAAGTGCTGCAATGCTCCCGGGATAACATCAGCTCCCTTTTAAAATACTATTAACCTGATGATATCCCTTGAAGAGAAGTTAGGAATAGCCTGGATCAGGCTGTGAAACCTGCTAATTATCAGACATAAATATAACTATAAATACCTTTGTTTTTCAGGGTGCCCTTATCCAGGTCAGCAGACAGGGAGCTAAAGTACCATGGAGCTTCAGCACAGCATAATTAGGAAGTCAGGTAATGGCAGCTTTAAAGCTTTGTGTTTAATTAAGCAAGAAAGTGGAGGTGAACCTTGTGCCACCTCCCTGTGAGAAGCCAGCCAGGAGTGCCTTGGGTCAGCTCCAGTGGGAGCTGATTGGAACCAGCTCTGGTATAAACTGGGAGAGCCCTGGCAGTGGGAATGGAGTCTTTCCCAGCCTTACAGGCTGATGCACTTGCAAGAGAAGTGAGTTCTCTGCCTGGTGCAATTGCCTATTTAATTACGCATGTTGGCCCCTCAGTGATCCCGAGGGTTGGAGTGTTGAAGGCACCTCAGGTTACTCTTTCTAGAAGCCCAAGCTCCCCTCTGGGCTCTCCCTGACAGCCCAAAGCCCCTTAGTTCTCCATGAAGTGTTGATCCAAGCTGCTCTCGGCTTTGATGTTCTACCTAAGGAGCTCTTGCTGTTGAAGCATCCAATGCAGAGCACAGGGATAGGCAGGACAGAAGGACACAACTCCATACAATCTCTGTTCTCCCATGCTGCCTCCTGCTCTGCTCCAGGGCCCTGCAAGGGTTGGACTGCACAACTGGCCCTTGGAGCTCTGTTACACACCCCTGGAGAGAGAAGAGAGAAGCAGGGAACAGCTCTGGAGCGGTGCCACGGGGCAGCCAAGCGGGAGAAGAGCGGCAGGGCTAAGCGTGCAGGTGGGTGGAAGCGTTTGGGATGGGAGGGTGGTGCCTTGGCAGGGCTGGTGGAGCAGCAAAGAACTGAGCAGGAGGCTTAACTAGTGCAGGCTTCAACCTGGCCACCTCAGCTGACTCCCGGTGACCCTCTGGTGCCAGGCTCCCCTGCTCCTCTCTGGAGGTGGGCTTGTGCAATCCGGATTTTGGGGTGAGGTAAAGTGTACGCTGGTTTCTCCTCACAATGCACCCTGGTCTGAATAGCACCCATGGTTCGAGAAGGATACAAAATAGTGTTTCCAATTTGTCAAAATCCCCCCCTAAAAACACACACAAACCAAAGCTCTGGGAAAAAAAAAAACCAACCGAAACAAACCCAACTACAACTCGTCGCGCATCTTGTCGCCTTTGGGCCTCACGAGCCTGCCGATGAAGAGGATGGAGTTGGTTTTAGTGTCCTTGATCATGAAGATGAAGGGGTGGTCAGCATAGAAGAGCTTGGGGTTCCTCATCTCCTCTCGGCCATAGATGTCGGCATCGTAGGGGTTCCCCTCCGTGTCCCATTCCAGAGCGGCGGCGTGGAACACGTTGGACAGGTAAAGGTCTTTCTTGCCGGAGATCTTGGACAAGTCAGCCTTGGTTTTGTCAATGGCTTCTGTCAGGCCCAGGCCACCCAGGTGTTTCTAGGAGGAGACAAGAAGTCAGCAACCCTCCCAGAGATGACACAGTGCAAAGGGGAAGAGGGACAGCAGGCATGGATAACCCACCATCCCACTGTATTCCCTCCTATCCCAAAGAACTCTAAGGCCCAACTATTTAAGGACCTCCCTTACCTGAAGGTCGTGGCTGACTTCCAGGACAACTTTTGGCAGTGAGATGGCCACTGATCTCTTCTTCATCTTGCCAGCCCAGGTCTTGAGCTGCTCCTTGTTGAGCAGTTTCTCCACCCTCTCCAGAGGCTCCACGTGGTTTGGCATGATGAAGATCATGCTGGAGAGCTTGTGAGCCAGTGGCATCTCTACCACCTGGAGCTTCTCTGTCTCGTCGTCATAGTAATTGTAGAGACCTTGAAACCAGAAGCAGGGAACAGTGAGATGTGGCGCAAAGTGAATTCAGCCTGGGCTTTCCCTGACCAGGAAGGGAAGAGAGTCTGGACACTGCTTTGGGAACTGGCCCAGCATAACTGGAGCTGGCCGTGGTTCTCATTGGCGTGATGAGCCAGGATTTGTTCCCAAAAGCCAAGCACGCAGTAGTAAGCATGGATTGTCTCTGCTCACAGAGAGACTGAATCAGCAGAACAAACACTCCTCTGCTTTGTTCTCAGTCATGAGGCAAAGCAATCTTGGAAGCAGCTGGTGGGAATCTGGGTAACGGAGAACAACAGTCATAATTCCCACTGGTCTTGGTGTGGGGCAGGAGGTTTCCCACTCACCTGTGCGGTGCATCATGGGCACTCCCACGGTGTAGGAACGGGTCACCATGAAGCCACGGTTGTCCACCATCTTATGATGGAACTTCTCATCCCAGTGAGCTACAGGAGAGAGAGCAACACAGCTTGTAAGAAAAGAGTGGTAATTCCATGCACAGTTCCCAGCCCCTGACAAAGAGCTGCCTCCAGTGGACCCAGGATTTGTCCACCTTCCCTTCCGGCTGTTAAGATGATCTTTAAGGCCCCTCCCACCCAAACCATTCCATGATTCTTGGTGTTGGCTCAGGGGAGGTTTTGGGTCCCTTGTACCAAGAACTGAGGGTAGAACTTACGCTTGAAGAACATGGCGTTGACGATGAGGGCCCCGTCAGTTTTCTCCACATCTTTGGTGACCTCTGGCAGTTTCCCATCTGTGGTCTGGGCCGCCCACTCGTTGATGGACTTGAGGGCGCTCCTCTTGTCTCGGAAGTTGATCTTGGAGTGCTCGTAGTTGTAGTGCTTCTTGCTGTTCTTCACGAAGTCCTCGGCGAAGGTGATGGAGGCGGGGCCGTAGAGGCGGTTGCCGATCTTCCAGGTGACGTTGCGGGCGGTGCTGTTGCTGACGTCGCTGAGGAGCTCGGACAGCCCGCTGTGCACGTAGTCGTCGTTCAGCTTGTCCGCGCTCAGCACCGCCTTGGCCTGCGAGGCCGTCGTGGCCTTGCCGCCGAGGGACACGAGCCCCAGGGACGAGGCCACGACCACGGGGGACAGCAGGATGTTCTCCATGTCCTTGTCTTTGGCCATGGCGTGGTAGAGGTTGAAGGCCAGCGTGGTGCTGCGCTCGGCCAGCGTGGTGGCCTTGTCGCTCAGCTTCCTGTCCTCTGAGGGCACGGCCGCAGCGAGGCCCAGGAGGGCCAGCCCCACCATAATCCACATGGCTTCAGTAGCACCTGGTGCCTCCCAGGACCTGCTGGGCAAGAGAACTCACCATCAGCACAATTCCAACTCCTCCTGGAGCATCCAGAGATCCCAGGGGCTCTTCCAGAGAAACCCACTCCTTGGTTCCAGTGACGGTGACATTGCACCAATGCTTCACTGGGGTGCAGCCATCCCAAGTCCACTCTGAGCAGCAATTAGTCTTCAGGAGTGCAGGCTGCACCCTGGCAAGCAGAGCCCTGTGCGTTTGGAAGGACAGCTTCCTTCCTAAGCAGTTTTCCTATATTCCAATGTTAATGTACAGTGAATGATTTAAGGAGGGGCCAGGGAATGTAGCAACAGGAATTTCTCTTATCTCGACAGGGCAAGGGGGAATGGCTTTAAAGTGAAAGAAGACAGGTTTAGATTGGACATTGGGAAGCAATTTGTCCCTGTGAGGGTGGGCAGGCCCTGGCACAGGGTGCCCAGAGAAGCTGTGGCTGCCCCTGGATCCCTGGAAGTGTCCAAGGCCAGGTTGGATGGGGTTTGGAGCAAGCTGGGATAGGGGGAGGCGTCCCTGCTGCCCATGGCAGGGTATGGAAACTGGATGAGCTTTGAGGTCCCTTCCAACCCAAACCCTTCCATGATTCTGTCCCCAGAGCAGGACAAAGCTCTGCCCTGACCAGGAAAAGGTGAAAGCAGGATGTTTGTGCTGCCCAGGAGCCACACAGCATAGCACTGCCTCTTGATCCAAGGGCTGCTGCAGGCACTGTATGGCAAGGACCGTCCTTTCTGGGGACCCTGGCCGTGGGCCCCAAATTCTCAGCTTCCTTGGCACTAGATGGAGCACGTGAGCTTCCACCAAGCAAAGCCAGAGGCAGCCCTAGAGAAGATCCTGCACTGTCTGGTCAGCTCTGTTCAACTTGGTTTTGCCTGTCCAGCTCTGCTGAGGAGGTACCAGAGCAGAGGGAGGTGGGGGAGCCTCATTTTCCCCAGCAGAGCCTTCAGTTCATGCCTTGAATGGATGGATCTCATCCCAACATAGGTGAACCCATCCCCAGCACGGGCTCTGAGCCCCCAGCTCCAGTAAATGTGCAGACTGACCAGTCCTAAGTGCCTGGAAGCCCTTTGGAGCTCATCCCACCTGGCCCTACACCTCCCCTCCCTCCTGCCTTCACTCAGCAAACCTTCCTGCTGGCAGATCCTCAGGCCTTAAATCCCACCTCCAGCTTTTGGGGGAGTTTCTCCTCAACAGGCTGCGTTTTGTTCCTTGGTGGTCCTCTCCTCCCACCCTCCTCCTGCTCAGCCTCAGGGGCTGCCCCTGGTGTGGGGAGGCAAGGAAAGGCTGCAGCGGGGCTGCTGCGGGGCTAAAGTATTCCAGGCAGGAAGCGAAGGGCCCGCTGGGATTACATATGGAAGGAAACACGAAGCACGTAGCCCCAGGCAAAGAGAGTGCGCAGTTCCACCAGGGACCCTTTGCCAGAGTGGGAGGAGATTGCAACCTAAAATCCTTTATGGGAGCAAGGCTTCTGTTAAAGGGAAGAGCCATCCCAGCCACCTAGAGAGCAAAGTTTTGTGCAACAGGCTCAAAAGTGCCCTCGACACTCCTTTAAAGTGCAGCCAGGGTGACAAACATTGGAAATCTGAGGGCTTTCCTTCTGGTTTTCTATTTCCCGTTTATTTCTAAGGATACCTTGAAACTCTTTCATAGTGAGGTCAACGTTTGCCTTTTTCTTTCTGAAAGAAAACAGATACATGGAGTAGTTCTCTCGTGAGCGGGGTGGGGGGGGTGGCCTGCACTGCTTCATCCTCAGCTTAAAAAAGGGTCATTGCTTCAGGGCCGGGTGACAGATTTGGGCTGTGCCGAGTCACGCAGCCCAAGACGCAGAAATGTTGCCCATTCTTGGATTGCGGCGGCGGTTACGGGCGAATTCATAACGCAGGGTGAAAATGGAGGGAGGGAATGTGGGGAATGCGCAGCCAGCAACATCCTCCTCTCCCGTGCTCCCACAGCGAGGGGACGCCCAGTGCCAGCGTGGCATTCCACAGCCTTCCCCGGGGCCGCCGGGACCCGCTCTCCAGGCGGGGTTTGGAGGTGCAGCCCTCCGAGGGCTGCGTGTCACCCAGGAGCAGGACAGAGCTGCAGGGCGGAGGCACGCAGGCAGAAGGCCATTTCCGTGTCACCAGAGGGATGTGACACTCGGTTAGGGCAGCAGAAGGACGGCTCGGGCTGTGCTGGGGCAGGAGGCTGCAGGGAGAGCTCTCATTCCTGTGCTGGGATGGTGCCCAGGGTCCTGGAGGCTCCCAGGCTGAGTCAGAGCAGGGGCTGGAGGATTTCACTCACACCGAGCTAAAGCGTCCCTTATCCCCCTTTTCTTTTCTGTCACCCTCTGGAAGCTTCTCCTGCAGCTTCACTGTGACCACCGCTTGCAAACTGGAGGCGATGGGGGGAATTTTTTAACACCTTTGCTCAAAAACCCAGAGCCAGCTCATGGGACAGTCTGTACCCCTATCCCCCACTTCCACCCACCCCACTGCAGCCTACCCCCCATGCACCCCCTTCTCCCATGCCATAACCCTCCNGGTCACCCCCTGCCAGCCCGGGGTCCCCCAGGTCCCCCCCTCTCACCTGCGGGGTTGGGACGCGGCTTTGCTCGGCTCCCTGTGCACCTCCCGGTCCTCCAGAGGGGGTATATAAGGGGCCGGGGAGAAACTTCTGGAAGTTGGGAAAACCCTCTAAAAATGCTCGGGGAGGGAGAGGAAGGGGAGGATCCGTCCCAGCTCTCTCCCGGCCCGCCGCCAATGGCAGGGAATGCCGGCCCCGCGCCGCCGAAGGGGGGTCGGGATGGATGGGGGGATGCGCGCTCCCTCCTCCTGCCGGCGCGGCTGGAGCTGCCCCAGCCTGTCCCCAGCCTGTCCCTGCAGCAGGAACATGGGGAACTATTCCTTGCCAAATCGGTGCTTTTGCCTTTTTACAGGGCTCAGGCCCATCTTATTTCCATCCTCTCCCTGCCCCTGGCATCTCCTGCAGCTGGATGGATGTTGGCACCAAAGGCAGGCAGTTCTATATTTATTTTCTCTTTTTGGGCTGTCACCCTCCATGAAGTCAGGGGTGGTGCAAAGGGCTTTGGCCATGGCCGGGGCAGTCACAGGCAGCCAGTGTTTAACATCTGCCCCATCTGAAATGTGTCCCTCACTGGTGACATATAAGGGAGAAGAGAAGGCTCCAGGGAGACCTCAGAGCCCCTTCCAGTGCCTAAAGGGACTTCAGGAGAGCTGGAGGAGGGACTGGGAACAAGGGATGGAGGGACAGGACACAGGGAATGGCTTCCCAGTGCCAGAGGGCAGGGATGGATGGGATATTGGGATGGAATTTTTCCCTGGGAGGGTGGGGAGGCCCTGGCACAGGGTGCCCAGAGAAGCTGTGCCATGGAGAGGTTTCTGCTGAGTCACATTTTAAGACAGCACAGGATTGTTTTCATGGCAATCTGGGATGTAGGGATATTGTAGGTACCACCCCCCCCCATGGGTGGTTACATCAGCAGGAGGATGCTGCATCCTTGTGTTGTTTAACTGATGTCTGTGTCTCCCTTTGAATCACACTAATTTCATTTTTCCCCCTAATTTTGGCTCTGCCAAGTTTTTCTGCTTCCCTCTGAAGACAGGGGTCTCAGCCTCCTGTTGCTGTCGTGGAAAACAGCATCTGATTTTCCCTTCTGGCTTTGAATGTTCTGCTGGTTGTCTTGGAAGCACCTTGCTTTGGAATCATCTCATCGTTCCATTCCCCTTCACAGCCCACCTGTTCTGGTGGCATCAAAAAGTGACATTTTTCCTGTCTGAACTGTTCAGATGGTGCCATGTGAGTAGATACTCCACACCTCAGACAAGGGGAGATCTTTGAGCCCTCCCTGTAAAAAAAGTCTGCATCATCTGCAACCAACCTGATGTCCTCACATCAGTGATGTTTAGAGATCTGGTCCCTTCAGGGAGGGATTTGGTGGGAAAAAGAGCTTTGGAGTACCTTAAGCAACAGATTTTTGTACACTGGTATATCTTGGTGGAGTTGACTTTACTTTGTGTCTGCATAAATGCAGGACAGTGGGGTCCCAGAGATTTTATAGCACAATTTTGGCTTTATTAAAAATGAATTTGCTGATATCAAACCATCAATACCGAGGTAAATTTTACTGGTCTGCACCAGCAGCGTGTGCCAGCTGAGAAATGAGAAAAGCTCCTTTAAACTTCCACTGTCAGCTGCTTTTCTCTGCCAGGTTTTGAATTGCTCCACCTTCAAACCCTTCCCTATAATTACTTCCCATGCAAGATTTTTTTCACCTTCCTAGTGAAATTTAAAATAAACTCTAAAACTTTTAATCTTGATTTCTTTCACTGCCTCCCAACGTCAAAGTCCTCTGACACTCTGGGGGCTCTGTGCTTCAGTCCTTTGAAATGTCTTTGCCCCAGTAGCATAGATTTGGAGTAAAATGAAAATAGTTCTTTGTGTTTGAGGGCTGGCAGGCCAGCATAAAGATATTTCAGATTTTTCCTGATTTTTATGTGTCTGTTTCAACCTATTCCTCCTGTCTCTACAACACAACCTGGTAAGAGCCACCAAAAAACCCTGCAGAGCTTTAGGATGTGAATATGCAGAAAATGCGTCAGTTCTACCATATTGTCAGCAAACAGCTTCATCTTGACTGTGAACAGTTTTCCAGGGCCAGAGTTCTGGGCATCAGGCTGATCTGCATTGCTGGGGAAGATTCCTGCTGCTCTCCAGTGATTTCCCAGCGCCATCGGGCTGTGCAGGCGCTCCCAGCCCCCACAGTGCCACGTAGGAGCTCCTCCAGCGGTGGGATGGGGATTGGGAAGGGGGAGCCAAACTGGGAGTTGCCGTTTCCGTCTTCCCTGCTCTGTAATGAGCAGTTCCAGCTGCCAGAGGGACACATCCACTCCTCCGGCGCAGCTCCTCCCCTCCCAACCGCACTTGCGCAGGGCAAAACCCGAGTTTCTTTTGTCTGGAGTTATTTCCAGCGTGGGTTGACTCCGTGGGTTTAGGGCAGTGCAGATCCGCTGAGCCTTAAATTAAAAACCACCCAAAGTTTTTGTGAGATGGGTGTGATCCTACAGCCCCCCAGGACAGAGCAGAGGGAGATTTCCAGGCTGTTGTTGCAGTGCTTGGGATGGATGTGGGGGAGCTGCAGGGATGGAGAGCAGTGAAATCCAACTGCACCCAGAGTCCAGTTGTGTGGGAAACAATCCGTGCCCAACCAGAACACCCAGGTTGGTGCTGCCCTGGGTGTTTGGCTTTTTGTTTCAAGCAGTGTTACTAATTCACTTGATCATCTATTGAAGGAGTAGTTTATTTCCACGAAAGCAGACCCTGTGTGTTCTTTGGACAGGACTTTTTAATTATAAACTCCAGCAGCTTTGCACTTTCACCTCACAGTGACCCAGGAGACTCATCCTGTTTTCCTGTGCTGGAGACAGTCTGTCATCTCCTGTGCTGCTGTGAGGCAGTGCTGGTGCAGCGTTTCTGCTTTCCAGGATCATAGCTAAGGAGGGCAGAAATGCTCAGAGCCAGCACTGAAGAGCCTTAAAATCATCCAGTGCCCCCCCTGCCATGGGCAGGGACACCTTCCACTGTCCCAGGCTGCTCCAGGCCCTGTCCAGCCTGGCCTTGGAAACTGCCAGGGATCCAGGGGCAGCCACAGCTGCTCTGGGCACCCTGTGCCAGGGCCTGCCCACCCTCCCAGGGAACAATTCCTTCCCAATATCCCATCCCAATATTCCCCTCTGGCAGTGGGAAGCCATCGTCCCTTGTCCTGTCACTTTCTGCCCTTATAAAAAATCCCTCTCCCTCTTTTTCGCAAGCCGCCTTTAGGCACTGGAAGGGGCTCTAAGCTCTCCCTGGATCCCCCTCTGCTCCAGAGCTAGTCAGGGCTTGCCTTCTCCTCCAGGTCCCCACACGCAAAGATTCTGGGGGGATTCTGCTTCCTGGCTCAGCTCAAGGGCAAGTTTGGGATCAGCACTTTGATTTCCCCCCTGCACACCCTCCTTTGGCACTGTGAGGTCATTCATGCAGCCCCAGGCATCCCGGGGCCGTGGCTTTGCTGGCAGCACTGGAGTGGCATCCCAGCCCTTTTCCCCCTCTCTGGCTCTCAGCCATGCCCAGGCTTGGCCAGACTGGGAGGGCCCAGCTCTGTGTGAGCAGACAGCACACAAAGGATGGCAGTGGGGCTGAAAGGCTGCACCCCGTGGATCCGTGCCCTGGCCTGGCTGGAGTGCAGCAGTGAGAGCCAAGCTCCCTGTGCCAGCTGCTGTGCCCAGAGCTGGGCCTGCCAGCTCCAGCCTTTCGGGGAGGTCACTGCGCTTACACGTCCTAAAACTGCAAATTTTATGCATCCTCTGTATAGCACTGATCTCCTTTTGCTTCCTCAGCAGGTGTGGTGGAGGAGGAAAAGGAAGAGGAAAAGATCTGCTTGCCAGGAAAGCAGCAAATTCCCCACCCATGGCGTCAGCCAGGTATGTCATGGTGCACAGACCAGGGGGGACAGGCTGCAGAGGCTGCAGCTGCAGCTTTCCCACAGGGCACAGCAGAGAGAGACTCCCTTGATCCCAGTTTGTAATCCCTGTTTAATACTCCCAGAGAAAAGTTCAAAATCCACAGGGTTTCCAGCCAACACAGCGAGGCGGGGGGCGGAATTCCTCGGGTGCTTTTGGGTGGAAAGAACGACATCTGTGTGGCCTCAGCAGAGGGCCAGCACGGGTGATGGCAGCTTGCATTGCAAGCCCCTGCATCCCACACCTTCCTGGGAGCTGGGCTATGGCAGGAGGAGATGGAATCCTTGTGGATGTGGCAGGAGGGATTTGCCATCCCTGGGAAGGACCCACCGGGCTGGGGGGTCCTGTGCTGTTCCTACACTGATCCAGGAGCTCTGGTATGGGGTCGTGGCAAGCCAAGAGGACTCCAGGATGCCCTTTCCAGGCTAAGGTTTGGACTCAGTGATCCTAGAGGACTTTCCCAACCTTAAATCCTGTGATTGTAAGATGAGCACTGGTGGTGTGCACTCCTTACCCCCTCCCTTCTGCCTCGCAGTGGCTGGGACTGGCTGGATCCTCCCAAAAAGCAGCCAAAAGGAAAAGCAAGTGCTTGGTTTGTCAGCCACGTCAGCCCCACCAGCGCTGGGGCCATCTCAAGGGCAGGCTGTGAGAGCACCAGGGCTTTGGGATGCTGCAGCTTCAGTTTCCTCACTGGAAACAGGCAGCAAGGAATGTGCCAATTCCAGGTTTTCACCCTTTATTACAAAATAGGAGCAGAGAAGGCCCACGTGGTCAGTCTGCTCTGCAGAGTGGGGCTGTGCTGGGGAATCTCTCGTGTCTTGTTAAAGGCTGAGTTCCTGTGCTGCAGTGAGCTCTCCCTCAGCTCTTCCTGGCATTTTCCAGGAGCATATGGGAATGTGAAAGGTCTGAGCTCTGCCTCTCCTTCACATTTGGTGGGAGCTGAGAGGAGGCTCAGCCCCACACGCTCCCCCCTCAGCGTTTCAGCCTCTCCCGAGGAAACCGGGATGTAAAAGGAAACCGTTTATTCTGGAGCCAGCTGAGGGAACAGAAACGCCCCTAAACCCGACCCTGGCTTGGAGAGGGATCCTCAGCCAGCCAATCTCCTGCTTCCAGCCCAGCACTGCTTGGGGATGGGAGGCGGGGTGGGCTCAGCCTGTGCTCGTGTGTGCGAGTGTGTCACACCACTGCCTGTCTCCCCAGTTCTTCTGCTGTCCCTAAAATGGGTCTCCTTGTTGGGAATCAGGTTCCCAACAAGCCAAGCCCCAAAACCGCCACCGTTGATGCCAGCGGGATGAGGGGGCTGAGGGCAGGGCAGGGCTGGGGCCGCTGGGTTTGCTGCCTTGGGGACTTTGGGGGTTGGTGCAGCAGTTTTAAGGCAGGAAAGGAGGAGGGGAGAGATGAATCCCGGGAAGGACACGCTGGGCTCAGCCTGGGCAGAGGCCCAGCAGGAACAAACGGAGTGTGCTGGGATGGGTAAGCACAGGGATGCTCAGGAAGGGGCTCGGCAGCCGCTTTGTCTTCTCTGCTCTGACAGAGGCAGCAGAAAAGCTGCCCAGAGAGATGCAGCAGCAATCACAGGATCCCAGGATGGTTTGGGTTAAAGCCTATCCAGTGCCACCCCTGCCATGGGCAGGGACACCTTCCACTGTCCCAGGCTGCTCTAAGCCCCATCCAGCCTGGCCTTGGGCACTGCCAGGGATCCAGGGGCAGCCACAGCTGCTCTGGGCACCCTGTGCCAGGGCCTGCCCACCCTCATAGCCAAGAATTCCTTCCCAATATCTATTCTAAATCTCTCCTTTAGTGTAAAACCAAACAGGAGAAGGGGTTTCATCCTTCCCAAGTTTCCATGGTTGCCCCAACCCTGGGGACATTATGCTGATCTGGTGGGACCAAAGCAAGTTTGCGTCCAGATCTGAGCTGCTGCAGCTTTGCTTGGGATGACAAAATGCACCCACCTGGGAGGCAGATACCCCTTGCCAGAGGTCCAGATTGGGTCAGGGAGCTTGACCCATAACGTGGCAGTTTAGGATGTGCCTGCAAGAGGCCAGGATGTATTCCAGGATGTCTCTCCAAGGCCTGGGACCCTTAGGGAAAAAGGGACATCTTACTTGTGTCCCCACATCAAACCCTACTTAGCCTGAATACTCCTGCCTGCCTCAAATATGCCAGCAGAAAATTGCAGTGTGTTTTTCCCAGCTACTGTATAGACTCCCCACGAAAACCTGGCAAGGAAGAGGTAGCAGGATTTCTGGAAAATTCCAGGAGCCCACGTGATGCAACCCTGCTGCATTCTTACAGAGCGATGCCTGCTCCTGGGAGCTCTGGAAGGAGCCGCTCACAGTTAATTCCAGCTGCCAGTGGGCTGCATCCACACATTCAAGACTTTTCCAGGGTCACATCCCTGTCCTGCCACAGCTCCTGGTACTGCAGAGCCACCTTCCTGCATCAGGGAGAGTTAAGTTTATTTTAGAAGCGAAACCCACTCTCTGTTTTCTATTTTCTTTCTTCTGTAACTTGCAGGGAGGAAAGTTGTGGATTGTCCAGTGAACTTCTCTCTGGTCCCCATTTCAGAATGAAGCTTTTTTCTGGTCTTCTCAAATGGGTTTAGAAACTCACAGGCATGTTTAGCTTTGGGAATAGGCAGGCACTTGGCAGTAGGAACAGCAAGTACAGATCCTGGAGCAGGGGAAGCTCCGTGGCTGTGGGATGGGATCTGCTGGCTGAGTCACACAAGGCAGATCTGACTCATCACATCTGCAGATGTCCCAGGATTTTATAAAGCTGGGCAAGGCTGATTATCCTTGTAAAAGTTGGGGAAACTGGGGCATGGAAGGTGAGTTTGGGGCAGAATCAGAGCCAGGCTGGTTTGTGCTGCTTTCTTTCTGCACAAGGATGCTGAGGACTTGATAGAGAG
This sequence comes from Oreocharis arfaki, assembly GCA_013398015.1. NCBI lineage: Eukaryota > Metazoa > Chordata > Aves > Passeriformes > Paramythiidae > Oreocharis > Oreocharis arfaki. The sequence goes on from VZRR01005326.1 coordinate 153,476, forward strand.
TCCCAGGGGCATCTCCCTCCCTGCACAGACAATCTGCTGAGGGCTGGGAGCCCAGGATGTGGAGCTGCTCTGTGTGGGATTATCCCAGCTCCAATGTCATCCAGCAGAAATGGATCTCTTGGCCAGGGGGTGCTCACAGCCACAGAGCAGCCTGTGTATCCTTGTCCTCTCTCCCTGCTCCTGGTTACTCTGCCATAAACCCCAGGCTCTGCTTTGTGTTTTTGTAGCCTGTGGGACCATGAGTGATGCCTTTCTCCAACGTGGATGCCCAAATTGTGCTTCCCACAGTGGGAAGAGATGCAGGAGCTGCCTCTCTCTGCACCTCCGGGCAGCACAGTCCAAGCTCCCGGCGCAGCACTGAGCACACTGAACATCTCCTGCATATCCCAGGGTCTGTCAGGCTCTTCCCAGCCCTGGAGGAGGCATCAGAGCTGCTGAATTTGGCTTTGCACAGAAGGTCTCTTGTTCAGCCTGGGCCAGAGGTGCTTGGGAGAGGTGGGGTAGGAAGTTTAGATGAATGAGGATGGTTGTTCCACTCCTGATTCCCTTCAGGAGGGTGCTGGATGTTTCCCAGCTGTGCACAAACAGCTTGGATTCAGTCTTTGAAATCATTTGCACTTCTGGACTCAGTTGGCTTTGACGTCAAGACCCAAATCCCCCTGGGCTCACTCCTGGTTTGGGACCCAGGGGATGCTGTGCTCACCAGGACATGTGTGACTCAAAGCCTCTTACAGCCACCCTGCTCCTCTCCTGCATGGATCTGGCTTAGCCCCATCCAGTTGGGAATTATTTCAAACTCCTTTGCTGCCTGAACACAGAGAAGCAGCAGCAAAGAATTCAAGGCAGCTCCTGAGTTTTGAACAGTTCAGGGTGCAAGTCAGGGCTGCAGTTTAGTGAGAGGGAAACATTCAAATCCTGAACTTGCTAAGGGTTTCTGTTGGATATGGAATACCCAGTTCTGGTTATTGGAGTTTCCAATGACAAAGCTGTGTGCTGGACACACCAAATAATGGAGAAGCTGCAATTTGTACATTGTGGAGTTGTCTCCAGTTTCTAAAGACCCTCCCAGATTCAGGAATATCTTCAGTCCCTGTGACTGTGCCTGTCTTGATGAATTAACAGTTTAACTATGATTTTCTCCCTAATTCCAGCTAATAGAGTAATTGGATCTGCTGGAGGCAAGTTCATCAAATGTGGGATGCACAATGAATCCACTCTGGGCTCTGTCACTGATTGACCACGTGCTGTGAATCCAGCAATCCACCACTGCCTGACGCTTTCCTGACGTGCCTGGCATTTGCAGGAAGGTCCTGGTCACCCCTTGGAAGCAGGTATGAAGTGGCACGTGGGGCAGAATGGGGGGACAGCCAAAAAGCCCTGCAGGAATCTTGGGCACCACAGGGCTGAGGCAGAGTCAGAGCAAACAAATCCTCATGGGCATGAGAAGCCCTGGGCTCACGGCACTGTGCACTGCACAGGTCCTTTGGGGCCTCATCACCTGTGCTGTCCCATTAGCTGGCAAATCCCAGTGCTCGGATAAACAGATAATGGTGTGCTTTGATGCCAGCCCTGCATCCCTGGGGCAGCAGGACCACTGTCCTTGAGGGTGGGGTCAGGGAGAAAACCTCCCCCAGCCCTGGCTGCCACAGGGGTTTCTGTCTCCGGTCCCAGCTCCAATCCCACGCCCTGAATCCTGCACTGGGAATACACTTCTGGCTCTGTGTGGCTGTGGCCAAGAGTTTCCCATGCTTCAGAAAGTGCCATAAACCCACAATAAACAGCGCAGCCCTGCACTTCTTGTCCCTGAGCTCCCCTGGTCCCAGTGCAGCTGGTGCTTAAACACTTGGGAGAAGGAGAATATTTAGGATTTCTGGGCTGCAGAAGTGTCAGTGTGGAAAAGGCTGCACCAAAGCAGAGAGACCAGTGGAAATAGATGGATTTAAAAATAGTGGAGACAGAGAGGGGCTGGCTGGGATTCAGGAGCTACAGGGAGCTGGGAGCACACAGATCCAGTTAGGGCGCTGCAGGACTCCTTTGGACCCTGCTCCCATCCACAGCAGCCCTGGGCACGGCTTCCCCCTGCAGAGCCTCCCCCGTGGCCCCGGCACTGCTCCCCTTTCCTGGTGTTCCCCAGGGAGCAGTGCCCAGCCAGGATCCCACCCAGCCCCATGACATCCCCTCCGTGCATCCCCGAACCCCAACCCACCCCCGAGCCCCTCTGTGGGGCTGGGCACCGGCAGGACCCCGGCCCTTGTCCCCCAGGGAATCTCTCCCGAGCCTGGGAGCCGCGGCTGCCCCGGGCAGGGACGTTTTGTCCTCCCGCTCCGTGTCCCGTGTCCCGGTCTCGCTGCTCCCCCCGCTGCCCGGCTCCGGCACCATCCCGGGCTGGCTCCGGCCTTCCCCGGCCACCAATCCCTGCAGGGGGAGCAGGAAAGGCTCGGGCTCCACTGCCCAGCCCCAGGATGTGCCCCAGCAGTGCGGCCTGGGAGCCTCCCTCTGCCAGGGAGAGGTGTCTCCTCTTCCACTTGCCCTGGGAGTGATGCTCTGCCAGACCAGTCGTGGAGAAAAGCAGAGCCGAGAGGAGTAGCAAGGCTGGCAGGGGCCAGGAGGGAAAAAGTGAAGCAAAGATGGCTTTTTGCTTGTTTGTTGTTTCTTCTTTTTCTTGTTTTGGGTTGGAAAGGACCTTAAAGCTCATCCAGTCCCACCCCCTGCCATGGGCAAGGACACCTTCCAGTGTCCCAGGTTGCTCCAAGCCCCGTCCAGCCTGGCCTGGAAGGGGGACTTAACTTATTTCAGACTCTGCCAATTATTATTTCAAATGGGAGTTATTAGAGTTATCACTAGAAATAAGATGATGGTAGTGTAGATAACCCCCAGCTGTGGGACCATGGCATGGGTGCCCGAGCAGCACGCAGAATGCCAGGAGATTCCTTATGTCTTCCAGGTTTCAGTTTCAAAGATGCTGTTCTGCCTGGGAGCAGAGAGAGGGAGTCCTTCTCCTTCTCTTTGAGGATCCTCTTCTCCTGAAGAGGGTTCCCCAGGCTGCCCAAATCCCTCCCAGGCTGGGCTGGGGATGCAGTGTGCCTGCAGGAGAGAGGCAAGGAACAAATGGGATCTGCAGGAGAATCTTGGCAGAAAGGCTCTAGGGATGGGAGTGACTTAGAGCAGCTCTCTCATTTAAACTCAGAATGGCACAGAATGGTTTGGGTCAGAACGGACCTTAAAGCCCATCCAGTGCCACCCCCTGCCCTGGGCAGGGACACCTCCCACTATCTCAGGGTGCTCCAAGCCCCATCCAACCTGGCCTGGAAGGGGAGCTTAACTTATTTCCCCTGTGCTTGACCATTATCAAACCAACAGAGGCTTCACCATTCAGAGATCTGTTTTTGCTATTTTACTACTCTGCCAATGCCCTCTCTGTTCCCACCTTGCAGCCTATTTCTGTTGGGTGTCCTGGAGAAAGAACAGCCCCTCACCACCCCACAAAGCTGGGGACAGCCCCTTGGGAAGTTTCAGGGCCAGGTGTTTCCTAGGTATTTCTCCACCTGCAGAATTGGTGGCTGTACTGGGAAAGGGGACAGGAAGCCCTCCCTTGCTGTAGGTGTCAGTCACTACTCCCTGAGGTTCCAGATCTCAAGGCTGGAGCCCCCAGAGGGGGTTTGCAGAGATACCCTTCAGGTCTCCCACTCAGCTCCGGTCCAAAACTGCAGCCTCCGATTAAACAACACCCAGAAAAGGGGGGTTGGCTTGTAGGGAAGTGTTTTATTTCCTTTAATTAACTCAGTCTGAACTGGATGGAGCCCAAGCCTGTTCTCAGTCACCAGTGAGCCCTGAGCTGTGCATGATCAGAGCTGACAGCCCCAGTGGTGCTGGAGCAATTGCCAGCAAACCCCACTGATGGACCTGAAAAGCCCCTACAGGTCTGACATGAAACATTCATGCTCAGGGGATGGATATCTGAGATGAAACCTCAGCAGCAGTTCCTGCTCAGATCCCCTCCTCTCCTGACTTTGCCATTGCCAGCAGCGAGGAAAATCCCTGCAGAGTAACTCAGGGATTGCTAACAGCCCCTTGCATTGGGATAACCAAGTGAAGCAGCAAGTTTTACCCTTTATCTATCCAGGAGAGAGAAATTAAAGCCTGTCAGGGTTCTTAGAGCCTGGCTGGGTGATTTGCCAGGGATCTGAGTGCCTGTGCACACAGCTCCAGATGCCTCCCGCTCGCCTTCCATCAGGACACGCTGCCTCCCACAGGGAGCTGCTGGATGAAGGGGGAATTAAAGGCATTTGTTACTCCCTGACACAGTCCATCACCAGGCTGCCTTCCCAAGGAGCTGCAGCTCCGGGACTTGCCTTGCAGGGAGGAGCTGCTTTCTCATGGCATGGCAGCTCGCCCGGGGAAGAGCTGGGAGACAGCTGGGATTTATTCCAGAGCCGGAGTTCTGCTCCTGAGGGGACACCAGGGGTCAGAGGGATGAGCCAGGCTGCAGCAGGGAGGCAGGGAGGGGTCTCACACTCCTGTAGGCCCCCAGCACTGTACCCCCAACCCAGCTGGGAGGCAGGTCCCAGCCCCAGCTCTCATCCCGGTTCCCAGAGCTCAGTGCCGTTCCCTGACCTCGGCTCCTCAGAAGCACGGAGTTGGTGATGCTCCATCTGCTCCAGCCCATGCCTGATCCGTGCTTGCTGCCCACCCTCTCTGCACCCTCATGTTCCCCTTGGGGAGGCCTGTTCTGTCTCCAAACCCCTTGTGCTTCCAGAGGGTTTATTTCCACACTCCCGGCTCCCCTCTCCGCCCTATGAACGGAAAGGCTGAGGCAGGCACTGCTGCTCAGTGAGAGCTATGTGACCACGAGGTTTGCTGCAGCCAGCCCAGTCAGCTGATCCAGCCACACTCATTCAAGGAATCATTTTCCACTGACGTCCAAGCTGTGGCTGCCCAGGGTGGGGGGAAAAAAAAGGGAGACTTGGTGTGTTTGGGGTAAGTGGTGAAGGAAAAGCACACCTGGAGAGGGGGGCACATCTCTGCCATTCCTATATCCCGGGCTGCTGCATCTGTGGCAGGGTAAGCCGTGGTAGGGTGAGGTTATGAACCAAAAGAGGGTGGGGTTAGATGGGATATTGGAGAGAATTCTTGGCTGTGAGAGTGGGCAGGCCCTGGCACAGGGTGCCCAGAGAAGCTGCGGCTGCCCCTGGATCCCTGGCAGTGTGCAAAGCCAGGTTGGACGGGGCTTGGAGCAACCTGGGACAGTGGGAGGTGTCCCTGCCCATGGCAGGGGGTGGCACTGGATGGGCTTTAAGGTCCCTTCAACCCAAACCATTCTGAGATTCTGTGATTCTGTTATTTTCCTGAAAATCAGGTCCTCATCTGGACTCTTTCCTTCCATCTCCAGCTTCCCAAGATCTCATTCCAGGTTCTGCACCTTGAGAAACTGAGGTGTGCCCCCGAGGCTACCCCGGGCCTACTAAATCCTGCAGGGTTGGATCCCTTGCTGTGGTGTGGAGCTGAGTTAAGGTCTGGTGTCACATCAGCAGCTGCTGCAGCCCCAGCCCTGCAGCAGGGAGGCAGGGAGCAGCTCCTGCTGCTGTGGGCTGTGGGACCTGGCCGTGCTCTGTGACCATGGCAAGAGGCACCTTCTGCCCCTGTGGCTTTGCTGCTTGGCCTGGAGGAGAACTGGAGGTGGAACGTGAGTGATTGCAGCTTCAGCAGATGGCTGTCCCATGAATCATGGGCTACCTGGGCGTGTGGTCAGCCCTGGGTGGCCCCTGCTGGGCCTGTTTGTGCACATGCAGCTGATCTGAGGTTTCCTGCGAGGGCCGAGCTCCCTCACGTGCCCTGCCCAGCCCCGCTGGCACCTCGAGGCCACCACAGGGACAACTGGCACATGAGTTGTTTTTCTTTTGATGCCCAGTCCCCCTCACCCTCGTGATGGGGCAGCTCTGCCCTGTATTGCAGAATTCCCCTCCCCTCCTTCCCAAAACACGCAGCTGGGAGGGAATGGGGACCTCAGGGCCTCTCGGACACGTCCCTGCACAGCTGCTGGCAGCTGAAATGTCAGGGATTCAGGGAAGGTCTCTGCTTCTTGGCTGGTCCTCCAGCTGCCCTCACCCCTTGCTGCTGTTGGGGGAAAACCTCCAGGCGGAGAGAGGGGCTGGAGCTCCCTCGGAGGGGATGGTGAGAGGGAAATTCCTGCCAGGAATGAGTCACCCTCGCGTGCTACGCCTGGAAAAAGCAACTGCTCCCATCCTGCTGCAGTGCTGGGGCAGAAGGGATCCCTCATTCCTTTGGGATCCCATTAGGGACAGGCTTTGTATTTTCCTGCTTTCAGATGCATTAGGCTGGAGTTTCACCCAATTTAGGGAGAAGCAGCAGAACCAGGTATCAAATCCCAAATGACTTCCCAATTCCTGCCTGCTGAGGCACAAAGCACAGGGTGACTTTGGTTTACCCACATCCTTTGTGTCATTTTAAACTGAGGGGAGAGATTTTAGATTAGATATTGGGAAGGAATTCCTCCCTGTGAGGGTGGGGAGGTCCTGGCACAGGGTGCCCAGAGCAGCTGTGGCTGCCCCTGGATCCCTGGCAGTGCCCAAGGCCAGGCTGGATGGGGCTTGGAGCAGCCTGGGACAGTGGGAGGTGTCCCTGCCCACGGCAGGGGGTGGCACTGGGTGGGCTTTGAGTTCTTTTCCTACCCAAAACAAGACAAGAAAAAGAAAAAAGATTTTATTTATTAATACTTGCTTAGCATTAAATTTTCTGAAAGATTCTCCTGCACAGGAGCCTCCTCCTGAGCAATATGGAATCTGCTTGTGCAAAAAGCCAAAACTCTCCTGCCTAGAAACCTGTTTTGAATCAGGGAACACTGGGGATGGTTTAGGCAGAGAGAGAGCAGCACTAAACCAGCTTTGAGTGTGGCTTTTGGGCCTGCACAGCACAATCCAGGCTTAGCTTTGCTGGGGTGCAGGATTCGTGCTCTGGGAGAACAACAAACCACCCTCCCGGGGTGAATCTGGGGCTGCTGGCTGGAATTTGAGGAAATCCTGTGAGTTTCTAATCTTAGGCTGCTTTTTCCCTGGGTAGTTTATTCCTTTAAATAGAAAGGCTTAAATGGGATTGACTCCTAGAATCCTTCTGGCCTGGCTGGGCTGTAATCTTTAATGGCCAGAGATGGGCAGGGATGTCACATCACACACCCCTCCTGCTTCTGCTGTGAAGGGAAAACACTCAGGAGCCCTCACTTTCTGCTCCTTTGTCCCATCCAGCCCACTTCTGGAGCCAATTTGGGCCACACTCGATGGGCAGTGGCTCTGTGACTGCTTGGTGACACTGGGCTGGCACAGGAAGTTATGAATGACCCACAGGGGCAAGGCTTGAAGAGGAGCAGAGCTCTTTAGGAGCTGCCAGAGAACCCACAGGGCAGAAATCCTCTGTGGCCACAGCCTGGCCTGGCTGTGACTCAGCTGTGCCCAGAGCATCCCTCACCCTAAAACAGTGCCAGGACATCTGAAACACAAGGAGTTACTGAGCCCATGGTGGAAGAAGGATGGTCCAGGGATGCTGTTGAAAGGATGCTTAAACTTGGGGAAACCTGGGGGCTCGACACTCTGGAGCTCCTAACTGGGTCATTAATTCAGAAGAGCGTAATTAACCAAGTAATTTAACCAGGCATGAAAGCCAAAGGCAGAAAGGTCAATAAGTGGCTGGAAATGCCCCTGCTGAAGCCCCCACCCTGGGCCAGCTGGTGTTGGCAGCCCAGGTTTGGTGCTGGTGTCACCTGGAGATCTTCAAACATCCTGCCCCCTGGAACAACAGGGAAAGGATCCTGATGTCTTGACAGGACCCAGGGAACGGCTGGAGCTGTGTCAGGACAGGTTTAGGTTGGATGTCAGGGAAAGGTTCTTCCCCCAGAGGGTGCTGGGCACTGCCCAGGCTCCCCAGGGAATGGGCACAGCCCCACAGAGCTCCAGGAGCGTTTGGACAGCGCTGCCAGAGATGCCCAGGGTGGGATTGTTGGGGTGTCTGTGCAGGGCCAGGGGCTGGACTCGACCATTTCCCAGGACTAACAGAGGAGAAATGCCAGATGTGGTGCTCTGATGCACATATGAGACAGGTCAGGGAGCTTTGTCCCCCACAATGTGCAACAGAATGAGGAAATACCTTTTTTAGGATGACCAATTATACATCTGAATGTCCATTTAAATTTCAGGTATCTGGGAGAACCATCCACCTCATCCCTGGCAAGCAGATCCAGGTTCCTCTCCGATTTTCCAGCAGGATTTGCCGTGGGTGGTCACAGACTCGAGAGCTTGGCAGCTTTTCCAGTGGTGCTGTTTGCTGCAGAGACCACATCTTTTCATCCACGTATGGAATAATCACATCCTGATGAAATCCAGCATTTGTGCAGCCAGGATGACTTTACAAGTGCCACCAGCCCTGGCTTTCTCCATCCTCTTCCTCAGCTCTTCAAATCCTTCTTCCTAAAGCAATCTGGAGCCAGAAGAGCCTTTCCTGTAGGACAGCTCCCAGTCCATTTTCCCCACACTGGGCAGCAGCTCCCACAGCAGATCACCTCGTCCCTGTGCATCCCTGTCCAGAGGGTCCTTGGCTGCCCCAGCCTGCCCTGGCTGCCCCACCCTGCTGCTGCATCTGCAGTCCTCCCTGCCATGTCCTGGAGGCACAGGGGAGGCCGAGTGGAGCCCTTCCCTTCTCCCACCACCCTGTCTTGGAGCGCGTGGGAAGCTCGGTGCTCCTGGGAGGCTGGGATGAGTCAGTGTTTGCACGTCCTGAGTCACTCCAGGGAGTTGCCAGAGTGGAGAGGGGGATGCCCAGCCTCATCTGGAGGTGTAAATATCCCAGGAGGATCCATCTGAAAGAAAGTTCCTATTGAGAGGTCACCACCTTGTAGGGTTGCTTCCAGCAAGGCCACCACCATGGAGCACTCCATGAGAAAAAGTTGTTTCCTGGCCCTGCTTCCATGTGAATCCTTTCAGATGGCCCTCAGCTGATCATTTGGGAGGGGTGCCACATCCCTAACCCGTGGCTGTCCTTGGAAACTTCCTGGGATATGCCAAGGGGCTCCTCTTGGCAGCTCCACCACAGCAGGTTTGGGGAACCCTGGCATCCAACGTGCCAGGGAGGCCATGGAGGAATGCCAGGCAAGTCCTCAAAGCAGGGCTTCTAGGATGTCTTTCTGAGTAGAATTAATTCCCAGTCCTCCCACTGATTGCAGTTTTTATCACCATTTTGGGGGTTTTTTTGAGCTAGAGATGCTCCTGAGCTCATGTGATGGCTTTGGGAGTGGATTGGCTCAGGAGCCCGTCCCTGGTGCTCAAAGCAGGTTTCAGATTTAAAGGGGAGAGTGGACACCCTTGCTGGCACCCCCATAGACACCTGGATGTCCTCTGTCCCTTGATGAACAGCCCAGAGGACACCAGAGGATACTTCAAATACACAGCCAGGCTTTAGATTTTCACCTCCATTTCCAGCTTGAATGGAAAAAATTCCCAGGTCAAGAAGAGCTGGAAGAACCACCCCAGGATTTTTTGTTCTCAGGGTCCCTGCCTTTAACATGAACTGAATTTTCTGTGCTTGCTCAGAGCAGGGGTTGAGCAGGGAGTGAGGCCAGAAAAACAGGGGGTCATGTCAGACTTTCTTTTTTTCTCCTCTTAACACTGCAATAAAAATACATCCCAAGCTTGTTTTGGGATTAACCAGAAAAAAATTCCTCTTGATGGGAACCATCTGTGGCCGGGAGATGCCGGCTGCTCTCTGCTTCCCACCCTCACACAGACGCTGTCATTCGGGGTGTGTTCCTCTCCCAAATATTATTCCTCTCATCCCTGTGCTGGTGGGAGGAATCCCAACGATTTAAGGAGGCTTTTCTCCCAGCATTTCAAGGCAGCAGCAGCTCCTGACACCTCTGTAGGATAATATTTGCTCTCCTCATTACTGCCCCAGTGCCTGGCACAGCTTGCTGGTGGCTGCTGGGCTCGGGGGGGGCAAACACTGCAAGTGTCTTTGCTGTGACCTTTCCACCCCAGACGTCACCTCAGGGTCAAAGCAAACATCTCGAGGCCTCTCCTACCCATCCCACAAACCAGGAGGGGAAATCTGCCCCAAGGAGTGGAGATTGCCTGGCTGTGCCTCTGCTGTGCTGCTGGAAATGAGGGGTTTGGCGCTGGTCCCTTCGTGGTGTCGAAGAGCGAGGTGATTTCTGGGGTGGCCCCTGAGCCCAGCTGAGGTTTGGGGTGTGAAATGCAACTTGTGGGCTGGGTTGGCAACGGGAAGATGAAGAGGTGCGTTTGCAGCACCAGAAACTCCAGAGAGATTTGGAGCAGGGAGAAGCCTCCAAGGCCAGGAAGAGGAGAGGAAGCTCAAGGTGAAGCCAGCAGAAGGCAGGGCAGGTCTGGCGCCGGGAGGAAAGGCTGGAAGTGTTTCCATGCGGCTGAGGAAGCTGCCTGGCTGAAATGCCTCCCTGGGATCAGCTCCTGGCAGGTTGAGTGGGAAGCTGGGAGCAAGGCGAGCCCAACAGGTTCTGGGCTGTGGAGCCTCCTGGATGGCAGCACATCCCTGGTCTGGGATCCACCCTGTGCCCAAGAGCTGAGCTGAAATGGGCCCAAATGAGCACTTTGGGGGCCTTCCCAAACCTGCCTGGACAAAGGATTTTTGTGTGGGCCTTGACATCTTCAGAGTGATCCAGGCCTGGCTTGGGAGGTGGTTTGGATTCATTTAGACAAAGGATGGCAGGACATTTAGGCCTTGCTTACCCTGCCCTCCTGCTTGTCCCTCAGTGTGGGGACCCCCCAGTTCTTGTACTCTCCCAGGACTGTGCTAATCCTCACCTCTCCCCATGGAGCCCAGTGGGAGCTGGTTGGAGTGAAGGATGCTGCTCCCTCCTTCCCACCAGTGTCACTGGTGGATTTTGCACTCCAGCAGATGAAGGCACAATGCTTTCCATCTTTGAGGCTGGAAAAATCCATCCCCCACACTCGGGCTTGTCCCTGCAGCCAGGGGTGCAGCCCCCGCTCCCATCCCAGGAATGTGGGATGTTCTGGGGCTGCCTTGCCCAGCCCTGCTCTGGCCACGGGCTGGGAACAGTCCTGCCTGCTCTCAGAACATTCCATGGACCTGTGAGTTTGTGGCTACTTCAAGGTGCTCACCCAGGTGCTGGTGCCCTGCAAGGAGGGCTCATCTTTCCAAGATCTTATATTAAATCCCTCCTGGGCCGAATATACCCCAAAATGCTCCTCCAAGAAGGGTGTTTGTGCACAGTTACTGATGCTTGGAAAGCTGAATGCAGGTGCTGTGTCTCGCCCATCAAAAAGCAATTTACAGATTAAGTTTATATAAATTGATATAAACTGCTGGAACAGCACCATGTAGAACAACATTATAATGGAACAGGAAAAAAATTCGCTGCTGTTTTATTAGAAATAGAGGGAAATGGATTCACATAGCATTTTTCAGGGAGGTTTTGAACTCTGGGGGTTTAATTTCAGCAGTGTTTGTGCACACACGCTCCAGCCCAGGCTGGCTGAGCTGAGGCTAGGATGGGTTTTTCATCCCAGATAAAGCCCCTGTGATGGGGTCACTGAGCAGGGCCCTTCAAACCCTGCATCTCCATCCCAGAAAACTCTGGGATGGAGAGGATCAGAAAAGTGATGTTCCCCTTGGCCTGGCTGAATAACAGAGGCTTTGTTCAGGGATCCAGGTCAGGGATTTTATTTCAGTGCCTGCAAAGGAGCTATGAGAAGAATGCAGCAGGTTCCTCCCGGCCCGGAGAAATGCAGAGATATCTCCAAAGGTGTTTAATATTAACTGGAGCGGGGCACATCCCTGAAGGGTTTGCCTGTGAGTCCTTCTGTGTTCGTATCCAAACATCACCTCCAAATCCATAACGTGGCCAGAGCTGGAGCAGGTGAAAGTCCCCCTGGAGGGAGCCGGATCGATGGCGGCTTTGTCAATAAAGATCATCCCGAGCTGGCACCAGGAATGTGATCCATGAGCCCAGAGCTTCCTGTGCAGGCACAGAACTAAGGCCTCGGCCAAAAGGCTCTGTTAATGTGTTGGTGAGGAGAAGAGGGCTGGGTGGGCAGGGAGCAGAGGGAACAGAGCAGCCCTGTGTGCACGGGGCAGCCGGCGAGCGGCTCCTGGGAGAACGCTGGGATTTGGTGGAAGTGATGGGAGCTGCTCCAGCAAAACCCACTGGGATGCTGATGCACGCAAGGTTTGGCCTTCACACTCCTCCTCTCTGACTCTTCTGGCCAGCTGGTATCAGAAGCACTTTTTGGGAAAGCTCCTTCTCCCAGGGCAGGGAAATCTTGCCCCCCATGATGACCAACAGATTTCCTTCCTTGCTGCTTCAGCTGCATTTGGTTATTAAGTGGACGGCACTAGCAAATGCTGTTAAACACAGTTTAATTTAAAACCAGTTAGTTCAGAGATGGCTTTACCTACATGCCCTGAAGTTCTCCCAATGTATCTGGAATCATGGAATCACTAAGGCTGGAAAAGACCTCCAAGATCATCAAGTTTAACCTTTGACCAAATCTCACTGTGCCCCTAAGCCATGCTGTGAAGTGCCACATCAACATGAGTTTTTACTGGTTTTTTTTTCACAGGAGACGTTTATCCTAAGCTTGACACTCAGAGCAGGAGCTGGAGGTTATGGATGGCTCCATTCCTTCCAGCTATGTATTTAAGGGTGGAAAAAAACGCCAGCAAATAAAAGGTCACAAGCTTGGGACACAGGACTAAGAGTTGCCACCAGCTCAGCTGGGGACCTTTTGTGGCAGTGGCTGTGCTTGTCAGGACACTGCCCAGCTCCCCTCCCTCCACAGGGCTCTGCATGGACTGAGCAGCTCCGTGTTTCTCCACCCCTTTGAAGGGCTCTGGGGCAGTCCAGGAGTTGTTTGCCCAAGGCAGTGAAAGAGGGCAACTTCAGGGCTTCAAAGGGATGGGAGGGCACAGGGAGCTCTTCATCCTGAGAAACCTCGATGGAGACAGATATTCCTCACCTTGCCAGTGGGTCACCATCACCACAAAACCTCCTCCTGGCTCCTCCAGATATTCTCAATTTTATATTTATTTCATATTTATTTATCTGTTATTTTTATGGCTGAGCCATCCCTATTTCCTTCCCCACGCTGCAAGATTTCAGTGCAGTGCTCAGGGGATGCTCAGGGTGACAGGGACCTGATTTACCTGCTCCAATAAACCCTGCCAGTGGCTTTCCTCCTGTTTATGTCCATCCCTCTTATCTCCTGGAAGGGGTTGCTGGTTTACCTCCCTCAGAGCAGGCAAACACAGCTGTTGTGCACACAGTATTTCCTGACTTGGTGGACAAAGGAGATCCTCGTTTCCAGTTGCTGGGTAACATCAAATATTCCCATTTTCACCCTCAGTGATCTCTCCAGGGCTCACCAGTTCACCATGGCTTCTGCTGCAGCGATGGAGACCTTGCATGGGCTTGAGGAGGCAAAAAGAGTGAAAGAGAGGTTGAAATACAGAGGATGTAACAGGAAAGTGGCTCTGCAAGCCCTCCCTGTAAATGCTATTAATGGTCAAATAATTATGCCTGAGGGGACGCTTACAATCAACACCCTCCTTGCACTTATTAGAGGCACAAAGGCCTCGGAGAAAGAGGTAGGAAAAAGGACCTTAATGAAAATATTCCCAGCACAAACACAGGAAAGCGCTGGGCTCCCTCCTGTTTGCCCTGCATTCCCCGAGACCCGCAGTGGGCAGAACAATGGTGTGTCCCTCTGCACGCTTCCTTCCCCTGCCCGGGCTGCTCGGGGGCAGCCACAGCCGGCATTGGCCTCCCAGAGCTGCCCTGCAGGGGCAGAGGCACGGACAGGGCTCGGCCCCACTCCTGCCACACATCCCCCAGGGAATCCAGCCTCGCTTGTTTCATCCGTCCTTTTCTCTCTGCGAAACTGACGAGCTGGAATCCCCCAGCCCTGCTCGGTGTCCACCTTCCACATGCGGCAGCACATCACACGTGCACTGGCAACACGTCGGGGTTCCTTGCTCTGCCCCAAAAAGGCCACGGAGAATTGTGCTGTGCTGTCACCAGACCCCGCCTTGTTTTGCCCCCGAGTGCAGCAGCAAATGCAGGAGAGGGAACATCCAACATGCTCTGACATCTCTGAGGAGGCTCCAGAGAGAGCTCAGAGCCCTTCCAGTGCCTAAAGGGGCTCCAGGAGAGCTGGAGAGGGGCTTGGGACAAGGGATGGAGGGACAGGACACAGGGAATGGCTTCCCAGTGCCAGAGGGCAGGGATGGATGGGATATTGGGAAGGAATTGTTCCCTGTGAGGGTGGGGAGGCCCTGGCACAGGGTGCCCAGAGAAGCTGTACCCTGGATGCCTGGAAGTGTCCAAGGCCATGTCTGGGTCATCAGGAGTGCTCAGGAAAGCGTTTCTCTAGCAAAGAATTCCACCTGGGAGCCTGGGAGGAGGAAAATGGGCTTTTCTCTGCCTACAGAGTGGATGGAACTGCACTTCTTGGAGGAGGCTGGTGATGTGTTCAGGGATTAATCATCCCCTTCCTCCTGATCCTCCTCTTGCAGGAAACTGCAGCATGTCCCTCACCATCCATCTCCACCAAAGACCAGAGCAGACCTCTGGGACTTTGCCCTGATGCCCTTCTGAGCTGCCAGCCTCGTATTTCCCTGCCAGGAAACAAAAATGTCCCTTCTGGAGGAATTTTCCCTTCCATAAGCACGTAACAGAACACCTTCAGGATGTGGCGTGAAATCCCGAAACTCAGCCCTGGTTTAGAGCTGAGCCAGGTCCTAAAGGAGCAGCTTCAAAAGGGATCACACACAGGGACTGTCCCTGGGGTCCAGAGAGTTTTCAGGAGGGCTTTAGAGGGGCATCCTTTGGAAGTGAAGCTGGCTGGGAATATGGTGAGGAATGAGCACAGCAGAAATCCCACCCATGCCAAAGGGAGATCCTAAAGCAGCTTTGAGCATTCAAGGCTCTCAGCTCAGGACAAGGAGCTTTTAAATCTGAAACCAACCTCCCCTGTCCAAAATTCCATCTGTTTTCCTGCCTGGAAATTCAGGTTAAATCTCCTTCAGTGACTTTGCTTTGCCATTGCATGGCCTTTAGCAGTCAAAGTGCTGCTCTCAGGGGGCAAAGATGCTCCTTCTGCTCATCTTAGCTGTCCTCACAGCTTCTTGGAGTGGCTGGAGAACAAATCCTTCCCCAGCCCCGTGTCCTGGCAGGATCCTGTGTCATATTCAACCAGCCAAGTCACAGAAATAGCCTGAAAATGTGCAAACTCTGGTTCTTTTCAGAGGCATTTTCCTCAGCAAATGGGCGCTGTAAGGAGCTGACTGGCTGGTGCTGGGAGCAGCTGCACGATTTCTGGAACCTCATGAGTTTGAAGGATTGTTTCCTCTTGGTGCCAGAAAAAAATATTTTCCCCTTGATCTTACAAAAGGCTGAACTCTTTCTGCTGAAGTTAAAAGGACACAATCCTTAGGCACAAACCCAAGGATGTTTGAAGTTTGGCAAAGGCACCAGACTTAATGTTAAGTGCCTTGAAATATCTGCATCTGCCCCATCCCCTCCTGCACATCCACCCCCAAGCCGGCAGGAAAACACATCCTAAAGCTCTGCCCTGGACCCACAACCAGGCAGCAAATAAAATGCTCCCCCAGGACAGATTTTCACCAGGATTTAAGGTAATCACAGCTCGCAGAGGCTTGGGATTCCGAAATGTCTGCTGTCAGCAGTGCTGCAAGGAGAAGCACTTGGCAAAGGGCGTCCAGGACTGCTGCCTGTACCTCAGCCCTGCAGCTCCTCTGCTGTGCTGCTCGTTGCTTGGATCAGACTCTCAGTTCCGAGTTTTCACCTCCAGTCTTCCCCTGCCGCTGTGTGCAGCAGGATTTTTCCTGCTTCTCCTAGGAAAAGAGCCAGTTGCCAGCGACCTCTCAGCTTAGTCTGCCTCAGTAAAGAGGAGTCTGGCGTTTGGCTTGTGCTTGCTTGTTATTTTGACAGCACATCCCTTCCCTTTTGCACTGCTTGGATCAGTCTCTATTTCAGGGATGGGCCAAAAAAGTGGAAAATGGCCAATTTGCAGGGGAAAAAAAGAATCTATTGCTCTCAGCCAAGTGTTTTGTCACCTTGCATCAAGAAGGGCAAAAGATTCACAGCCAGGACACAGCTGAGTTCTGGCCACAGTGCTGGGCAGGCCTGGGCACCCTTCTCATCCCAAATAACCCGTGCTGCTGCAGTGTGAGGAAAACAAGTCCTGAGCGTGGAACAAAACACTCATCCTTCCCCCAAAATGCTACAGCTCAAGGACCCCACACCGGGATGGTCTCAGTGTGGAGATCAGGTCCAGCTACACACTTGGGAGTTCGGGATCTAACGTAGGACCAGGTGCAGCTGATAAAGGGGGTGGAAAAAATGAAGGGTGAGCTGGAAAGGGGGGGAGAAATCAGGAGGTTTCTGAAAAAAGCCTGCACCTGACCCTTTTAATCCACCCAGGTGGGAACACAAAACATCCCTCCTACCCCAAGCTGTGCCTGCCCCATCCCTGGAAATGTCCAGAGCCAGGCTGGACGGCGCTTGGAGCAACCTGGGATAGTGGAAGGGGGGTTGGAATGAGATGATCCTTAAGGTCCCTTCCACCCCAACCCATCCCGTGATTCCCGGGTGCTCGCTGCCCTTTAGGGGGCTCAGCAATCCCAAACCCCCTGGCACAGTGCCAAGCACTCCCCAACTCTTCCCTTATCGGGGTGCCCCCAACCTCTCCCTTGCGCCCCAAACCAGAACCCTTGGGGACACCACAAAGAGAAGAGCTCCCCGCGGTTGGGTGCCGCTTCCTTCTCTCCTCTTCCTCCTCCACCTCCTCCTCCTCTCCTCGCTCTGCTCCTCCCGCGCTGCCCGGGGCGGAGCCGCCCTGCCCAGCGCCCGCCCNGGGGCTGCCCGCATCCCCTCCCCTGCCCGCCGCGCCTGGCGAGGGGTGCGCGGGGAGCCCGGGCTGCGGGGGGATGCTGAGCCGGGGGGTGAGACAGCTGTGCCGGGTGAACACCCCCAAAAGGCGCTCCGGTGTCCAAAGCCGCGTTCCTTTGCCCTGAAAGGTGTTTTTCTTCCGTCCCCGAAAGGTGTTTCTCTGCCCTGTGTGCCCCCCCGCCCCATGGGTGGCTCAGCCGGCCGCGAGTATCCCGGGCAAAGTTGGGATGTGACCGGGTGCTCCCGGTGGTGGGGGATGTGGGCGGGCTCCCACCTGGGGAGAGGTCCCGGGGTACCCCCTGTGGTCTCTGAGACCCCCGGACTGTCCGGCTGTGGATCTGGACACCGCTTTTCCCCTTCAGGCCCTGCTTGTTTTACAGGGAACGCTGCATTTTGATACAAAATTATGGCATCTGCAGCGTCCCGCCGTTCCAGGGCTCCACACCGGTGTTGTCCGGAGCTGTAAAATCTTGAGGCAGCAGAATCCCAAGAGGGATTTATTTATTGTTGCTGGTCCAGCTGGAGGAGCACTCAGTGCCCATCCAGCACCCTTGAGGATGCTCAGGGATGTCCTGGATGGCTCTTGGTGACGTTCCCCAGCAGCAAAGCCTCTGTTTAAAGACCCCAAATTTCCAGCGAGCACCGAGCAGAGAGGGTGAAAAAAGGTGAATATAAGAGGCTGTTACTTTGTGTTGATGCTTGGCAAAGAAACTGATTCAAAGAAAGAGTAATTCAGGAAAAAGAGGGGGGGAAAATCGTCTCGTGTCTGTTTCATTGAAGCCCTCACCCACGTCCTGTCTGTTCCCCGCCCGGAAAACTGGGCATGGAGGAGTTGCAGTCGGCATGCGAGCCTTGCTCTTGGGAAACGGGCTGCTGGAGCAATTCCTGGTGTGGAAGCTGTGAAATTTCACCCCTGGCGAGATGGAAATGGGGATTCTCCGGCCAGGAAAAACCTGGCTGTGTCGAACTTGCCGTGCTTTGGGCTTTTAGGGGTGGGTCCGTACAGCCGTTCTTGTTACGTGTAATCGTGTTGGCTTAAGGGTTATTTTGGGGCTGGAAGGGGATTAGGGATAGATGATAGGAATAGGCATGGCCATGCCGCATGTGAGATGAAAAAAAACAATGAAATATGGTTCTCTTTGCTGGCTCTTTGTCCCGCTGGGAAGGAGCCCATATAGATTTTTCTCCATTAGAAAGTTAAGCTGTGCACAGAGAACGTCAAATCCAACTGCGCCGTTCGGGTGCTGGAGTCTCCTCAGGATGCTCCAGCTGCCAGGAAATTTAGATTGCTGCTGATTAGCAAGTAGAAGTTAGAGCACTGCTGCTTCTTAAAGAGCTTTTCTGGGGTTTGGATCGCCCAGCCACGCAGGATAACAGCCTTTCTCCCTTCTTTCCTCCTTAGATATTGCCAGCTTGCACTTGGCAGGTGTGGCTGGGGGAAAAGCTGAGGGAAATGGATTTCCTGCTTCGCATTTTGTCTGGCATGTCCCTGTTCCTTATCAGATTGCTATGGAAAATGGCCCATTAATTCATTATCCAGCCTTTATCCACCTGAGCAGTGATGCATCCTGACTCCTTAAAGCCTGTTATTTTAACATATTCTCCTCTGCCAAGCTTTGAGGCATCTTCACGCTGCTACCCCAGCAGTGTGGAGCTGCAGAATATTTCTGTGTGATTTAGGAGGTGCTTTTTCAGAGGCAAATAAAAGCTCTGCTTTGATGGCAGAGTTAATTTTAGAGTGGGTGTCTCTGTCAAGCTGTACTTTTTTATTAAATGAGCATGTTCTGCTTGTTACACTTCTCGCTGCGATGAATTCGGCGAAGCACGACTGGTGTTTGTCTTGGAAGGAAAATGAGTCCTGGTCGGATCAATTGATTTGGTGTCAAGTTGTAGATTCAGAAACTGCTGGCTCGGAATTAATGATAAAGGGTTTGTTGGTTTTTTTTTTTTTTCAGCAAGGCAACAAATTGCTTTATAAACCAGGAAGGTTATAAGGAGACCCAGAACCAGCTGTGAGGGGGTGACCCTTTGTTGTACTTTTACCCATTAACTGTGTACCCAGGTGTATTTGATCTCAAGTAACTGCCCTAAAATGTCCATGCCAAAATCAGTATATTTGTGGGGGAGGGGTTGTGGGGTTTTTAATGATTTTAACTTGTGGGTTGGAGTAACTCACAGGTGCAAGTGCTGTTGTAGGTGGAGGTTAAAGATGCCGGGAGCAGGTGGCTCATTCACCCTGATTCGTGTCAGAGGCACTTTGATGCTCACAGGTGGTGGAAGTTAGGGCCGGGTGCCCTTTAACCAGACACACCTGAGGGATATTGTCCTTTAACTCGCTCTGTGAGCCCTCCCGAGGGTGAAGATAAAAGGCCGCACCTTTGAAATGCTCCTGGGCTTGTGCGGAAGGGTGTGGCAGTCACTGATGAGGGGCTGGACGAGGAGGGGCGCTTAGGGCTCATCCTGAGAGCAGCTTTCCTACAAACACAGTGGGGTAGGAATATGCCTTCCCTGGAGTCTGCCGTGCTGGTTTTAAACTCCTTTTCCTTGAGACGATGCACCCCTAGAGGTTGTCCCTGAGACCCACTGAATGGTTTGGGTTGGACGGGACCTTAAAGCTCCTCCAGTTCCACCCCCTGGGATGAAGGGATGGGATCCACCTGGCAGCCACTTTGCTTCATTAGGCTGCAGCAGCTGCTAATTAGGCTCCAAAGAGCTCCAGCAGGGGTATTTCACTCTCGTCCTGAACCCCAGCCAGTGCTGCTGCTGCTGCCGAGGAGGCTGCTCTGGGCTCTGCTGGTGCCGGCTGGAGCTGCTGGGGGGTGAGTGGTGTCTCTGGTTATTGCGGGGTGTTTGCTCAGGGCTCCCCAAAATCCCGGTGCTGGGCTGGGCGTGCGGCTGAGCAGTCCCCTCTGCTCAGGAGAGGGCAGTGTCACACCGAGCTCGTTCCTTCTCCGTGCTCAGGGACACACGGAGCTGCCGCCCTCGGTCCGGAGGGTCTCACAGGGCTTCTGTGCTGGGGTGGGTTTAGGATACGGGCACCTCATCCCCGCTCCCTTCTTCCCAAACCCAAAATCCCCCCTCTAGCTCTGCTCCCGGTGCTTAACAGCCCTGTTCAGGAACGTTCTGAGCACGCTGCTGGGAAAAGGGATTTCAAAGACTGTTTATAGCAGTCGCTTTTGCCTGCCAACCCCTCTATAAGCAGTGATTAGATACAGCTCCTTTAATGCAGGGCTCGACTTGCCAAAAAAAAAAAAAATAAAATAGCTGCACGTTGGTGTTTGGCTTTGCTGCTTTTTCCTCTTTAGCAAACCACTGTGTTCTCCCCGCTTCCTCCAGAAGCACCCACAGATACTGGCAGGACAGCTGCCTGAATGTTTGGTGCAATAGTCTGTCGTTGCTCAACAGCCTGACAACAACAACAACAAAGAGCTTTATTTTCTATATGCAATTAAATATTTGTAGAAGGTTTCTGCCGAGGAGTGGTTTCAAGGTACAGAGTGTTCCCCTGAAGGGTGTTCGAACAAGCACCTTCTGGGGTGGGAACTGGGAAGCTTTTTGTGCCTGTGCCTCGATGCATTCCATGTTTTTACCCACGGAATCCATTTCAGGTTGTGATTGAGCTCTTGGGGTTTTTTTCCCTTCCTGGTCCTTGGGCAGGATTAGTCCTGATGATGGAAAATGAAAATAGTTTCTTTTTGTGACTGGGTTTTTTTGTGTGTGTGTGTGGCTCTTGATCTGGTTTTGTTCCTTTCTTTTTTTCCCTGCTGGATGAAGGGTGGGCTGGGGATAGGAGAGGGGAAATGGCTCCTTTCCTGGGGTGCTGCACAAATCCGGGCACCAGCTCTGTCCCCAGGCTCCCCCATCTGTGCAGAACCCTGCTGGTTAATCTCTTCCTTGGAAAGAGCCTGGACTGGTTTTGGTGTAATTCCTTAGTCATGACAGACCTGAATCCTGCTGCCCTCTCTGCACCCTGTCCTCAGTGTTGGAGCCACGCATTCCATGAGAGGCTTGGGGTGCAGGCTGTTGGATCCTGGAGGGCTTGGAGGTGATGGGCTGTAAGTTTATTCTCCTCTTGTCAGGGAGTGCTCAGAAGGATCTCTTTCACTTTCAGAGTCAGCACGTGGTGCTGTGCCAAAGCAGCTTTTTATCTCCCACTTTCCCCCTTAGATGCCAGCTTGCCTTTAATTTCTGTTTGTTTATTTATTTGTTTAAAATCCTGCTGCTTCTCTTAAAACCCTGCTGCAGCTTGTAAAACCTCTTCGTTAATGTCTGGCCCCTGTGTTTTGCTTCCCTTTCCTCCTCGCTGAGGTGAAATGAAACTCGTCCCTCCCCCAGCCCGAGGGGTGAAATGCACAGAGCAGAAATATTCTGGTCCTTGGCTGTTTTTAGCTGTGCTGAGCTCCAGGCTCGCGTTTGCCCGGGGAAAGCAGCTCGCATCTGACTGAAATAGTCCAAGGTGAAACCCAGAGTTTCCTCTCGTAGGTATTTTTGGGCGTAGCCTTTAAAAAGATGTAATGGACTGGTTGTACCCTTCAGCGTCCACGTGTTCTCCTGAGCCACTCCAGGAGATTATATTTGGGCCACTTAGCTTGTATTGATGAATCTCTTGAGCTGACAGGCACCTAATCATAAATCAAGTCTGAAGTCAGTGTTCTGCAGAGCTGCAGCACAACAAATAAAATGTGTTAAAATTTCCCACTTGGAGCTGGCCCCAGCCCGTGGTGAGAGGTTGGGAATTGGCTCCTGAAGGTGACAGGGGATGCTCAGGGTGTTCCACACGATTCTTGGGAAGCAGGGCTAATCCTGAGCAGGGCACTTAGGAGCTTGGAGAGGATTTGGGGCTCAAGTTGGGCTTGCTGTGCTGCAAAACGGCCCCGGCCCTTGCCAGGAGGGAGGGACCCGGCGTGGCCCTTGGGAGGTGTCCCTGTGTGTGACCCCATCTCAACCCCATGTGCTGACTGCAGAGCTCCTGTTGGAGTAAAACCCTGGGGAATGGGGATAAACTGGGATCTACATCCCAGCTCATGCCTCAGGTCCCCTTGCTGTGCCCGGTGCTTCCCCGCTGTGCTGCCAAGGGGCAGGATGGGGCTGGGGGCTGCCCAGGTTATGGCTTAAACCCAGTCCCTGGGGTGGATAGAGAAGGCTTAGGTTTGTTTATGGGGATTTACCACCGTGCTGAGGTCACTCTGTGATATTTAGGTGGATTTTGGGGGGTGTGTTGTCTGGATTTGCTTTTATTTTTTTGCCAAGAGGTAATTAATGCTTTCCTTGAGATTAAAATATTTCCTGTGTGTCTCAGCTGCTGGTGTAGGAAAGAATCACTCAACCCCTTGACCTTTCTGAGAGGAGAAAAGGCTCCTGGAGAAGGTGGGAAGTGTGTGTTCAAATCCAGCGTGTCCCTCTCTTCCCAACTCCTCTGGGCAACCTGGGCTAGTGGAAGGTGTCCCTGCCCGTGGAAAAAGAGGATTTTTAAGGCCACTTCCAACCCAGACCTTTCTGTGATGGTTCTGTAACTCTCCTTTCCTGCATGAAGCAGCCCCATAAAGGAGTTCCTCGAGGCTGTGGGGTAGGTGATGTTTTGTAGGCAGTTCCTGATCCAGCAGGGATTGTTTGCAGGTATTGTGGGAATTTTGGTATCAATCTGCCTACTGATTATTCAGGAATCTTGTCAGCGAGGCTTTAAACTGTCAGTCAATCCTGCTGCAGTTTGAGAGCCAGCAAAGAGGCAGCTCCTGCGTCCTGGTCTGGGTGTCCAGGCGTGATTTGCTCCGTTTCTCTCAAGCTTTTGGGGTTGGGATTTCTCCGTTCGTGGCTGTGGATGGTTGACCTTAGAGGTCTGCACAGTTATAGTGCCTGAACAGTCCTTGTGATGTGTGGTTTTGGGGTATTTGGGAGCCCTGGAACTCCTCAAGTCAGGAAGTGAGGTGAGACCTTCTCAAACACCTATTTTTAGATGTGTTCCTGTTCATATGCAAATTACGTTCATCATCGAGGATTGCTCTGCGCTTGGGACACTGGATTTGTAATCCCTTCTTTCCAGCTCTTAGGTGTCAAAATGCCTGCCGAAAATACAGATATTGCCGTCTCCTTTTTCCCCTGTGCCCTCGAGCTGGGGACCGGGAGCTCCCCCACCACTCGCTGTGCCGCATTTGATGCTTTGTGAATGCAGAGTGGTTGGTGGCAGGCTCTTATTTTCGGGGTGATTTACCCTCCCTGCATGGGCTTTGGCATCCGTCGGTGGTGTCTGACAGCTTGCAAGATCATCTCCTGCCTTCCTGCTCCTGCCTGGAACCTGGAGGCAGGATCTGCTTTCAGCATGAAGCAGCTCAGCTCCTCCTTAGCTGAGAGTTAATCACCCAAACGCAGAGTGCTTGCAGTCCTCATTAAAAGCCTGATTTAAAGTGCAAGGTTGACAGCTCGGCTGGAGACACTTTCCCTTATCACAGCTGTTCCCTAATCCGTCTCCTCTGCGTAGGGACGTGTTTGTTTTGGGGTTTTTTCTGGTTTGGATCTCCAGGCTCCTGCTCTGGGAGAGCTGTACATCACAGGAGCGCGGTGTAAGACAGCTGTGGATGTTCAGATGTTAATGTGGTGGGAATTGGCGTGCTCTGGTGTGTCTGAGGCTGCCAGGGACAAACCTCTGCGCCCCACAAGGTCGCCTGGCTGCGTGTTCCCGACACACAAACCCTGCCAGGGCTCCTGGGACAGTTTGGCTTTGCCAAGAGAAATAAAGCTGCTTGTGGGATTAGAGGGATGGAGCTGCTGTCCCTGAAATCGTGGCCAGGAGCAGTGTGGGAGGGGATTGTCCTTCCCTGGGTTTGTACCTGGGCTGGTTTTGGCTCTGGTCCGGGGGGTTAACGTGGAGCTCAGACCGTGCCCTGTGCTTTGCTGAGCCTCAGGAGCTGCACAGGATCATTCTGCAGTGGTTCTGTGAGCGGAATCTCTGCCTTGATGATGCCGGTGCCCCGTCCTTGTGTCACCTGGAGCAGGGGGATCCCTCCCTTTGCATGGTCCCTGCTGGTCAGAGGTGTGAGGAGAAAGCTTGGCTTGTTAGCAGCAAGATTGGGTTTGGCCTGAAGGCCAAAGCTCCTGCTGGGCTGGGAAGCCCTCCTGGGGTTGATGTGCTTGGTGTGATGAACACCCCACTGTTACAGTGGGAATGTGGCTGGCTGGGCAGGAGGGAAGCCGGGGGCTTTCTTGGGAAGCTCTAACCTGGACTCCTGACTTTTAGAGCTGCCCTGTAGTGAGCAGTTACAGAGCCACTTCTAACAGCACAATGAGCTTAAATTTGGGAGTCCTCTGTATTTCTGAAAGGGTCAGCTCATTCTGTTACACCCCTTCTGTCATGAGAGTCCTTAAATCCAAATTTCTGGGGTAATTGGTTATATTGAGCTGTATTGGGCCCCTGAGGAAATCACTTTGCTCTCTCAGCTTCTTCTCTCCCAGCTCAGGGGAAATAATGGCTTTTCCCCTATTTCCCTGAACTTTGCAGCTCATCTGCAGTGTTCCCTGGAGGGACAGATCTGAAGGATTGGCTTGGAGTCTGCTCTGCTCCTCTCCTGGAGCAGTTTGGGAGCTGGATGTGGGGCTGTGGGGGGAGCAGGGGGTGAGGAACAGGGAGCCCTCGAGGTCACGGGCTGGGGCAGATGAGGCCGAAGGAGTCAAACCCCAATGTGTCCTCTCCAGTTCCCGCACCTTCCCAGGCATTCCGTGCCTCTCCTTATCTCTGCTGATATTTGCAGTGCTGATAAGAGAGGGTCTGTAACAAGTGTGCTCTGCCACAGATAAAACCTGCAGTGCGTAAGAGCTGTTCCAGCTCGGCCTTATCAGCACTATTAAACCTGAACATCGGCAGGGCTTCGGGGATGAGGCTGCCCTGGCTCCCTTAGCACAGAACATCCGAGCAGGAGTTGTGCTCTGTAAGTCCCTCTCCAACGTGCTTTTCTTTTCTTTCTTTTTTTTTTTTTAATTAAATTTTGGGATGGAGGTTTGTGGGCTGGTTGAGTGTCTGAAATGTTGAGTGTCTGAAATGCAGCTGCCTGGTTGTTGTGTGCTCTGTGTGTGGGTTACGAGGTGGTGGCCTGAACAGGCTGGAGGTGCTCAGTCTCCAAAAAAGGAGGTGCAGATGTGGCACCTGGGGAACATGGTTTAGTGCTGGACCCAGCTGAGTCAGGTCACTGGTTGGACTCGAAGATCTTAGAGGTGTTTTCCAAACCTAATGATGCTGTGAGTTGAATTTAGGGATTCTTGCATCTCCCCAGGCTGCTCTGTGCTTGGAGAAAGAAATCCTGGGGATTTGTGCAGCCACTGACCACCAGTGCAGGGAGCACAGATTTCCTGCATCATCTTGGTGCTCCTTCAGGGCTCTGACCTCTGCAAGGATGGGAAAGCGTTGGGTTGAAGCTGGCAAAGGGTAAAGTGGTGGAGAATTGCTTGGTCTTGGACACTGCCAGTGATGGGGGGCAGCCACAGCTGCTCTGGGCACCCTGTGCCAGGGCCTCCCCATCCTCCCAGGGAGGAATTCCTTCCAATATCCCATCCATCCCTGCCCTCTGGCAGTGGGAAGCCATTCCCTGTGTCCTGTCCCTCCATCTCTTGTCCCCAGTCCCTCTGGAGCCCCTTTAGGCCCTGGAAGGTGCTGGATGGGGAGGGAGAAGGTTTGTTTGAACTGATGGCGTGGCAGGAGATGGAGGAGGGAGGGAGCTGGGAACTGCCAGGAGTGGTCCCTGCTGTAGCACCGTGCCTGAGCTGTGCCTGCCCTCTCAAAGCCACGCTTTAGGCTGCCTGAGCCGGGCTTAATCCGAGGAAAATCAGCGCTGGCTGTGCTGCAGGAGGAGATGGCTTTGGACAAAAGTGGGAGCAGATGCTCGGTGCTGTTCCCTGGTGCTGTGCCCAAGGTCAGCCTGACCGTGGAGTTCCCAAATTGTTCCCAGTTTGTCCAGCTGATGGTTGCTGCTGCTCAGCCGTGTGAGCAGCTAATGGGGTTTATCAGCCTCCGGTGCTTCTGACTGGGCTTTGTCAGAGCAACCTAATCCCAGAGTGCCAGAGCTAAAATGAGTGGGAACAGGAGTTCCTGGGGCTGTCCAATTCCGGTGCCTCCTGTGGCAAAGCCATCTGATTTCACCTGGGCTTGCTGGGCTGATTGCTATATCTGAATTGACCGTAAAGCTGGGGAGAAAGAGCATCCTTGGTGCTTCTCACAGCTCCAGCCCCTCAGGCTCAAGGCACTCTCACATTTCTCTGGTGTAAAAACTGCAGTCAGGAAACACAGACCAGCCTCAAAAAAGTGACCTCAGATCCCCTTTAAACACGGAAAGCTGCAAGCTGGATCCCTGACCCAATTCCTGCTTTTTAGAAGGGGTTTTTTGCTTCAAGCTGGAAGCGAAATACAACTGTGGGGCAGCCTGGAGTCTGGCTGCTTTTGCCTGGGCACCCTGAAACTTCTTGCTGTGTTTCAGCATTGCCTGAAGCTTACGAGATATTTTGCTCCCAAATTGGCCGTATTTGGTGACTGATCTCGTATGTTTGATTCCAGAAGGCCCTTAAGTTTGTTTTGGTTTGTTTTTGTGTTGGTTTTTCTTTCTGTGAAGGAAAGGTACGAAACAACTACTGCCTGAAAGCCTTGTGGCTGTCAGCTGTGCTGAGGCAGCTCTTGGACAGGGCTCTGAGGAAAACCCTGTTGTGTCTCATGCCCCATCAGGTTTAATGCTTGCTAAACGGCAGAGCTGTCGAGAACCAGCGCTGGGCCGAGGCACCGGAGCTGGTATTAAAGGAATAAATATTGCTGCAAGTGGCTGAGCTTGGATATAAATTATGCTGTGAGCGGATATGCAGGGACTGCTGAGGTGTCTGGATTCCCCCCAGGGCTCACTGCCAGCTGGGAGGCTTGGGAATTTGGGAAGGCAGCCTGTGGGGAAAGTCCTGTGTCCCAGCAGTAATAAATCCTCTCCCTGCCATGCAGCAGGAGGGCTGTATTTAAATATTTTTCTTGTTCTAGAGCTGAAACCAGCTGCAGATTCCGAGCTGTTTGTTCTGCCCATCGTTTTCAATGTGACAAAAAAAAAAAAAAAAGAGTGGGGTTTGCCACTTGTCTGGCTTTTAGAGAACTCTCAAATGATGAAAAATCTAACCAAGGCCTGTCTGCCGTGGTCATCCTGCAGCTCTGAGCGTTTCGCTCTTGCTGGTGCCATCTCCCTCCTGTTTCTCCATGGGAACAGCGAGGGACTGAGCTTTTTATCCTGCCTTTTAAATGGAGAAACACTGGAGCCCCACAAAGAAACAATCTGTTGGTTGTTTGTCCTCAAATAATGCGACATAACTTGGGCTGGTGCTCCGACGAGGGCTCTGAAAGGAAAGGTGTCAGGTGTTGGGATGATTTGGGATCATCCCTCTTTTCCTTGCAGCCACCAGTGGTTTTGGCCAAGAAAATAAGTGTATTTTCTGGTGACTGCAAAGTGCAGGATGTGGCACTGCCTCGGTGGCGCAAGATGAGGGTGTGAACACCAGGATACTGCAGGAAGGCAGCCAGATACAGAGGTGTTTTTTTTTTTTTCCTTGAGGTTTATTCCCATTAATCCACCTTTGTGGGTGCTGCCCTTTGGCTTCTGTCACAACCTCTTTTACTGTGGGATTTTTAGGGGGTGGTGCAGGCTGAGGTGGGAGAGAGGGTCTAGAAAATGCTGTGTTGGGAGCCTTTTTCAGGCTCCAGCGTTTTAGTACATAATTTTTGCTCTGTTTTAATTGCAACTTCAGCTTAATGCCACTCTTTGCCATGAGCAGTGGCACAGGCCCACTGAGGAAATGGAATCTGCAGCAGTTTTTCTTCCCCCCTTTTCCTTTCTAGCAGCTTTTCTCCAGTGCAAAAGCCAAGGGATGAACCCTTGGTTTGTGATTATTTATTATTTATTTCCCTGCCGTGGTGGACGTTAAGCAGATACCAGGAATTACCTTCAGCTTTGGACACAACCTGCCCAAAATAGCTCTGGGAGCTCTGCAGGGGGAGGTGTTTGGCAACTGTTTATCCTGAGCCAACAATCCCGGCTCTCAGAGCATCTTTGGAACCACCAGGTGTGAAGGTGGCGATGGGAAAATTCTCCTGCTGCCGTAGCAGTGACGCAGGGAGTGTTTCACCACCTCGTGGGATGCTCACCTGGGGTGTTTTACAACTAAAACCCATTCCTTGAGCATCGTTTTTATTCATCCTGGTGGGCTGAGTGCACTTTGGTGCCCTGGGGGTGGCCTGGGAAGGTCACAGAGCTCTCCAAACCCACTCAGCTCCCTGCTTGTAGTGGCTGAGGGGTGTGGAGGAGGCACTTATCCCACGGATAAATGGGATAGCAGGAAAACCCCGGTCTTACGGGGCTGGGTAGAGGACTCTGAGCTATTTTTGCCCACTTTTCCCTGAGAGCCTTTGGCACGTGGAGGTGTCTGGCAGCTGAAGCCGCCTCCGCTGCTCCCCCAGCCCCACTTCCCAGAGAGCCGGGGGTGGCTGTGGCTGATTTGGGAGGAGGGCAGCAGGGAATGTGTCGGCTCCTCGCCTTCCGTGTGGAAGTGGCGCTTTCCCCTGAGGGGGGGATGCTGAGCATGGGGGATTCGCAGGAACAGCCTCCCCTCTGGGGCTGGGAGCAGCACGGGGGTTGCTGCCAGCGGCGTCACTCGGCTTCTTGAAATATTGCTGGCAAAAATGTGCTTTTCCAGACCGAACGTGGGTCTTCTTAGGACAACCTGTGAGCTGTTAGTGGGGGAAAAAACCCACAGAATCAAGGGAAAACTGGTGTGATCAGGTTTGAGGCTGTTGTGTGTGTGCCCTCAGCCTGGCCAAGGCTGGTGGGTCCAGTTCCCGAGGGAATATCCAGAGTCTCCAAAGCATTCAGTCCATCCAGACCAAAAGGAGAGAATAAAGTAAATTTTCTCTGAGATGTTATCTCCCAAAGGGCTTCCCTGTGCTGTGAGTTTGTTTGCTGCCAGGCTGGGGACAGTAGTGACAGAACTCTGCCACTCAGGCTTGTGTTTTCCTGGCAATGCAGGGACTTGCACTGCTGGTCACCTCAGCCCTGCCCTCTGGCAGTGGGAAGCCATTCCCTGTGTCCTGTCCCTCCATCCCCTGTCCCCAGTCCCTCTCCAGCTCTCCTGGAGCCCCTTCAGGCCCTGCAAGGGGCTCTGAGCTCTCCCTGGAGCCTTCTCCTGTCCAGGTGAGCACCCCCAGCTCTCCCAGCCTGGCTCCAGAGCAGAGGTGAGGATTCTGCCCAGCCCACAGACTGCAGGCAGTGTATGGATGGGTGGCTGCCCAAATGGAGCTGGGACAGCATTTCCAGAAATGTCAGTGGTTATTTGGGCTCTCAGAGAGCTGAGGGTGCAGCAGAACTTCCCAGACGGCGTCGCCTGGCCGGGCAGGGCTGAGGAAGGTGCTGTGACAGGGACACATCACATCTGAGCTGTCACTCAGTGCAGTGGCTCTGCAGGAAGTCCTTGACCTGCTGGTGCTGGTTTTGGCTATGGGCAGGCTTGGCTTGGCTTGGCTGTCCTAGAGTATCCAGCACGAATGGATTTGTCACCCAAGCGCTGGATCGCTCGTCATTTACATTGCTGGAGCAAATCCTGCTCCTGATTCCCTGCCTGCCCACCTGCTGTGCTGCTGCTTGGCTTTCTCTGCTCCTCCAGCTCACCAGCACTTCATGAAACCTCTCTGCTTTCATGAGTATTGATAGTTCTCGTGTCTTTTTAATCCTGTTTCTTGTTGGGTGCAAAGATAATGCTGCCGTGGTGTTTGCTTTCCTATCCTGCTGTTGCACCTCTTGACAGATGGGGGTTTTTTTTGAATAGTTTAAATTAAAACAAGCTCTGAGTTAAATTCTGTGGCTGGGATGCTTCTCTGACTATGCTGCAACTTGTGGAACTTCCACGTGGCAAGAAATGGCTTTGGAAGGAGCGGTCTCCTGAGTTTTCCCGTCACGGTTGTGTTTTCCTCCTTACTCCAGACTCCCTGCTTACTGATGCTGTGCTCAGCACTGGTCTGTGCACTTAAAAAGCACAAAGACACTGCCTTGCACCCAGCCCAGAATAAACCCTGAGCAGTGCAGGCACTAATTTTGGCGTCACACTGCTCCCTGAGAGAGCTGAGCTGGGAGCCATGGCAGCAACGCTGCAGGTACTCAGCAGAGCAACCTCAGAGGAGTCTTGGTCGTGGTGGGAACAGATGGAGTTTGACTTGGTGTCAATCCTGAGCCCAGAATAACTGGATTTTACGGCAGGGGAAGTGGAAAGGTACAATGCTGCCACAGCCTGGACGCTGGCAGGCAGGAATTGAGCTCTGTGGAGAGCCATGCACAGATTATTCCCACTCTTGGCAAGCCCGGCCATGAGGAGAAGCCTCAGTTGGATGTGTTTTGTCCAGGTCTGTTCTTGGGAAGGTGCTAAGCAAGGTGTGATAAAACATCTGGAACTGTGAGCTGGTGCCAGGTCCCACAGCTGGAGGCTGCTCTGGGAGAAGGGATGTCTCAGCTCGTGTGTGGTTTGGGATCTGAGGGGTGAGGACCTGAAGAGGTTCCCTCTTCCCCTGTCGCGTGCTCGCTGCTCGTGCGCAACGTGAGCTTGGCTTCAAACCCTGCCCTCCCTCAAACCTGTTTCCAAAGCCTCAGTTTTATTTATCAGCTGGGGATGGGATTAAATTCAGCATTTGCTGGAGCTGTCCCTGAGCTGGGTGTGTCTCGTTTACAGCCCTTTTCTTAGGGGTCCACGCTCTCCCTGGAGTGGGAGCAAATCTTGAACCACAGAATGGTTTGGGTTGGAAGGGACCTCAAAGATGAGCTCACCTCATCATCCAGGCTGCCCCAAGTCCCGTCCAACCTGGCCTTGGACACTGCCAGGGATCCAGGGGCAGCCACAGCTTCTCTGGGCCCCCTGTGCCAGGGCCTCCCCCCCCTCACAGCCAGGAATTCCTTCCAATATCCCATCCAGCCCTGCCCTCTGGCAGTGGGAAGCCATTCCCTGTGTCCTGTCCCTCCATCCCTTATCCCAAGTCCTTCTCCAGTTCTCCTGGAGCCCCTTTAGGCCCTGGAAGAGGCTCTGAGGTCTGAAGAGCCTGTCAGAGCTGTGGACTCAGGCTTCTTGTGCAATAATTAAAGGTTGACCCCAGTAGTCCTTGCTAATGTTTGCCTTTTGCTTTAGAGGAAGGAAATGGGATCCTCATCTTGAGCTCAAATGCCATCTGTATTTCCACTGCCAAAAGTAAATTTGTGATGTGCCTAATGAAGCCTAGAAAGATGTCTCAGATAATGGACAGAAAATATTTGCCCTTTAGACACTTCTGCCTCCCAAAGTTATTGCAGGGCTTCCTATTTTGGTTAAGGAAGTGAAGGCTTGTTGGTTTGGGGGTGGTTTTTGTTTGGTTGCTGCTTTTAATTGTGAGTTTTTGGAGGAGAAAGCCCCCTTGTAAAGCAGATGGCAGAGTTGAACCACGTGCTGCTTCCCTTAACATTTGGGTGGAAAACGTTCCCTGGAAACCAGGCTGTGGCTCTGTGGAGATGCCAGTGGAAAGCTGCAGGGAAAGAAGTGGGGAGGATTTGAGAAATGTGATTTTGCTTTTCAGAGTTTGGCTGTCAGCCTCCCTGACCTGGGGAGTGTGCAGAGGTGGGAGCTGGGTGGCATCTGTGCTTCAGGCATGTCCCTCTCCTTGATGCTGCCAGGATAGCCTGGAAAAATCTGCTCAGTTGGTGCCTGTTGGAGGAAAGCTCGTTTCCAGAGCATCTCTGGGAACTTGTGAGGAGATCTCATTAGGAAGGAGTGGGGTCTGCCCTGATATTGCTGCTCTAGCATTGAAACACGCAGGTGTTTGTAGGAAAAGGTTTAAAGATTATGGGGCTTGTGGATGAAAAGCAGATGTGTCCCCTTTGCTTTGGGAGGAGGTGCAAAGGTGGGATGCTTCCAGCACTAGAAAAAGCAGGTGAAGAACAACTTGGAGGCTCCTGCAGCATTTGAGATCCATTAAAGTCCTGTATTTTGAGGGATTTGGAATCATGGAATCACAGGCTGGTTTAGGTTGAAGGGACCTTGAAGCCTGTCCAGTGCCACCCCCTGCCGTGGGCAGGGACACCTTCCACTGTCCCAGGCTGCTCCAAGCCCTGTCCAGCCTGGCCTGGAATGCTTCCAGAGATGGGACACGAATGATCCAAGGCAGGGAAGCTGCTCTGCTGGATGATGGGATGGGGCAGAGCACAGAGCTGAGACCCAGCAGTGGAGGGCTGGGGAGCTTTGGGATTAGCACTAAATCCTGCACACAGAAAGAAGCCTCGAGGCTTCAGATGTCTTGGATGTCTCACGTTTGAAGGACTTCTCCTCTGGTCAGGCTTTTGCTGAGCCTGCCAGTGAAAAATCCCCAGAATGTCACAGTTACTGCATGAGAGTTATGCACTAATAGGATTTAATTTCTGCAGAGCTTCTGATGAGAGGAAGAAGTTCCTCAAAGGAGCACAGGTATTTTGGGAAAGGCTTAAGTGGAATAAAATTCAGCTGCAGTCATGTTACAGCAGGGAAGCTTGGTGATAAGTGAGACAGAGCAAGGAGTTTCACCGTTTCCATGTGGGATGTGCACAGCCTGCTCTCCCTGGGGCCTTCCCTGCTGGAAGGAGAGAGATCATCTTCTCACTGGAAGGGTTGTGTTGGTGTGCTTGCTGTCCCATGGAAGCTCCTGCAAGGCTTGCACGTGTCCTGCTATCCCAGGATTTCAGTTCCTGGCCCAGTGGGGAGCTGCTGCGTTTTGCTCCCGTTTCCTTGCGCTGTCAGGGCTCCTGGGGAGCTGGAATAAGGAGCCAGGCTCAGCCTCTGCACATTGGAGGGGAAGGGGGGTGTGGAAGGTTTCCTTCCTGGGGAAAAGGGCTGATAATGCAGCTTGGGGGGAAAAAAATCAAACAAAGCAGCTTCTCTTCCCTTCTGGCTCAGAGTGGGGTGTGATGTCAAGGTGGAGCTGAGCCTTCCCAAAGACTATGGGAATGTTTTTTCTTTCCTTTTTTTGAGGGATGGGGGATTGGTTTGTGTGCTTTTCTGCTAAATCTCTCAAACAATGCTGCTTCCCCTTCCTTGGAGCAATTGTTCCCCGCGGCCGACTCTCCTCCTTCCCCTTCCTCCCCATCGTGGGAAGAGCTCTCCTGATGATGATGGATGGGCTCAGATTCAGTCTCTGCTTTACCTTCCTTTGTCCTGCTCGGCTCTCTTGTTTTTCTTTGTGATTTCTGCCCGGATCCTCATCCCAGGGTGGCCAAAACCAGATGTTTTAGTGGAGGGAGTTAAGTGTCAGAGCAGCTTCTACCTTCGCCCTTGAGCTTGGCAGGGCTGGGTTAATGACTCCATGGTCCTGGAGGGCTTTTCCAGCCTCAGTGATTCCTGATTCTACTGCCAGAGGCACGGGGCTGCAAAGTCCTGCAGACTTCCCAGGTTTCATCCCTTGAGTCCACATCCTGTTGAGAGAGCCAACTTCTTCCTTAGGGAAAAAAAAATGGTCTTTTTGTGACCAGCCTAATCTCAAACATTTTCAAATGCAGCACTTTTGGGGGACAAGATTTTTTTTTTCTTTTTGTAATTGATTTTATTTTTCCCTGCCCAAAAATCCCAAGACAGTGTTTGGGCCCTGGCACAGGTTGCCCACAGAAGCTGTGGCTGCCCCATTCCTGGAAGTCATCAAGAGATAAGACTGGATTTGTCCTTCAGGAGCATTTCCAAGGAAAATCTGTTATAAACCAGGCCTGGACAGAGCAGCATGGGAGAGATGCTGCTCTGTCCACTTAGACTTCAGTGTGGGCCCATGAACTGAGTTGGAAGTGAACAATTCCATGTGCCACATGCAGGAATAATCAACCATTGGATACTCCAGGCTTAAGGATGTAAGTAACCACCTGATTTTGCAGGAACTCCACTGTGACCTAGTTCTTTGGGAAAATATCCCCCAGACTCCAGATAAGAACTTCCAGGTCCTTCAAGTTTTTATCAGAGGAGCTTTTCCTGCAGGGATCTGTCGGTGATTTGTGCCAGGGAGGAAGAGGAAAAGCTGAATATTCCATGGCAGGCTTTGGGTGGCTCATGGTGTGATGAACTGGGAAAGGCAGCAGCAGACTGGGGGTTCTGCCCTCTCTGGTTAGGTGGAAATCACGTGGTCTCATTGAACAACAGCTGATGAGAACCTGTTTTAAGGGATTTTATCATGCTTCAGCAGAGCCATCCTGTCCATAAGGCCAACACCCGCTGTGAACACAGTAATTAACAGTGGGAACTTGGGAGAGGTGCTCTCATGGAAACCTGGGGCTCCAGGGTGAGAAGGAAGCCTGTGGTGGACACTGAAAGCCTCGTTCCCCTGGGCAGGGGTAAAGAACCTTCTTGCATGGAAGTTGAAAAAACTCCTTTCTGCGCCCTCTCCACAGCCTGTGGTGAGGAATTGGAGGTAATGCCCTGAAATGATT
Source organism: Oreocharis arfaki (assembly GCA_013398015.1). Taxonomy (NCBI): domain Eukaryota; kingdom Metazoa; phylum Chordata; class Aves; order Passeriformes; family Paramythiidae; genus Oreocharis; species Oreocharis arfaki. Next base: position 187,889 of record VZRR01005326.1, read on the forward strand.
ATTGACTGGAGAGCTGCCTGGAAGTGCTGCTGTTTGCTGACTCGACAGGTGATGAAACCCTACCCCAGTGTGATCTGAGCTGTGCCTGAGCACCTGTCCTTGCTGCACCCCAGTCACCGAGGCTGTACCTGCAGCTGCTCCAAAGCCAGCTCTGGTTTTGATGCCTTCAGTGGCTACCTAGAAACAGAGACTAGATAGGAATAAAGGTAGATATTTATTTGAAAGGTAGATATTTATTTTGAAGCCCAAGGCATCACTCTAGCCAGTTTAAATAGGCAGTGTCCAACCCGTTTGCTGTCCCAGGGGGATGAAAGTGGTCGCACAAAGGACTTTTTGTACTGAGAGCTCATTGAAGGGGTGATGGGGATGCTGTGGGAGCTGGGATTGTGGTGGCTGCAGCAGCAGAGCTGTTGGGGTGTTCTCTGTGGTTCTTTATCGTTGCTTTTAATTAAGATAATAAATAAATTGCTTCTGGGAGCAGTTTTAAAGGAGATCTGGAGGAAATGATGAGTCTATCTTTAGCAGGGGGCCAAACACTGAAGTGTTGACTTGGTTCTGATCAGGCAGAGGGTCTGGGGCTCTTGGTTGACTTCTGGGAAGCAGGGTGAGATACCTCCTTCCCTCTTCTTGGGAGACCATAACTCCCACAGTGATGTTCCCTATGGCATTCCTTTCAGAAATTTGGGAGAGGTCCTGTGGAGTACTGGGTATTCTACTAAGCCCTGCACCTACAAATCTGCTTTTCTCCAAGGGAAATGTCCAGAAATGGCAAATAAATCTGCAGGCCAAGCTCCTGTGTGATCTGCAGCAGCCCTTGGAGTGCTGGAGCCTGTTTTGGATCAGCAGTGCTCCACGGATCCAGCTGTAGCACTGTTGTTTTTCTGAAGCAGTGCTCCTCTTCCCGCCTTTCCCATTCCTCAAAAGAAAACAAATCCATCAGTTTAGGTGCCAGAACTCACTGCTGACTCTGCAGAAGTTGTTTGCTCTTCTCTTGCATCCCTTTTTTTCTCTTGCCCCAGAGAAGGGATTTCTGGAAAGTCTTCAATGCAGAGCTGATGCAGGGGCGTAGGAAAGAGCAGAGGAACAGAGTTGACAGATAAACATCTCCAACCTCCAGTGGCTTGGAGAGCTCTTGCACTGGCTGTGTGAAACTCAAACATAACAAGTGACAGGATGGGGGAAGTTTAGGTTGGATGTGAGGAAGAATTTCTTCCCTAGAGGAGTGGTCAGGCACTGGGACAGGCTGAGCAGGGCAAAGGTGGAATCACAGTGCCTGGAAGTGCTCAGAAGGTGTGTGGTACATGGGGACAGCACTGTGCTGCTGGTTAATAGTTGGACTTGACCTTAGAGGCCCTTCCCAGCTTTAATGATTCTGTGATTCTGTTTAAATACAACTTATTTTTTGATTTTTGCAATAAATCTTGGTGGAATTTGCTCTTAACAGCACATACCCATTAGAAGTCTGGTCTTCCTAGTGTGGAATCATTTAGGCTTTAAACGATTGTGATCACCATTGAGGTTCATGCCTTGGAGCTGTGTGGTGGCTGTGTTGGACCTGCTGCTCTTGGTGCAGCTGTGTGAAGACTCCAGGAGGCTCCTTGCCTCTGCTGGGGAGTTTTTGGCTCCTGTGCTGTCCCTGCTTTGGTCCCCAGAGGTGCCAGCCTTAGCTCGGTGCTGCAGGAAGCTGTGGGGAACCTTTGTGTCATATCCTTGGGATGGGGACTGAATTCCATGGATGGGGCAGGTCCCTGGGGCTGCACTGATTGTGGCCCAGCTCCTGTTTGTTCAGGCTGCCCTTGGCCCTCTGGATAACCCCCTTTAATCCCTGGACTGACTCAAAATCAGTGTCACCAGAGAGTGTCTGAGCAGAGATTAGCCACGGCTGAACGCGGCCGCCTGTGAGAGCGCCGAGGGAAAACTGAAATCTTTCTAATGCTAAAAGTGACCCCCAAATTCTTGCTTTGCCTTTTGCTTTTTAAATTTTCTTTTATATCTCTGTGTTCTGAAGCAGCTACTGCAGTTGGCAGAGAGCTGCTCGAGGGCTGTGGTGCCAGGGGTACCTCGTGCAGGGACTCCTCCATCGTGAATCAGAACCAGCTCTGCTCTCTGCTGTCCCCTGCACAGTGCTGGCAAGAGCCAGGTGCCCTCGAGGGGACAGCTGGGGGTGGCCTGGCTCTGTGTTGCTCTGGCTGATCCACACTAATGCAGTGTTTGGAGAGTGGAGCCTGGCTTGCTAAGAACGGGCAGCTGTGTGGGAGATAAGCACCAGGCTGAGCTTAACTGTGCCCAGCGCGTTTGACCCGAGGGGAGCTTGGTGGCTTGTGCTTCATCCTGTGGGGGAAATCAGTTTTTAAACGGAACTTTTGGAAGGGGAGGAGTGCTCTAAGGAACCCACAGGTGTGCTGGTAGCACCATTGAAATGTTCATGAAATCACAGGATGTCCTGAGTTGGGAGGGACCCATCAGGATCATCGGGTGCAGCTCCTGGTCCTGCACAGGACACCCCAGCAATCCCACCCTGGGCATCCCTGAGGGCACTGTCCTCATGTCTTGAGTGGCTACCTAGAAACAGAGACTAGACAGGAGTAAGGGAATCAAGGTGGATATTTATTTGAAAGGCCTTCAAAGGTCCACCCTGGGGAGCCAAAGGCTACTGCCAAGATGGACCCCAAGATGGACGATGAGTCATGAGTCCTTCACGTTTTTATAGGTTTGGTCCATTTGCATATCAGGGTTAATTCTCCAATTAAAACTTTAGCTAATGATGTAATTTCCCCAAGCTCACCTTCCTCTCATGATGTTGGTTTACACATTTTGGGCCTAGGACAGGCTGGGTGTCCTTGGAGAGCAGGCCTGGAGAGGCTTTGTTTTGTCTATCAGGCATAAGAGATCTAAAAGGCTCCNGGTTTGCACATTTTGGGCCTAGGACAGGCTGGGTGTCCTTGGAGAGCAGGCCTGGAGAGGCTTTGTTTTGTCTATCTGGCATAAGAGAGCTAAAAGGCTCCAAGAACCTTCAGAGTTACACACCAGGCAGTACAGGATTTGAAAAAGATAAAAGTGAAAACCCAAGGCATCAGTCCAGAGGCTTCTTGAGCTTGGCTGTGCTGGCACAGGTTGGATGGGGCTTGGAGCACCCTGGGACAGTGCAAGGTGTCCCAGCCCAGGGCAGGGGTGGAACTGGATGGGCTTCGAGGTCCCTTCCAACCCCAACCATTCTGTGATTCTCAGTCCTTTTCCCCCTGAGACTTGCCCACCCCTCTGGGATGGATGACAGGGACGTGGCTCGTGCCTTGCCTCAGCTCAGTTCTCTGCACCTCCTTGTGACCTCAGGGAAGAAATGAATCTTTGGGCTTTGAGGCTGTGCTGGCCAAGCTGGGGGATAACCAAATCCCCCTTCAGCTCGCTGTGCCTCAGGGCCTGCACTGGAGGAGTTAGCAGGAAGGAGCTGCTGATCCTGTGTGTTTTTCCAAATGGATCCCTGTGAGAGGAGCAGGAGTTGCACAAGGGGATGGATGGATGGAGGAGCAGAAACAATTCTCTTGTGCAGGATGAGATGATTCAGCCTCTTTATGTGTGAAGGGCCAGGCACAGGCAGCTCTTCAGCCCCGTTTTGGGGGAGAGCTGGTGCTCAGCACCCAGTGCCACACGTGGAATACTCAACCCATCAACACCAGCCCTCCACACTTAAGGTGATCTCCTCTTCTGAGCGTTCACAGCTCAGAAAGCAGCCTGACTCTGCTTCATGCCCTCTTCCAGTGTCCCTGCCTCCTGGCTATGAATTTAACGTGAAACAGGGCTTTTCACGTGTTTTGAAGGCTGCCTACAGAAAGGCTGGCAGGAAAGCTAATGTGAGGACAAACTTCTGGGAGATGTGAGAGTGTTTGTTTGGTTTTCCTCTGGTGGAAAGGCTCCGAGTGTGTTTGTTTTTATTTATTGGTTTATTCACTAGCAGAGTCAGGCATCTCCTGGGCTGGTGGGATCTGCTCTCCTCTGAGGCATTTAGATTAAAAAACCCAAAAAGATGTTTGGGAAGATTACAGCAAGGAAAGAGGTTTAACGAGCGTTTGTCAGGAGCAACTTCCTCGGTGCCCTTGTCCCTGTGTTCTCTCGCTGTGCCTCTGTGGGATCGCTGTCCCTGAGCAGCAGCAGCAGCAGGTCACGGTGACACGTGTGAAGCTGCCAGCCTTGGCTGCCTTGCTCACAGCCTGGCAGCCCTGGTGGGTTGTTGCCTGAGGGGTTCTTTTTGTTAAATACCTCCCTGACAGCAGCGGGGCTCTTGTGGCAGAGGAAACTTGGGAAGTGTTTGAGAATCTTCTTGTGGTGAGTGAAGCAGCACCGTCCGTGGGTTCTGTGGGCTGGAGTTGGTTCAGGGATCCAAAATGAGAATAATGGCACACTTTAGGTTGGAGTGGGCCTTTAAACACCATCCAGTGCCACCCCTGCCATGGGCAGGGACACCTTCCACTATCCCAGGCTGCTCCAACCTGGCCTTGGACACTGCCAGGGATGCAGGGGCAGCCACAGCTGCTCTGGGCACCCTGTGCCAGGCCCTCACCCCCCTCACAGCCAGCAATTCCTTCCCAATATCCCATCCAGCCCTGCCCTTTGGCAGTGGGAAGCCATTCCCTGTGTCCTGTCCCTCCATCCCTTGTCCCCAGTCCCTCTCCAGCTCTCCTGGAGCCCCTTCAGGCCCTGCAAGGGGCTCTGAGCTCTCCCTGGAGCCTTCTCCTCTCCAGGTGAGCACCCCCAGCTCTCCCAGCCTGGCTCCAGAGCAGAGGGGCTCCAGCCCTGGAGCAGCTCCAGGGCCTCCTCTGGACTCTCTCCAGCAGCTCCACGTCCTGCTGCTGCTGGCTCCAGGGCTGGAGCAGCTCTGCAGGTGGGGTCTCACCTGAGCACAGGGGCAGAATCCCCCCCTCAGCCCAGGGCACGGGGGGTTCTGGGTGCCAGAGCACATGGCAGGGTCATGTCCAGCTCTCACCCACCAGTACTCCCAGTTCCTGCCCTGCAGGGCTGTTCCCTGTGTGTCCATCCCCCAGCACCCTGGGAAGTGCTGAGCTGTGTCCCTCAAGGATTTCCTTGGCTGTTTGGGCTGACCCAAGGCTTTAGTTTTGGCTTGTTATTTGTGACAGGAGCTCTGTGAGCTCCCAGCAGTGAGAAGGATTTTTTCCCCGTTGAGTGGAAGAAGTGGGGGTAGAAATGCAGGGTGCCAAGTGCAGGTGGTGCCATTCCTGATGTCCCGTGCTGCCCCAGCAGGGAGGGGACAGCAGTGGCTCTGCCAGACGTGGCACATGTGCGACCACCAGGGCACTGCTTGAGCTGCAGATGCCTGGTGTGGCTGTGGGTCAGGTGAGGGCACTGTTTACATGCTGTAATTAACACGTGTGAGTTAATCACCGGGGCTGGCACACCCGCAGACGCTGGGTTGGAGTCACAGTGTCTGCTGTTGCAGCTGGGTCCCTGTCCCAGAGGTGACAGGAGGCCAACAGCAGGGATGTGTCAGCTTGGGCTGCTAGGGCTAATTTATCCTCCTCCCCTGTCCTGTGAGTGTTTGCAGCAATAAATCACCATCTTTATAAATCAGAGCTTTAACTTCCTCCTCTTCTTGGCCTCTTGGAAAACCTGCTTTGTGCAACTGTGCAGTTTTTCTTCAGAACACGTTGGGAGAGGCCTTAAAGCTCATCCAGTTCCATGGGCAGGGACACCTTCCACTATCCCAGGCTGCTCCAAGCCCTGTCCAGCCTGGCCTTGGACATTGCCAGGGATCCAGGGGCAGCCACAGCTGCTCTGGGCACCCTGTGCCAGGGCCTGCCCACCCTCCCAGGGAAGGATTCCTTCTGATTATGAACCTCTGGAGCAGGTGAAGGAAAACTTAGCAAAGGCAGAGCCTTGAACACAGCATTTCTGGTGCTTGGTGGGACGTAGAGCTGCTCACAGAAGGCCAGCCTGAGACCTCTGGTGGGTTTCACACTGTTTCATTGACTCTTGGAGATTTGGGTGTCCTGAGTACTGTGCAGTGCAAGTGAAAATCGAATGTTTGGCTGGTAACTGTTCTGAAATATGTTAATAAGGCTGGGCTGCTGGAGGGATTAAACTGGCAAAATGGGATGTTTGTGCTGTATTGATCACCCGCTACCCCTGTCTCTTGTTTGGTGAATGCCACTCTTGTTGGGGCTGCAAAAAGAGGTTGTTTCACCTGCCTGGTTTAATAAACATTTCAGAGGGTGGAATTAGTCTGTCTCAGAAGGATGCAGAAAGGGAAATGGCGATGGTGACTTCAAATCTCCTCTTCCATTGTGTCCATAGCACAGCATCTTGCTCTAAGCTGTGTGGAAAGACTTTAATCCCGAGTCCGGCGAGGCTAAAGGTGGTGGGGAACAAAATCAGCTTTCTTTGTAGATGCAGAAGTGACCTTCTTGTCAAAACCTGAGGCAGTTCAGACTCCTAAAACTGCCAGGTCTATAAGAGACACAGTTAATGTCGAGGAAAATATGCTGGGGAGTTAACTGACATCCTCATCTCCCTCAAAACGTTACGGAAGGCTTGATGTGCCTTTGTCTCCCAAGTGGTGAGGGAGGTCCATGTCTTCTCCCAGGTAACAAATAGCAAGAGGAAACAGCCTCAAGCTGTGCCCAGGGGAGGTTTAGGTTGGAGATCAGGGAAAATTTCTTCATGGAAAAGGTGGTCCAGTCCTGGCACAGGCTGTGGAGAGTGCCAAAGGCAGCCCGTGTGCATTAGTGCCTGAGTTCAAATATATCAGTGCATCAGTAAGAGTTCTTTGAAAAAGGCTGGGAGAAGATCCCAGGTAAGTTGTGGGGAATTTGGAGAAAAGAGGAAGGATGGCTATGAAGCCTTATCTCCCTGAGAACTGGTTACATTCCCTGGCTCAAAGAGAGGCCAGGGATGCCATGGAAGAAGGGACAGGTTCCCAGCCTTTTGAGGAGGCTGTGATGGGCTTGTAGCTCTGACTTCCAGCTCCCTTTTTGAATCTGGTGGGCGGCTGTTGGGCTTCCTGAAATCCACAGTCAGAATTCCACAGCAGCTGGGGGATTCTGCCTTCAGTCAAAGCTTTGCCTTCAGTTACAGAGAGAAGCTTGAGGACACAAGGAAGGCAGAATGACCCAAGCTTCTGGCAGTGCCTTATCCAGCAGGCACAAAGTTTCCTGCCCAAAAATTGCTGTGTCTTCCCTGGAGCAATAATTGCCACGTTTTCATGGAGCAGGATCAGGGTGATCTTGGGTTTGCCTGCCTCCCTGGCTGTTTTGAGCTGTGCTGTTTTGCTCCTTTATCAGCTGTTGTTCTTACAAAAAAAAAGGACTTTTTTTGGAGTGCTTGGGGTGTGATTGGTTGGACTGATTTTTTTTTGAGTGGTTGGGGATCTACTTTTTCCTCAGTGGATCTCCCACATCTCTGTAGGAATGGAAGCACTGAACTCCTCCTGGAACACTGTTTTACCCCGCCCCTCCCATTCTTTGTACACAAGTTGGGTGTCTTAAATTCCTCCAACCCAAAGAAAACCCCAGTAGAGTTAAGTGTCTTCACTGCTCAAAAGTCTGGTGGGGACTGATCTCCTTGGGAGCTCTTGCAAGCATCCCCCTGTTTCTAACACAAAGCAGCAGGGGCTTAAAGTGCTCAGGGGCTCCATCCCAGAGCTGAGAGCTCCCTTCCTCTTGGGTTGTGTGGGGAATCTGTTCACGGATTAGGCAGGAAGCTCACCTGAGATGTGGGAGGAAGAAAGCAGGTTTGAAAGTCTCCTCCACATCCCAGGTACTTGGCTGAGCCCTCGGGCTGTTTACAGTCTGGATTTGGTGGGAAAGATCCAATGTTTTATTTAACATTCCAGCTCTGTTTTTCTGGAGGGTGAAGGAGGTTTTTGTCATCTGAATCCCCTGGAGCTGGTGGAAGTTTCCCTGCAGCTGTACAGAAAAGGCAAGGACAAGGGAGTTATCCAGGAGGTGCTGGAATGTTCCAAACCCTGGGGAAGAGGCCAGGGAGAAGTGAGGAATCAGCTGGCAGGGCGTGCTTTGGATGTCTTCATAGGTGGTGGTGAGCAGGATTCCACATCCTGGGCCTGCTGCAGGATTTCTGGGATGTTTGGGAGGCTGGAAGAAACCCAAATGTTCTGTGTGTGTGTTTCTCGTTTATTTAAACATCACAATTACACCACAGATGCCTCCAGAGCCCCGGGTGTGGCATCTGGGGATGATGGAGGAGAACTTTAAGGCCTTGTAGTGATTCACCTGCTCTCCTTTAGGATCAAACAATTCTTTCCTTAACCAATGCTGATGAACCGACTGCAAACTGAAACTATCTTATTCCTTATAACTTTTTTCTTTGGTTTGGGTTATTTTTTTTATTTTGTTGCAGTGCAATCCCTGAACAACCTTTAAATCTGAGCCACGTTTTTCTGCTCTGTGCTCCTGTGGTGCTGATAATTCTTCTCTCCGTGACATTCCTTCATCCCTGGGTATTTATGTGTGTATAAACAGACAGCAACAATTTTGACTTGCCATCCCAGGGCTCTGTGACCATTTCAAACATAAACTCAGCTTAGATCTCAGTTCTGTCTTTCCATGTAATAAATTACCAACATTTATTGGTCTTTGGACATATAGGTTTCCCAAGGGAGAAGAAGGAGACTGGCTGAACAAAGCCTTCTCTATAATCAGAGTTTGCAGGAGGCTTTGGGCAGAAATTGCCATTCCTGGCCAGTGCAGCAGGGATTTTATGGCTCTATCCATAATTGCATTCATGCCAAGAGGAGGTTTGGGGGCTGCTGGATTCTCTACCTTAGACTGCATCATTAGGAGATGAATGTGTATGATGTATTATGGGAATTGCATGCCAAGAACTGGTGGAAACTCAGTGTTTTTATGGGAATTCATCACCGGAGACAGTGTTAGAGCCTTGTAATAATTTGGGTTGGAAGGGACCTTAAAGATTATCTCATTCCACCCCTGGCATGAGCAGGGACACCTTCCACTGTCCCAGGTTGCTCCAGGATGGGGATGAGTGGGAAATGAGCTGGATCTCGGGTTGGGGTGGCACTGATGGCCCCTCTTCTCGGCTGCTTTTATTCTCTGTCACCTTGTGCTGCCACAGCTCAGTGCTTTAATAAAACCTTTTGCAGGGACACATCTTGGAGTCTCCAGCCTAAGCCAGGGGTTACCCTGGTCAGCTCTTGTCCTGTGTGAGATCAGATGGGGTTTTTTTTACACCTGAAAGGCTTTCTCCCCTAGAAAATTCTGTTCTGGGAGGAAGACTTCTCGTGGCTCCTGAAGATCCCGCCGGTGTTGGGACTGTGCAGAAAACTTGGTCCTTCTGAGATGGAATTACTGGGTGGATCTTGCCACTGGTTCCAGCTGGGATCAGGAACTGGGCTGAGTGACCTCCATGCTGCTGGGGTGAGGAGCAGCCGAATTTTCCTGCAGAAGATCAGTGGCTCCTGAGCAGGCAGCTCGTGAAAGTGTGGCTGACAGCCTCAGCCCGGATAATAAAACTGGGAATCCTCCTCTGCTGGAGGGGTTGCTGAGCCAAACTTCCTCTCCTGGCTGGCTGTTCCTCCCCTCTGGAATTTCCCTTGCCCTGGGGCAGTGGATGGACCTCAGGGAGACCTTGGCTTTCCGTGTGTGTCCAGCTGGTGTTGGAGTCAAGCCATTGTGTCCATCCCCTCCATGGCTTCGTCCCTGTCCCCTTCCCATCTCGGGGACTGGTTTGGAGGGAGGCTCTGGGAAGGTTCCAGAGCTCCCAGCTCCCTGCAGGATGGTGCTGCTGGGCTGGGGGGTTGTGGCCTTGTTGCCTGGGCAGAGGGATGGTGGCCTTCACCTCCCTGTGTCCAGAAGAAGCATCACTGCAGCAATTTTGGCAGGGCTCCTCTCCTGAGCTGGCAGAGCAGCAGCTGCCTCGTGCCCTCTCCCAGCCAGGAGGGAGAAGTAGGTCAGAATTTGCATTCTTTGCCCGGATTCTCTGCATAACTTGAACACTTTTTCCTTTCCCCCTCCCCTCTTTTAAACGCCCTGTTCCTGTCCCTGCGTGTTCCTCGGGCTCCCCTGAATCAGAGGGTGAAGACTCGAATTCGGATGTGTAATTGGGCTTTAATGTCTGTCTTCCTTCCAAAAACGCTTTTGGGAGACTGCTCACGTGCTGACACACCAATCCCAGCGTGTAAAAATCTGAAAGAAATGCTTGGGGCAGCGTCTTCATTTTTGGCTGTTGTGTTGTCTGGATCAGGAGTTAAATTTTCTCCTGTCGTTCTTACTTTGCATGACAAGAGCGAGTAATTGGGGTGAAATCATCTGTGCTGCAGACTGGGATGCTGAGAGTTCTTTTCAGTGCTTCTCTGTAGGGTTTTTGGGGGTTTTTTTGGGGGGTTTTTCTTTTTGGTTTGCAGTGTGCTGATCGGGTGGGGGAGGAGAGATGGGGCACGGAAGGATTGTGGCAGCCAGAGGAGCATCCAAGCGTTGCTGCAGGGCAGCAAAGGAAGATTTTGGCGTGGTTTTGTGCAGTGTGAGGAAAAAAAGAGCTTTGCTGTGATGAGCCAGGTGAGGTCTGATGTGATGGGACAGAAAAGTTGTGGCTGCCCCATCCCTGGCAGTGTCCAAGGCCAGGCTGGACAGGGCTTAGGACAACCTGGGACAGTGGAAGGTGTCCCTGCCCATGGCAGGGGTGGCACTGGATGAGCTTTAAGATCCCTCCCAACCCAAACAATTCCATGATGATTCACGTGTGATTCAGCATCTCTGGCAGATTCTTCAGTAATCTGGCAAAAAAGGGAATGTAACATCTCGAGATTGGGTGCTTTTTCCAGAGGGTGATGGGAAGAAAGACCTGCTGCACGATTCTGGTCTTTCTCCATCTGTGATGGAGGTGATTTTTGATTTGGGCTTTTTGTGGTTTAGTCCTTCAGAGGCTTCATTTGCACTACTGTCAGTCTGAAATAAAGCACGTTGTGTGGTCTGAATGCAGGTGGATGGGTAAAAGTGACAGAAATGCTGTGACACAATCATCATTTTAATGGATTTTCACTATATTTTTGAAGTAATATTTTTAAAGTATTTTTAAGTACTTCACTGAGATTTTGCTTTGTATTTCTTACAACATGTACACGTTTTTAGCCACAAAACTCTCTTTTCCCGAGGAGATTTCAGGCTGTTTTTGCCGTGTCTGCTTCGTGCTGGCGAAGCTGCTGCCTGGATCTGTCTGAGGCTTGTGCAAAGAGCAGGAATTGTCAAGTCTGTTCCCACCTGTGCCCTCTGGAGCTGCCAAGAAGTGTCAGCAGCTCTGAGAGGGTTCTGCACAGGGGTGATCTTTGGGGAGTTGAGCTTTTCCCCGTCCTGCCTTTGCTGTTTGATCTCTTTCCTTGGGGCTTTGGCGTGTTCAAGCCCTGACGGTCGGAAGGCTGAGTACAAGTAAACAGAAGGCTGAGTCTTGTTCAAGTTAAATCCAAATTTTGGGGTTTAACTTTTTAAGTTCAACTCTACTTTTAAGTTGGATGAGCTTCACTGGAGGGTAGATTTGGGAATGGCAGTGAAATCACTCTCGATTTCTTTGTTCCCTCCCATACCTGCTGTTTGCATTAATCCCTACGGATGCCCTGTTGTTCCCCTGGGATTTTAGGCTGTAATATTCCTCCTCTGTTGTGTGTTCCTGTTTCCAGCAAACCAAAGGGAGAATTGGGTGTTGGTTTTGGAACTGTGGGACGTGGCTGGAATCCTTGGATCATGCTGTGGTCAAACCAGAGTGCTGCAAAGGTCTTGTTATCCTTCCCTCAAAATTCCTGTCTCCGTAAAGAGCTTTTCTTGGGCTGTGTGCATCTGACCTGCTCTGCACCTCCAGGTGGGGTTTAAGTAAACCAGTTGAGCTCTGGCTTAAACTAAATCTAGGCCTAAACCTGCCATCCTCTGCCTGGGTCTGGAATCTCCTCTCTGGGGGTAACAACAGGCAGAATGTGTGGTGAGGTCTTGGCCACGTCGTGCTTGTCTCGTGAGCAGAGTTTCAAAGCCCAACGAGATGGAAATACACAATGAATGAAGCCTTTTCTGTCCCTAGGACCTGATTTTAGCAGGAAATCCATGTGAACTTTGGCTTCCTTGTGCAATCTTGTCTTGTCAGTAAGGGGATGATGAATGGGTGTCAGCTCAGCTCCTACCAGGCAATAACTGGAGCTGGAAATCCTTTGGGCTAATAAACGGCACTGGAACTTAAAGCAGAAATTCAGGATTGTCAGAATACAAAGATGGGGATGATCCTGGAAACGACTCCTGGCTGCCAAGCTAAAAATAAAGAGCTCAGTAGTGAGAAGCTGTTCTGGAGAGTATTTAAATACTCTCATAAAGGAGGAGAGGAGCGGGAGACAGCTCCTGGTTTGGGGAGTCCAGTGCTTCAGTTGGTACAAAGCATGACTGTGGATTGAAAAATGAAAATCTCAAACTTCTTGTCAAGGCTGGGATTGGCTGGTGGCTGTTGGCACTGGATCTGCTGGAGCTGACCCTATACCTGCTCTTATTTTTTTTGCTCTTTGAGGTGGTGAAATGATTTAGGTTTTCTTTTGGGGCGAAAGAGATGATCTTGTTGGCTCTTCAACATGATAGGAGAGAGTGAAACACTTTGGCTGATTTGTTGTCTTCTTTGTGCTCTGCTCTTTCCTCAAATGAAATCCCTCGATTCTGGCAGGGCCTTGGAGCTGAAGCTCTGAGGGTGTTGCTGTTTGTGCATTTTGCTCATCCTAAAGCGATGTCAGTAACAGGAGGAAGCTCTGAAAATCAGAGATATTGGCTCTTTCAGATGCTTACGTTTGTAGCCACTTAGCTCTCTCCTCTTAAAAACAGTAATAATGAAAAAATACAAATACAAACGTGAATATAATCCTGGATCTCCATCCTTCTCCCCTTATCTTGACAAAGAATCCCATTACTCTGCATCTTGTCCAATTCCTGAAGTGTCTGACCAGGGAACTCAGGGGAAGCTGAGGTGAAAGCTGCTGCCACAGGGATGGGGTTTCCCAGCCGAGGGTCAGAGCAGCTCTTTTGATCCTGCTGCAGAAGAAAGCAAAAGCATTTCCCTGGCACCACCACTGGCTGCTCCTGTCTGAAAGCTGAGCAGCCTTTTCTCTTTGGAGGCTTTCCCAGAGATAAACGTGGAGCCCTTGGTTCGTGGTGTGGAGAGAAAAAATAGGGTTGGAAGCTCTAAACACATTCATAGAAGGGCTTGGGTTGGAAGGGACCTTCAAGATCATCTCATTTCACCCCCCTGCCATGGGCAGGGACACCTTCCATTGTCCCAGGGTGCTCCAAGCCCTGTCCAAGCTGGCCGTGGGCACTTCCAGGGATGCAGGGGCAGCCACAGCTTCTCTGGGCACCCTGGGCCAGGGCCTTCCCACCCTCCCAGGGAACAATTCCTTCCCAATATCCCATCCATCCCTGCCCTCTGGCAGTGAGAAGCCATTCCCTGTGTCCTGTCCCTCCATCCCTTGTCCCCAGTCCCTCTCCAGCTCTCCTGGAGCCCCTTCAGGCCCTGCAAGGGGCTCTGAGCTCTCCCTGGAGCCTTCTCCTCTCCAGGTGAGCACCCCCAGCTGTCCCAGCCTGGCTCCAGCCCTGGAGCATCTCCATGGCCTCCTCTGTACCTTTTCCATGGCATCCAGCTGTGTTTTGACCTCTGCTGCAATACTGGGACTGTTGGACTGGCTGAGCTTTCTCCAGCACGTGGCAGGGAACTCTCGGTGCAGTGACTTCAAGATGTGACCTCCAGCAGCTGTTCTGTGCTGTTGGCTGGGTGTGGGGCTGGCATCAGCCACGTTAATTGAGGAGAAAACATTCAGAAGCTGGTGTTTCAAATGCCTTTGTCGAGCTGAAGGAGAGATTTAAGAGGAATCACGCTCAAATCCCCACAAAACCTGAGCCACGTGTTGCAGGCAGAGGGCTCTGGAGCTGGGGTGAGCTGTGCCTTCACACCTGGGGGCTGAACAGGTGTTGGGTGGCAGAGATGATCTGGTGTGGGGGAGAAAATGTCCTGAAGCTGTGAAACAGCCTCTTGAGAGACAGACACAGAGCGAGACGAGACACGGAGCCGCCTCCGCGTCCTCGCTCCGCCGGGATTTCGTGAGGCCCCACAGATCTGGGGGCCCGAGCGTGGGTGGCCTGTGAGGAGAGCACTTTGGGCAACATCCCTGGAATAGAAACTCAGCCCTGCTGCTGCAAGCAGGTGGTGTCAGCTGTCTGCCAAAACAAAAAGGGAAGGCTCTGGGGCCTTCGGTCAGTCCATACGAACCAGCACCGAAAAAAAAAATATGAGAAAACTTGAAATTCTCAAGGGCTTGGCAGAAGATTGAACAGCAAACAACTCCATCTGAGAATAGCTGGAATTCAAGTGGGTTTTACTGGAAATGCTGGGACAGTGTGTTTGCTTTTAGCTCAGTGAACATGTTCTAACCCTCTTTCAAGTGCTGCTGAGGGTGATCCAAGCTGAGGGATGAGAACTTGGACCGAAGTCTCACTGGCTCCTCAGAAGCTTGCAGTTGCTAAAAGAGAGAAATGAACCTTCTTGGAAAGCCCCAGCTTGCTGGAATCTGTAAGATTCCTTGGAAGGCTGGAAGGATGTATCTGGAATCCTGGATAGCCACGATTAAAGAGGAGAAGATGCTGACTTGCAGCAGTTTTGCCAACATTGCCAGCTTGAGGGGTTTCTGCTGGGAAAAAAAGATTTCCAACCTGAGCAGCCTCGCTCTGTTGGAGTTTAGATGTTGGCTGTAAACCTCAGGTTGGTTTAAAACTTGATAAAAGGCTTAGTTTCTTTAAGGAAGAGGAGGGAAGGAAAACACAAAATTCCTCCTGAGTCCTCTTTCCAGTCACTTCCTTACATTCCTTGAAGAAAGTGATTCCTGCTTATAAGAAATCACCGAATAAATAGCTCAGCTTGGGAGGGAGCTCAGCAGTCCAAGCCGCTGCTCAGGTCAGCTCTGGAATTATCTGAAGAGCAAGCTGATGGAATAACCTTGGCAGCTGGATCCTGTGGATTGCCAGAGCCTGGTGTGACGTTGAAGGATGTGCAGGCTGGCTCCAGAAGCACTGGATGGAGGATGAGCAGGAGCCACCACCACCCCAGTCTGTATCAAAAGAGTGTGAGCCAAGGGTCTGAGTTTGTTGGGTTTTTTTTTAATTTTGACCAATATGAAATTCTCAGCAGAATTCACAAAAATACACAAAATAAAACCAAGAATTGGTTGAAAAAGGTGTCTTCTAGCAGGTGCATAGTTTTCTTTTCTCCCCCTTAGAGATAAAAATAATAAAATCACTGGGTTTATTTTTATTCCTTTATTTTTATTCCTTTCCAGCTTTTTATCGAGCTGGAAAGGACAGGGAGAGAACATGGAAAGTTTTGATTCATGTCTGTCACCTGTGGGCTTAGAGCCAAGGAAGGCAACCAGTTTAACTCCATTGGCTTTGGCTGGTGCAGGGATTGAAATGACTTTTTTCCCATGAATGAGGCATCTTCTGTCTCATCCATCCTTAGGATTTCTTGGCCTGATTCTTGCTGCCTTGGGGACCCATGGATTTGTTTCTTCCCACCTTTCGTGGCTGCAGAGCTGTACTGGACAAAGGCAGGCATTGCTTTGGGGAGGGGGTTTCTCAGTGCTTCCATCCCGTGCCTTTTTGGGAGAAACAATCACAGCCTGCTTAGGAAAGTGCTCTGTGGCCTAATGGCTCACATGGTGAATTTGGAAGGTGAGGTGTTTGGTTTGTGTCTCTGAATAAGGAGTTTCAGTCAGGCTGGGGTTGGTAAAGGTCTGGAAGAGGTGCTGATAATGCCAGGATTGGGGTCAGGGAGGAAAGTGCTGCCTTCCCCTTGTAACCCTGGAGGACTCTTGCATAACTGTTCTAAACCAGCTTAGGGCTGAGATGGGGAGGGGAAATAAGAGAAGCACACTAGTGAAAGAGTGCTGATAAGCCCAGAGAATCCAAAAATAGGATCAGGCTCCAGGGAATGAAGGAGAACCTGCTGGAGGTAATAATCTGGAGATTGACAGAAGTTCAAGGGACTCACATGAGCCAGACAAACCCCAATCTTGGACCTTGATCTTGGTGTGAGGATACCTGTGCTGTTTCTAAATTGTGTCCTGGCTGGAGAGGACCAAAAAAAACCTCCTCAAGTTCTGGCTGTGCCTCACCTAGACCAGGATGCTCCCATCCCATGGATGCAGGGGGAACTGGAGGGCCTGGCACTGCTGCAGTGGTGAAGCAGAATGGATGTTCAGATCCAGAGGATCACGGAATGGGGTGGGCTGGAAGAGACCTTAAAACTGCCTTGTTGCAGCCCCCCTGCCACGGGCTTGGAATGAGATCATTTTTGGCACCTTCCACTTGCTCCAAGTCCAGTTTGGCCTTGAACACACCCATGGATTCCTCTTTTCAGCTGAAAACTATTCCTGAAACACGGACAAAGAGCCACACTGCCAGATTTGGGAACCAAGACATGACTCTCTTCCTCTTCCCAGTTGCCTTTCCCTTTTTTTCCCTTCCCTATGACAGATCCACCTGCTGATTTGTTGTGCCATTTCCTTCTGCTTTCATATGGCACCGAGAGATTCCTTCTGTCTCCTGCTCCTGTGTACACTTTGCTAGTCTGGAAGTTAACACTTCTGCAGGAAAAAAAAAAAAACCCTCCACTTCTCTACATTTCATTTTCTTCCTTTCCTTTGGAATTCTGGTTATCCAGTCTGGAATACTGGTGGCTTTGATCCCTGCTGTGCTCATCCAGGGAACAGCAGTTTGGATGTTGATTTGCCCTTGAGTTTCAGTAATGTGTAAGACCCTTTCCAGCAAAAAGGAGGATATTACTGATGATGTTTTTCTGTTTCCTTTGGGTTTCGTTGGGGTTTTTTTTTCTTTTATTTGCTTCCAATGCTTATAAAGCCTAATCCTGAACTTTCTTGCTGAAATTTCCCACTGGCAGCAATCATTTTTTGGTACCTGGTGCTTTCTCGTAATTTGATGAATATCCCAGTATTTTTCAGGACCTTTTCAGTCTGTTTAAAACAGTGGCAGGAGCTGGCTTGGCCAGCAGATCATTCAGTGTGAAGTCAATTATTCAATGCTCTCGGTGTTTTCCTACTTAACCAAAAAATATTGACTCAAGAGCAAGCGCGGTCTGGTTGCTTTGGGACTTATTTCAAATCTTTAATCTTCCCACTTCCATCCTTTCCCCTCTCCAGCTGTACTTGCTGATTAGTCTTTGACAGCAGCCTGGGCTAGAGCTGCTCTTCCTTTGGGGGGAGGTTTATTTGAGCTTTTCCCACCCAGCAGCAACTCCTGGGAGAGCGTTGAGGCTGAAGCTCCAGGGAACCGCTGCCTGGGGAGGGAAGGAAAGGTAGGAGAAAGCAAGGAACAGGAACAGAGGCACTTATGCAATCAGACTGTGTTTTGGTAGGAAAATAAGCTGGAAATAAAGATATTTTGGCTCGTGGAAGGAAAGCTGCTTGTCTCCTACCCAGACAGTAGTCGCTCTCAGGGCAGGCTCTTAATCTGACCGGATTTAAGATGGAAATCTGGAGTGGCTTTCTGGAAGTGGGATAGAAGCTGTTTAATCCTGGAAATGCTGTGTTTGTGTGCAGCTGGCTTGCCCTTTCAAGTTCCATGGGCTGATTTTCCTGGGAACCTCTTAAATAAATAGATATAATAACAATAATAGCTTTTCTGTGGGAGTCCTGTGCTCTGGAAAGCCCTTCTCAGCTTCCCTGGGATGCGGCTGCTTTTTGGTCTGTATTCCAGGTGGGAGATGCCTGACCCACCTGGGCAAGGGCGTTCTGTCTTCAGAGCAAGCGTGGCCTTGAAAATGGCACTTTTCTCATGCTTGCCTAGGGCTGGCTCATCAAAAGTTGTGCAGGAAGCCTTTTTATTGAATTTGTTTCTTGTGTGCTGCTCGAATGTCTGCACTGAGCAGCGCCCTGGCATTTTGGTGCCACGGATGTGTTTCCAGGATGGACAGGGAAGGTCGCTGTGGTGAAGGGATGTGTCCCCTGTGGTCAGTCTCACTGACCCAGGGATGTTTGCAGAGCTGGTGTTGAGTGTGGGCTGCTGAGTGCCCTGCCCTGCTCCAAATCTCTTGGGTATTTGTATTTTTTTTGCTCCTCCAGTGTCACAGAGCTACTTTAAAAAAAAACAACAAGGAACTTCTAACTTGTCCTTTTTCCTAGGCCTTTCCCTAGAAAGCTCAGAGTGGTGTGGAGAAGGAGAGGGAAATGCTGTTGCATCGTGGCCTCTGGGCTCCTGTGGGATTTAGCTGCTCCAGATGTTTGGATGAAGTGCTCTGGGCTGGAAGCAATTCCCCCCAAACTGCTGTGTACTAATGGACCCTTGGGGGTCTTGCCTCGGGATCGTGTCCTCTGGAGCACGGGGCTGAGGGTCATAACTAATGACCTCAATGGGATTAGTGTTTTGAGGAATCCTGGATGGAGAGAGCTTCGTGCCAGCATCTCCAGCTCCCAGGCTCTTCCTAACCCTTCCCCAAAAGGTTTGTTTGGGATGCCTTTGATACCAATCCCTGAATGGTTTGAGGGGACCTTAAAGCTCACCCAGTTCCACCCCCTGCCACGGGCAGGGACACTTTCCACTAGCCCAGGTTGCTCCAAACCCTGTCCAACCTTGGACAATTCCAAGGATGAGGCAGCCACAGCTGCTCTGGGCAGCCTGTGAGGGAAGGTGACCATCTTACTTTGAAGACAGATGTCTGCACGCGTCCCCCTTTCGCTCTAACACTGATTATATTGAAAACATCATTTTGCTGATGATGTGCCAGTGGTGACCATCTGGAAGAGTGTCAGTGGTGCTGGAAAGGGCCCTGGGACACAGTGGGTTAATGCTCACAGAATCAATGTTCATCCTATTAGAAGTTCTCAAAAAATGATTGAAAGCACTTGGACTAATAGGCCTTGGGTTTGCATCAGTAAATGAGTTTATGAATCCCTCATGGCTGGGCCTTTCCACAAGGAAAACAAGATAGGAGCTGATGTAACTGGCAGATGGAGCCCTGTTTTTGTGTTTTTATTAGAGCAGGACTCTCCAGGCAGGAGCTGGAAATGTCTGTGAGCCTCCTCTGCTAACTCTGGGAGCAGCCCTGTGGAGGGAGGGGCGGTTCCCTTCCTGACTTCACCCTCTCTCCCATCCCTTGATGTGTCAGGGTGACCTTAGCTGGCATTTGGAGATGCTTTTTGGAAAACAAGGAGCATTTAAGACTGATGCAACTGCTTGCCAGGTCAATTGAGAAAATTCCTTTCTCCTGCAAGATTTATGCTGCAGCAAACAGAGTAAAATCCCTTTGCCTTTACTCACGTCTTCCTAAAGATCAACACCAGCTTTTGGCAGGATACAGGAATCATGGTCAGGACAGGCATTTACCTGGAGCTCAGTGACTCTGGAATGGTGGTGGGGGGGTTGTAACCTGTCTCTCATTATCCATTTGTTTCTGTGGGTGCAATTTTCCTTTCCTTCATAACAGGGAAGCTCTCCTGTCTGTCTCCTTGCATTGAGCAGAGACTGATTTGTACAGAACTGGGGAAAAAATCAGTAATGACTGGAAGGAGGCTTTAGGAACAAGAGACAAACCTCTGCTTCATTGGAACAGAAGAGAGATCAAGTGGATGTTAGCCCTTCCCCTGGCAGAAATCAAATATCTTCTGTGCCACAGGGGTAAGGAGGGGATGGGGGATGCATACATCACATTTTTACAATATTGGTTTTGTTTCCATGTTTTTCAAGCCATCACAGAGCTGAAGTGGAGGTGATGAAGGGCTGACTTTGCATCTTGAACCTCTCCAGGGCTTCATCAGTTACCTTAAAACTCATCCAGTCCCACCCCCTGCCCTGGGCAGGACACCTCCCACTGTCCCAGGTTACTCAGGAAGGCAAAGCAAGTTTTTCTTCTTTATTTATTTAGCTCCTCTGCCGCTTAAGAACATTTTGTTTTTTGGTGAATAATGTCTCTTGCAGCCACATGGAAGGAATCAATCATAGGAAATAAAGAGCTTGTAATCCATTTAACTAGGACTTTCCACCTCTCATTAAGCCAGAGACATTCATGCCTAATTCTCTGGGTAGCAGTTGCACAGCAGATGTGCAGGGTATGGATTGGAAAATGAGTCTTGCTGGTTTTGTTTCCCTTTTTTTCCCCCCTCCCTCGCTGTTTCCATTGAAGTGCCTGTGGTGGGTGTGGAGGCCCTTGGCTCCCTCCCAGATGAGCGTTCAGGGGCTGTTCGTGCAGTTTGCTTTTCCTGCTGGCAGGAGCCAGGTTTTCAGCAGGGAACGTGTCTGAGGGAAGCTCCGCAGCCACGGGTGGGACAGGCCTCTGCTCCAGCTGCTGGCACCTTGCAGGGAAGGTGGAACCTGCCCCTTGCAGGGAAGGTGGAACCTGCCCCTTGCAGAGATGCCTTGGGTTTTAACTTTTATATTTTTCTAATATTGTGCTGCCTAGTGTGTAACTCTGAAGTTTGGTGCAGCCTGTGAGCTGCTGTTCTCTCATGCTGGTTAGACATAACAAAGCCTCTCTAGGTTTGCTCTCCAAGGACACCTTGTTGTCCCAGGTCCCAAAATGTGTAAACTAAAGCCTTGGGAGGAGGGGCAAACTTTGGGTAATTACATCATTAATGGAGGCTATAATTGGAGAATTAACCCTGATAAGCAAATGGACCAAACTTATAAAAAGGTGAAGAACCCATGACCCAGGGTCCATCTTGGGTGTAGCTTTTGGACTGCCCAGGGTGTACCTGTGAAGGCCCTTCAAATAAATCCCTACCTTTATTCCCTTACTCCTGTCTAGCCTCTGGTTTTTAGGTGGCCTGATAAGGCATCAGCAGGGCCAGCTGACACAATCCATAGTGTATGAACTCTTCAGGGCTGTGTTTGGAAAGGGAAAACCAGGAGAGGGAGGAATGCTTGTCTGAAGAGGAAGCTGCTTGTCAGGGTGTGCAGGCTCAAACCCAGCTCTGTTTCCACTTAATTCCTCAGCAGAAACGTGCTGGTAGTGGGTAAGGCTTGGTGCAGCCTTCTGGTTTGCAGCTTGGTGAGGATGGCAAAGCTCCTGGAGTCTGTGCAGAGGAAAAGTATTGTGTAACCTTTTAAATTCTTTAAATAGTCTTAAATTCCTTAATGGGTGTTCTTTAGCATCCAGCTGTGCTTTCCTGGGTTATCTCCTCCTTCTTCCACTGTTGGTTTTTCCATCAGTCTTTTTGTCACCTGGGCTGTCTCTGTTGAGCCCTGCTGATGCGGTGCCATCACCCAGACCATGCCAACATCACAGGGCATTCTCTGGCAGAGGATCTTCAGACAGCACAGGCTGAACATGGGGTCTCTTACTCGAGACACTCCCTTCCCTTCCCGCTTCTCCCAGGCCTGTTTGGTGCTTTCCTGCATTTATCTTTGGGTTTGTGGCTCAGGTTCCCTGCACTTCCCTGCCTTCTGCCAAGTTCAACAGCGCTGTCTGGCTCCTGGTGGTGTCTCAGCTCACCTGAGCTGCTATTTTAGATTTTTAGCTGTTGGACTGCTGGGTTCTCGTGCTGCTCTGAATGTTCCTGGAATGCTGTCCCACAGGGACTCCACCAGACACAGACTTGGAGAGGTGGAAAGGTTTGACTTTCTCTGCCAAAAACGTGATTTCATGCACTTTGGGCTGCTTAAGGTTTCTCTTTGCTGCTTCTAAAAGCCAAGAACCTCATTACACTTAAGAGAGGAGCAATGCATGCGTTGTTGCCCATCTCTCCACCCAGAAGATGACGCACATTTTATACTCAGGTTGTCAGAAATTCTTTGGCAGAGGGGACCTGAAGTGTGTCCCATGTTTTTCCTCACGTCCCACCTGTGCCTTGTCTGCTGCTCGGAGTCGCTTCAGAACCTGCTTGTGGATTCACCTGATATTTTTGGATCTGCAGCAGATTTTTGGGTTTTCACCTTGACCTGCAAGGCTTGTGCAGAAAGCAGAGACTGTGTTTAATTATTGCTCTGCCAGAAGTTTATACAGGTTTTTCCGGTGCCCTGTTCCTCTTCTTCCACCCTTTCAAAATTCCAGGCACCCGTTCCTGCCTCAGTTTGTGGAAAACATTAAGAAGCTGTGTTGCAGAGGGCGTTAGTCCGTCCTGTGCTTATTTATTTAGAGAGATTAAAGTCTAAGTTTTTCTTTTGTAATCCCTTTGAAGTGTTTATCTTTTGAAGTCTGAATTTTCATTAACTGGAAGTGTACAACCCCCAAACTACACGCTGCCCTAGTTTCAAAGCTGTAATTTTTTTTGTAGAAAACATTTAAGAACAATAAACAACAGGTCAGACCCACAGGGGCTCCACGTCAGAAAGCTATTTGGGATGTGTCTATTTGGGTCATCCCTTGGCACTTTGGGGAATCCAAGTGGCTCTGCAGGCTGTCTCCCTGGGCTGGGATGTAGCCATGGATTTTTGGGATCTCAGGGAGACACTGATGTTCCCCTTCTGAGTGCTCTGCTAGACCAACACATGGCCTGTAGACCTTTCTTTAATTTCTTAAATTTGGTGTCCCCCCCCTTCATTCTTATTTTCTGTCACTGAGGCAGCAGCACTTGGCTTTTAGGACAAGGATGTTGTGCTTTCCTGCCCGAGTTCTCATCCAGAAAATTCCATCTATCCATATGCACATGGCAAGGGATACTTTGCTGCAGTTTTATCTTTTTTGTTTGTTTGCCAGGGGGAAAAAAAAAAAATAGATGCTGACTGGAGATTTGATATCTGCTGCTTGTATTTGTGCAGGATTATCAGTGTAAAAATGAATGTTTACAGCCTGGAAAAAGTGGGTGGGAGACCTCTGACCCAGCCTAATTTCCAGAGTGGGGAATAACAATGCCTTGGGAAGAATAACCCTGCTGGCTCATCAAGGATGTCATTGCCTGGGCATCCTCTACCCCCCAAAATGAATCACCTGAGGCTGTTTTATGGCTTTGAGGTGTCCCATTCCCACCTTGAAATGAAATCTTGGATGTTGCAAGTTGAGCTGGTTTGGGGTTGTGCCAACAAAATGTGGAAAATGCTGCTCAGTGTGTGTGTGTGCATCTCGATTTCCTCCCGTGGGAGTGGCCAGAGCAAACAGCCCTCAGTAACAGCTTGTTATTAAACAGATGGGGATATTGACCCTCTTCCATTTCCATTTTCCAAGTCGGGGAAAATGAAATTGCATTACTTCGGCTTGGAGGAGTTCAGTGCATTAATAAAAAAATGTGTATGAAAACCCAATGGAGAGTCCATGAAAATCACAAGAATTTAGATAATTTATATCATTTCAGCCCTGGCTGGGCAAGAGAGATTTCTCTTCTATTTGTCTTTTTTTTTTTTTGTGCACAGAACTGTAGAGTTTGCTCTGGAATAGGTTAATTTTTTAGGAAGTGTCTAAGGAAAATCGGGATTTTCCAGTATAATTAGTGAAACGACTGACAAGCAGCCTTACAAGCATATCAATAGGGCTAATTGATTATCAGGGATGTTCTCACCTAATTGGCATAGGAAATTATTTGCTTAACAAGGCTTTAAGCATAATTAGATTGATACAAGTTTTAGTAGAGATGGAGATGTTGAATTTACAGAGATTCTCGATAAGCAGTGATCCCAGGAGTCACCAACAAGAGGAAAAACACTTCTTTTAATATGGAAATCAGCAGAATCTATCAAAGCTCTTTTTAAAACAAGTTAACGTGAAAAATTAATCTCAAACACCCTTTGAATCTCTATTTTTTTGAATGTTTATTTACATTGCAAGTGGGGCGAGCTTCCTTGGGCCTGCACCTTGGGAGAAGGGAGCCTGTGTGCTCAGGGCTTGCCTTGGTTTTGGGTGTCCCACTGCCTCCCCAGGTTTGGGGGGAGCACGTGGTTCTCCCCCT
The DNA here is from genome assembly GCA_013398015.1 of Oreocharis arfaki. NCBI lineage: Eukaryota > Metazoa > Chordata > Aves > Passeriformes > Paramythiidae > Oreocharis > Oreocharis arfaki. The sequence continues at coordinate 211,764 of VZRR01005326.1, forward strand.
CCTTCTCCCCACGATTTTGCCTCTCTGAAACCACGGGAGCCTCCTTGTGGAAGGCCAAGGTTTTCCACTGGATGGGTCTTCAGCCGTGCCTTGGTAGGTGTTGTAGGAGACCACAGGTGTCTTCCATGTCTGGATGGAAGACAGGTGTCTTCCATGTCTGGATGGAAGACAGGTGTCTTCCATGTCTGGATGGGTGGAGTTATTGGGGGGAAACGTGTGTCTGCCTCTTTCCAAATGCTTGGCTTTGCTGCCACGTCTCCTGAGGCTTCAGGGTTCCATGGGTTAGTGGTGGACCTGGCAGTGCTGGCTTAATGGTTGGACTCCATTATCTTAGAGGGCTTCTCCAGCCTTAATGACTCTATGATTTCATTATTCATAAGCCTCCACCAAAGCATCCTTGGCTGTGTTTTGGGTTTTCTCTTGGACGTGCTGATCCAAGCCATCCTGAGCAAACCGTGGTGGGTGTCCAGGGCTGTCCATGGCGTGGCTGGAAGTGCAGTGAAGCTGCTTGTCCCTGTTAAAAACCACAGAATATCCTCAGCTGGGAGTGATCCACAGGGGTCATCCAGTCCAGCCCCTGCCCTGCACAGACACCCCGCTGGGCATCCCTGGCCGTGGTGCCCAAATGCTCCTGGAGCTCTGTGGGGCTGTGCCCATTCCCTGGGGAGCCTGGGCAGTGCCCAGCACCCTCTGGGGGAAGAATCTTTCCCTGATATCCAACCTAAACCTCCTGTGAGACAACTTCAGGCCATTCCCTGGGTCCTGTCCCTGTCCCAGAGAGCAGAGATCAGTGCCTGCCCCTCTTCTTCCCCTCATGGGGAAGTTGTACCTGCAGTGAGGTCCCCCCTCAGTCTCCTTGAAGGAGGATCAAAGGGGAGGGCTTGGACTGTAGCAAGCCTCGGGAAAGGCTGTTAAACCTGCTCCTCTGGAGCTCCATCCCCACTATTTACTCAGTGCACTTCAGGACTTGTGCTGTTGCTCTTCCCCTCACTAAAATGAGGGCACTGAGATGCTTTAGTGATTGGTCTTGATTGCTGCCTTCCCTCTCCACTCCAGGTTTCTGACTATTGCCCTGAGACTACAGGGATAGAGGAGTTAACTCAGAGAGACAAAAATCAAAAATTTTTAGGCCACATCTCCCCAGAGAGCTTTGCTTTTAAATTTGCAACTCCAATTCTCCCTCCTTTCTTTTTCTCCGAAGCTGTTTGGAAAGGAATAATGTGTAACAGATCCCTCCACTTCAGTACCTCAGAAGTGCAGTGTGTGCTAATTAGGCATCCTGGAGCCTTTGGAAAACGCTCCCATTGTATTTGCAGATGGAATCTACCCTGCTCCCCCTTTTTGGACAAGCGAGCTGGTTATTCAGCTCTGAGAAGCTCATAGCCATTGGCAGATGATGCATCTTTAAAGTCAAGGTTGAGAGCATGTGTGGGTTTGCGTTTTCTGTTTTATTTTCTTTCTTCCCCCCTCCCTCCTGGTGCACGTTGCTGAATTTGAATAATTAATGTCTGTTGTCTTGCTTCCTGTTTTCATTTCTGTATGTAATGCTAACCAGCAGTGGGCTGAATCATTCATAGGCTGCTTTCTCCACCTCGACAGCTGGAGATGTCATGGGAACAGTGATTGTGAGGTGCTGCAGGCTCTCTGCTGCTCCCCTAAATCCGTTTCTGGAAGCAGGAGCAGTAAGTATTGAGTCCATGCTCTTGGCCAAGCGAGGCTCTCTGGGCAGATGGTATCAGTGTGGTTTCTCTCCCTGCAGCTCCTGTTACTGCTCAGGTGTCCGTGTATGTGGAGGGGAGGTGGGTGCTGTGTTTTGTCCTTTCCCATCTGTTTGTGATGCTCATGGAGAAGAGGGAAGGATTTCAGGCTTGTTGGTTGTGCCTCGTGCAAATACACTAGGAATGGATTTTTAAAAAACTCATAGTGGATTTCATTGTCATTGTGCTTTTCCTGAGTTTTTGTGGAGAGCAGCCTGGAATTTTGGGCTCCCACAGTGCCTGCCTTTGCAGTGAGAGGAACCAGGGTGGGAGCTTCACTTGGTACCTCACAGAACCTTTTCAGCTGCCTTTTCCCTTGGACACTGCCAGGGATCCAGGGGCAGCCACAGCTTCTCTGAGCACCCTGTGCCAGGGCCTGCCCACCCTCCCAGGGAAGGATTTCTTCCTACCATCAAATCAACACAATTCTTAGGAGTGATCAATTAAAATACCCAGTGAAAGCTTTTGTAGATGGAGGTGGCCCGTCTGCCCTCTTGCCTTGCATGACTAGAGCAGGAAAAGGTGGAAATCAGGAGAGATGCTGTCATTTGGAAGTTAATTTGTGCAGGATTACTCGGAACAACTGAAGCCTTCTAGGTTTCCAGGGTGGGAATAAGGGGTTTGCCTGGGGAGTTGTTAATAGGCTGTGAATGATTTTTACATCTCAAGCAGATCCCCAGCGTCTTGTACATCGCTCCATGCTTGGAATCTTCGGGGCAGAGAGGATGGTTTTGCCCAAGACCTTTAAACAGCATCCAGTTTTGCACATCCTCCGTGTTTCTGTCCCATTGTGATGGTTTTTCTGCCTGTGCTGGGATGGCAGAGGGACACATTTCCTAGGGATGGTCTTGAAGGTGAAGATGGGAGGCAACTTGAGCAGTGACTAACGCTGAGCTTTATAAATAGCAAGAGGAGAGGTGACATGCGGGCAGGGGGGTGACCTCGACACGAGGCCGTGGAGGTGGCACAGCAGCGCCGGGGGCAGCTGAGCCGGGAGGGCTCGGGGGGGGACGTGACCAGCACACAGCTCTCGTGTCAGGCTGGCTGTGCCCCTGCTTCTGTCCTGCTTGTCACCCCCCAGGGGATGAGCAGAGCCACGTGGGGAGCTGGGCTGGCCGCACACGGGTGCGCGAGTCGTGCCCACCTCGTGTCCCCGGCCTGGGTCAGCGCCTCGAGCAGCACGGAGAGCTCTGCTGGAAACCCAAAGCTGCCTCTGTGTCTGGGGGACAGGGGGGCTGTGGGCTCTGGGGACAGCCTGGTGACACTCTGCTGGGCTTGGGGTCACAACAGCCTCCTGCCTCCGGCATGCTGAGTCCCGATTAGAGCGTCAGGGCAAGGCTGCCCTGGGCTGTCAGCACGGAGCGTGAAGGGACACAGACACGGGCAGGAGCTGGGAGGGCTGAGCTGTCTGTGTCCTTGCTGACATTTCCAGACTCCACTACAGTGTCTGCACCGCCTGCAGCATCCCCCTGTGCATCAGCTGGATTGACAAATATGGTCAGCCCTGCTTTCGGAGGCTTCCTTCCATGGGATGTGTCAAGGAAAAGCCTTTAGGTGGCTGGTTTATCTCCCTGAGCCCAGCCACGCTTTGCTGGTGCCAGTGAGGATGTTGCTACTCTGCTGTTGCAGCTTTTCCCAAGACCTGAGCCCTGGGAATCTCACATGTGAGGAAGCAAAGTGTTTCCCCTGGAGAGGGTAGGATTTACTGCCCACCCACCCTGCACAACTCTGCGCTCTCGGGAAAGGTGGGCAAGCACTTTGCAGGCTCAGCTGCTGTCAGACTCCACTCCCAGGCCATCCCTGCTGATGATCCACACAGCAGCAGCGTGTGGGGCTGTAGGTGCACACCTGTGCTTCAGGAAGCTGTGGAAAACCTGTGGTGTGGGATCAAGCACAGCATCCAGCTCCGCACGCCTGTGAGCGCTTGAGAGGTGTATAAAGGGAGATGGTAATATCTGTATTATATATTTTGTCTGTACACACACTATATTTGATATTCTTGGGGTTGTCCTGGGCAGGTTCAGAGGTTTGATCCTTGCTGGATCCCTTCCAGCTCAGGATAGCCCATGATTCTGTGATGCCCCTTCTGCAGGAGGCATGGAAGTGTTTGTTCCTTGTCCGGGGCTGTTTTGCAGGCTCCAAAGGATGCTGAAGATGAACTGCCTTAGCTTGGCTGGGTTTCAGCTTTGTGTAGGTCTCTGTATAGGTTTTCAGGTTGTTCTTGCAGAGGCCCTGGCTCTTTACACTTCAGTCATTCATAAAAACCCAATCACCTGGGCTGCAGATCGTCATCCTCCTGCTTTTGTCCTCACGTGGCTTTCCCTGCCGATAACTCCCATGAACACACTCTCTTTTGGTGGCGTGCGAGAAGCTGCGCGAGGAAATCAAACTTGCAAACTAATTAAACTTCTTGGTCTCGTTGGGTAACGAGTGGGAGATGCTGGCAGGGCTGGGAGTAGATGTGATTCTCATCTCTCCGCTCAGTAGCCAGAGGACACGGTTAATTATTAAATTGCGTGTTAATGTATTGAAATATCGCTCGGGATTTTAATTTCCTTCTTTTTTTGTTGTTGTTTCCTCTCCTTTGCCTCAGGGCGCTCCCAGGAGCTGATGGATTTGTGGTAGCTGGCTCCGGAGGGGCTGGAAGGAGCATGGTTAAACACCAACCCCTGCAGTACTACGAGCCCCAGCTATGTCTGTCCTGTCTGACCGGGATCTACGGCTGCCGCTGGAAACGGTACCAGCGGTCACATGATGACACCACCAAGGTGAGCAGGCACCTCTTCCCTGGCACGTTGGGTTGTGGATCTTAGTTGGAAGTGTTAAATATTTGATTTTTTTTTTTCTTGTTTATTGGTTTGGATGGTTGATGAGAATTGTTGGCCACAGCAGGAGGTTCTCCCCATGTGGCCGGTGTAGAGATGGGCACAGCGAGGTTGGTCGTGGTGCTGCTTCAGGGGATTGAATGTGCCCAAATCTGAACACTTTCCTTGGGGTTTTTTACTCCTTGCTCTGTGTCCTGCTGGTGTTTGCAGCACCCTTGGCTGGATCTGTAGGTCCTGTGTTTCTGCATCCCCTCTGCCTTCGTGGTGCGGTTTTAGTGGGCATGGTGGTATTTGGTCCAAGGGGGGCTTGATGATCTTGAAGGCCTTTTCTGACCTTTATGATTCTGTTCTTGAGCGTGAAAATGAGTTTGTAGGTAGGGGAACAGGTTGCCCAGAGAAGCTGTGGCTGCCCCTGGATCCCTGGAGGTGTCCAAGGCCAGGTTGGACAGGGCTTGGAGCAGCCTGGGATAGTGGAAGGTGTCCCTGCCCATGGCAGGAGGTGGCACTGGATGAGCTTTGAGGTCCTTTCCAACCTAAACCATTCTGGGGTTTGGTGAAAGGGAACAGAAGGTGAGAGCAAGCTGGGGGTAAATGGGAAAGCTGCTGCAGGTGACTCTTCCCTCCCCTGGATAAATACAGACTGTACCAGCTCTGGCAGAGGGAATCCAGGCTTGACTTGCACCTCCCCTCTTGTTCTGGGCTGGGAGAGGAGGTCTTGTCATGTGTTGATAGGAGAAGGGTGAAAATATTGCTGTCAAAGCCACCCTGTTGCATCATCTGGGTGAGGAGCTGGTATTGCTATTCTCCTGTCCTCCCATGTTGCCTGGAATGGTTTTTCAAAGTGTGCTTACAAGTTAAATTTTGGTTTTTGTTTTTTTTTTTTCCTTCTTTAAATCTCGTTTCATCTGGAAGTGCTCCCTGGAGACCCTTTGGCTGCCTTCTGAATGCTTAATTTTGCTCTGCTATCGCTTGGCTCCTCTGTTCTGTTTTTAAGTCTATAACCAGGGATCTTCTTGGCTCTGGAGTGCTTTTCCTCTTGCAAAAGCAGCTGTGAAGGAGCAAACACGGCTGTGTGGCAGATCCCGTGCCAGAAATGCTCCTGGTGGTGAATTGCAGCCGTTGTTGGGGGTGCAGCTTGGCCGGGAGCTCCTCTGTGAGTTGGAGAGTCACAGCTTGAGTTTGTGCAGCCCGAAACAAATTTCCTTTTTCAGAGTAGAAATGTTGGTGCTGTTTTCCTTCTGCTTTCAGCCCGGCCAGCTTGGTCTGGGTGATCACTTCGAGCCAGCAGAACGTCACAATTCTTAGCTAAAAATTTATGGAAAAGTTGCCATGAATTTTTCAGTGAAATCCTGATCTGCTTGCGTTACCAAAAAAATATCAGTGGCAGCTTTCCAAGTCTGCTTGGAATTTCCATTGGTCTTCTCCTAGTGCTGGAAAGGAATTGGCTGTGTTTAAAGGTAGCTGATCCAGGCTTAAAAATACGTCCGGTCTGAGCTGGTCTTTTTAAAATCTCTGTGAGGCCTCAACTTCCACTTTGGTGGAAGAAAGATGGAGAGAACAGCAGGAGTAGGAGAAGAAAGCCTAAAATGAGCTGCAGGCTGTGCAAAACAGAGCAGCTGTGGCTGCCCCTGGATCCCTGGAAGTGTCCAAGGCCAGGCTGGATGGGGCTTGGAGCACCCTGGGATGGTGGAAGGTGTCCCTGCCCATGGCAGGGGTGGCACTGGGTGAGATTTAAGGTCCCTCCCCACCCAAACCATTCTGGGATTTTATTTACTTTTTTTTAAATTGATCTGAGAAGGATGAACAAAGAAAACACCACAGCTTTGAGGCCTTTTTGCTTGACACAAAGGCAGCGACACATTGATGGTAACACCTCTTGTATCGCCTCACATCTGACCTTATCCAAGCTCAGCCTCTGCAGACCCAGCAACTGTAGTACAACACACGTTTTCCTGAGCATGATTTCTATAAAAGTGGCTGTGGCACTCTGGAGAGGTTCTCAAGCCTTGCAAGAATCCAGAGCTACCTGGAAAGGAAGGAATTGGACATGCACAAGTTATTTTCCTACTTTTGAATTCTCGGCGAGCAAGTCATGTTTTCAAAGAGGAGTTTTTAGTGTAGACCACAGCGTGGTTATCTGCTTTCTTGTCAAAACATCAAACTCCCCAGAATAAAAGGCTTTCACCCAAATTTGGGGCACGACCCAACCTTGCCCCCATGATATCTTCAGCTGATGCCTGTGGATGTTTGTTGTCTGAACTGTGCTGCACCTCAACAGCCAGAATTTTAATGGTTCCTCTCTTTTCTCCTTCAAATGAATGCACATCAAACTTTCTACTCCACGTCAAAAATTTACATGAAAATGAGAATTTTAATTGGACACCTGAGTTCTAGTTTTTCTGAGAGGCAGCTTGCTGGAATTGTCATTATCTGCTGCTTTCCTCTGACCTTTGAGAATGGAAGAGAGGGGCTGAAGGCACACAACCAATATACTCTGATCTCCTTTTAAAGTTTTGAATGTTTGCAAAAAAATTCCTTTTTTTCTATTGTGGGCCCTCAGCTTTAATGGCAAGATCCCCTTTCACTTTTTAAAAAAAAAAAAAATTAATGCTTTTTAATATGAAAGACACATGAAGGAGGAAGAATGGTCTTGCTGAGATTCAGATCATTATAATCTCTGTAGCTGGTGGGAGGAAGGGATTTCTGATCTAACCACAGCTTGTTCATCACATATTCCACCTGGATATTATGTAGTCAGTGCATGGAAGCGTTTTTTTATTGCTTCCAAACCCCTGTTGTTTGTACACAGCAAATACCCCACCTTGGAAATCATCCTGGGTGAGAGAAGGGAAAGGTATTTCCTGCCAAAGGAAATGGTAATGCTAATTTTTTTTATCTATTCAGTAAAAAGAAGCAGCCACTTTTATTGTCTGGCTGGGCTGAGCTGTCAAAGCCTGGTCTTTCTGTACCTCACAAACCTCCTGATACTCTTCTTAAATGCAAGTTGTCTCAACTGTGAGGATGTGGGTGGGGGGAGATGAGGGGAAATATCCAGTAAAGCCTCTCCCTGCCTTTATTTGCTGCTGCTCATGTAGCTGCAAATACATAAATGAGATACCAGCCCCTTCCTATGAATTGGGCAGTCTCTGGTAGGATTTACTCCCTTCGAGTGAAATGTGTGTGATTCAAGATAGTCCATTAGGTTAAAATGCATCATGTGACCTCCAGCTGAGGCTTCTGATGGCTTTTTTGGGGTCCTTTTGTGCGAAGATAAACGAGGAGCTGTGATCCATCAGCATAATGAATTGCAGGGCTGTGTCCGGGCTGCGGGCATTAATTCACTCTCTGGTGAAATGCTCTTGTAATTCCCGCTTGGCCAGAGCTGTGAAATGACCTGAACAGACGATCTAAGCCACGGGCTTTGGAGCTGGGACTTTGTCAGTGCTAATTCCCAAACGGCCAGAGGTCACTGCTCACAGAAATTGCTTGCTTTGCTGAAATCTGCTATCAGAGGACGGGTTAATTTGCCCTTTTCCGTGTGTTTTTCAATTTGTGAGTGTTCCAGACTGTAGGCCTGAGGGCACAGCAGCTTTTGAGGGAGAGAGGCTCTTTGAAGGTTGTTTGATTGGAGGCTGGGCGCTGAAGCATCGGATGGTGCACGTTGGATGTGACCAGTGATTCAGAGCTGAGTCCCCATGAATGGATGTGTCCAATCATGTTGGCTTGATGAGCTAAATGCAGGGACATCCAGTCATTCCATTAAATATCGATGTGTTTTTTCCTTAGTGTTCCTGAAGGTGCCCCCCTCACTGGAGGGGGCTGGACCAGATGACCTTTAAAGGTCCCTTTCAACCCAAACTATTCTGATTCTCTGATTCTCATTTTTTTTCCCCTTGATGCTTGGAAATGAAAGCAAAACCAGGCTTTGATTAGGGTTTTAGACATCACTTAAACATCCTTTAAAATTCACCTTTGAGCCCCTCATGTTACAGGGAGGCTGTGAGGTGGATGCTTGTCCAGGGAAGCTGTTGGGGATCCACGTGTCAGCTGAGCCAGGCAGGAATTGCATTCGCTGTGCGTGGTGCCTTCAGACCAGACTGGTTTTAACTGGGAATAGCATATTTTGGCCCTCATGAAAGATCAAGACCTCTCTCAGATATAGGGCAGGATCCTGTGGAGGGACTGGCAAGGAGCAGAGAGCTGTTCCAGCCTCAGGAACTCCCGGATTAACCTGCCAGGAGCTTGCTTCTCTTTGATTTCCACACCCTCCCACAGCTCCTAGAGAGGTTGGGATGAACCTGCTTGATCTGTGTCAAAGAGGTTCCCTATTTCAGCAACATTGGTTTGAAGGATGGGCAATCCCATGCCCTTGAAACCCCAGGAAAGCCACAGTGTTGGAGCCTAATCTTGTGGTGCACCCTGAACATTGTCAGGGTGAGGATGTTTGATTAATGCTGAATTTCTGGCGTAGCCCTGATGTAGGCAGAATGCCTGTGGGGGAGAGTCTGCAAAACCCATTGACTGTGGGGCCTGGGTTGGGATTATGGGCTCAGACTGGGTGATTAACGTGCCCTGGGATTTAGAAAGCTTTAGAGGTGTCAAAGGTTTTTACTGCAGAGCATCTGCAAAATGGGGGTTTGGGCTCTGAACAGCCAGCACTGAGCTGAGCTGCGTCTGGAGAAAGGGGGAAGAACAGGGGGCAAGGAGGCATTTTTGGGCCGTGGTCCCTTGGAGCCAGCCCTGTGTTTAGCTGGCAGGTCCCTCCCTGGGTTTTTACAGGGATTTCTTGCCCCTGGACACCCGGGTACAGCAACGCTCCTCCAGTCTCAGGACAGTGGCGCAGCCGCTCTTGTGAAATCTCGACTGGTTTGAAGGATGCCAAACCAGCTCCTGGTTTAACCCATATGGCAAAGCCTTTCCAGGCTCTCCCTGCACTGGTTTTGACTGGGATACAGTTAATTTTTTGCACAGCAGCTGCTGCGGTGTTAAATTTTGGGTTTATGACCACAACAGTGTTACAGCTATTGCTGAAGATTGTTTGCACAGCATCGAGGTACAATATTTCCTGAATTCCCTCCAAGAAGGAGAAAAATGGGGTGGTTTTTCTGCTTGTTTTCCTAAACAAACGTTTTTCCTCTCAGCTGTGTAGTTGCTGTTACAGTTAGACTTTTGCAGTTGGATTATCTAACTCCTTTTCCCAAAGAGGCAATGGCAACCTGTGATCTAATTAATGCCAGGTTAATTCATCGTGTCTCTCTTTACTCAGATATTTAGCCCTTTCCCATGTGTGGAGCCATGGGTGGGAATTTTGAGGAGAGGAAATGATAAAAGTGAAATGGCATTAACATCGTGGGGGTTTGACTTGTGGGAGTCCTGATGTCCAAAGTCCTGGCTCTGATCTTGACAGAAGAGTGAGAATTTGTGGCCCTTTTCCAGAGGAGAGTGGATTTTTCTCACCCAGAGGGAAGTGAGTGTGACCTTGCTGCCCTTCAGTTGGACTCGAGTGATGTCCTTTACATTTGGGGTTGAATTTGCCAGTCTCCTGCTTCACCAGCTCTGCTTTTCCAGCCTCTCTCGTGAATTCCCAGGTGTCCTGGAATAGATCCAAGGACAGTTGGGCTGTGACAGAGCAGAAAATGTTGGAGAGCAACTTTGCAGTGCGTCCTTACTGGGTGGCTGGATGCACTGGGAGAGGGCAGGGGCCAGTGGAAAAGGCTTTTTTTTCTCCTTTCTTTTTTTCCTATCCAAGTAGAAGGTATTTTTTCCTGTATCTCATAAAAGCAGGCTTTGTGGAAGAGCCTCAAGGGTGCTCGTGGTTCCAAAATGACCCCAAAAATTACCTAGATAAGAAGGAAATCTGGCCCCAGTGGGAGTAAATGAGTGAAATGGAAGGGATAGGAGAGAGCAGGATTAGCTTGTGGTGATGATCCTTGAGAAGGGTGTGCAGAGGAAGAGGTGGAAGTTGGGAACAGTCTGGGAGTAGATCACAGACTGGTTTGGGTTAGGAAGGACCTTAAAGACCTCCTAATTCCCCCCCCTGCCACAGACAGGGACACCTTCCACTGTCCCAGGCTGCTCCAAGCTCTATCCAGCCTGGCCTTGGGCACTGCCAGGGATCCAGGGGCAGCCACAGCTGCTCTGGGCACCCTGTGCCAGGGCCTGCCCACCCTCCCAGGGAACAATTCCTTCCCAATATCCCCTCCATCCCTGCCCTCTTTCAGTTTAAAGCTATTCCCCTCTGTCCTGTTATTCCAGGCTCTTGTCAAATGCCCCTCTCTGTAATAATGGTCAGCAGGGAAGGACTTGAAAATAAGTGAAGATGTGGCTTTCCTGGCACTGTCACAAGACATTTCAGTCATCTGCCAGTTTGTTGTTGTGGAGAGGACTCTGCTGCCTGTGGGGTCTGGCTGGGGATCCAAAGTGCTTGGGTTCCAGGAATGCTTGTGGTTTTAGGAACTGGGAACCTCCATGCTGCTGACATGACTTATTAACAAAATTGATTAGCAAAGCTGAAAACTGTAACGACTCTTCTTTGTTGGCTGTGAAGCCGATCTGTGATTTTTATCTGTATTTACTGTCTCGTGAGTCCCTCTGGGAAAGGGAACTTGGATTTAGGGCTGTTTGGTTGCAGATTTAAGCTTTTTCTCCACAAAAACCGTGGCCACGCTCTGACGTGGGGCTTCAAAGGTATAACAGCAGCTGGAAATGTACTTGTCCAAGGCTGGAGGTTTTAATTGGTTTTCTTGGTTGTTACTCTTTGTACTCATCTCAACCTTGAAAACGATTCTAATTTTTTTTGCCTTTGTGCCACGTCTGCAGTGAGGTGTTAGAGAGAGAAGCTGATGAACTGGTCTGGGCCCATCGTTTCCACTTCACGTGCAGTTCTGAGCCTTTACTTGGCAGACACTTATTTGCAGATGATGTCAGCAAGCACTTGAGAGTCAATTGACTTCAGCAAAGTCAAATGAGGCCCTTTTCCAGGGAGAATTACAGAACAAAAAACGAAACAACTGAGGCTTTGTTTGAAGGCTGCACTTGCAGCCCGTGACCCTTAGAAACTGAATCAACTTCCTCATGAGCTCTCCTGAAGCCGGTTGTAAAGCCAAGGTTGACTTTTTGGGGGACAGAAAGCGGCGCCAGTGACCAACAAGTGACGTTTGGGTGGTTGTTCAGATCATGCAGCGTGTGCCAAAGGTGGCCCTGGGTGCGAGGGGAGCGGCTCTCACCTCCCTGCCCATCAGCTGGGTGTCTGGGGCTGCTGGGCAGGGACCAGGCTGTGATAGCTCCTGATCTGAGGGGGGTGTGAACAGCAGGAGTCTGGTGCCTTCCCCCTCCCTCCCCTTGTGCAAAAGTGTCCCTGCTGGGCTGAAATCCCCAGAGTGATTTAAAACTTGGCCTTTTCAGTGGGGTGAAATCAGCTGGGTGCTTGGCAAAGGGAGAGGGGAGAGACCCGGCTCCTCTTCTCATTTCCTTTCGGTGGGAACCTTCCCTGGATTGTAATCATAGAATGGTTTGGGTGGGCAGAGACCTTAAAGATGAAGTAATTCCAACGTTCTCCTATCCCAGGCTGCTCCAAGCCCCATCCAGCCTGGCCTTGGACACTGCCAGGGATCCAGGGGCAGCCACAGCTTCTCTGGGCACCCTGTGCCAGGGCCTGCCCACCCTCACAGGGAGGAATTCCTTCCCAGTATCCCATCTGATGGTGCCTGGGGGGAGAGGTGGATGTTTTTGGTGTCAGTGATGTGTTGGCTCTTCCTCTCCCCCAGACTGCTCCTTTCACCACAGAGCTCTTTCGTTCTTGCTCACTGCTGTCCCTTCACGGCTGACGTTTTTTGACGTGACTTTTTATGGCCTTCCTGGAAAAACAAACCTGGTTCCTGTAATTCAGAACTCGCTGTGGTGCCCTACTGGAGGCTTTGCTTACCATGCCTGGTATGTCACCGCTCAAACCACCCCACATCCTGAGCAAGCCACCCCTCTGTGACTATGCCTCCTTTGTCTGGGTGTTTTCCTTCCCCAAAAGGCTCAAGAGCCTCAGGCTGTATCAGAAGTGGGGGTGTAGCTTTTAGCTGAGCGATATCTGGAAAGGATCTCTCATTTCACTGCTTTTTTTTTTTCCTTGAGGTTGATGCAGGATTAGTCTGTGTGTGTGTTTGCAGGATTTAGCAGCCGTGTGCTCAAGTCTGACCAAACTCTTTTTTTACCAGGGATTCCTGCTTCTCCAGCCACAAGTGAGGGATGAACAGCACAAGGCAGAGTGGAACCTAGGGTGGGCCAGTGTCTGTTGTGTGCTGGGTTTGAAGTATCCAAGTCCTTGTGTGATGAGCCAACTCCAGCACTCACATGACTCCCAGGATGGCTGATTGTTTGTTTTCTTTCCCCAACACTTCACCCTTGAGATTTAAAAGATAGTAATGAATAAATAAGCCAAGCTTCTGCCTCCTCTCCAGAGGGGTGCTGGCTTTGGACATCCAGCTGCTGCTGGGCCTGGTGGTGGCTTCCTTTGGTTTCCCTCTGGCAGTGCACTGAACCCATTTAAAGCTCTCTTAGGGAAAAATAGGTGAATCCCTTCCATATGTCAAGTATGAGAGAAATACAGGATTTCTGTGGCTTGCACAAAGCACGCCCTTGTCTGGCAGCTGCAGGAACAAGTGCACCCTTGTTTCTGGGAAGCCAAGCCCTAACCTCCTGCTGGTAAATCTGACATGTCCACTGTTTCAGACAGTCTCTGTTCATGTCAGCTGCGCCTGTGGAGGCTGGGGAAGACCCTGATTTTATCAATTTTCCCCTTGAAAGAGAGGCACTTCAGTTTTTCCTTGCTCTGATTCTCTTTTTGTTCTAGGCCTTCAGGTCACTGGGTTGCCACCAAAGCTGGGGCAGAAAGCCTTTGGCACATAAACCCATTCAGTGGCTTTTGTTACCAGATGTGTCCCTGCCCTCTGGACCATCCTGTGGGATAAATAAGTCTGTGTTTTGATGAGGCAGCGTTTTGTGGGGCAAAATGTGAGCACTCAGGATTTGCCAGCTGGGTCAGGCTCGAGGTCGTCCTGCCCGACATCCTGTCTGTGCCTGGGCACAGGGATGGGGCTGGGGAGGAGCAGGAGATCAGCCTGCTGTGCTCTGGGCTCCTTTCCTCCCCCTCCTGCCTTGTGGCAAGCAAGGGTTGAATAAAGATTGGATATTGGCAAGGAATTGTTCCCTGGGAGGGTGGGGAGGCCCTGGCACAGGGTGCCCAGAGAAGCTGTGGCTGCCCCTGGATCCCTGGCAGTGCCCAAGGCCAGGCTGGACATTGGGGCTGGGAGCAGCCTGGGACAGTGGGAGGTGTCTCTGCCCATGGCAGGGGGGTGGGGTGGGATGATCCTGAAGGTCCCTTGCAACCCAACCTATTCTGGGATTCTGTGAAAGAGGGCAGTGGAAAACCTCAAGATACAGCGAAGGGAGGATGAAGGGCAAGGAAATAAAGCAGTCCTGTGGCTGGATCCAGTCTGATCCAATATTTCTCTGTTCTTCTTGATTTTAATTACCTGATGTCCATCAGCTCTCCTGAGGATTGAGTGGAGAAACCTTTCCCGTTTAATAGATAAAATTTGATAAGTATCTTACTTGGGAAAAAAGATATTTTCTAGTGAGATCGCTTTGGGTGGGCACACGGACTTGTCAGAGAGACAAAAAGGCTTTGCAGTAATTCCCGAGCACACTCCCTCTGAGAACTGGAGAACTGGGGATGGTCCCAGGGACCTCCTTCTGTACACTGTACTTCCACATGCTTTTTCATTCAGGATCTTGTTCAGCTGCCCTGAGCCTTTTGTAGGACTCAGGCAAAGCTTGCCTGCTTGGGAGTAGAAACTAATTCAGGCTCATCACCTTTTTGCCTGTATTCTTGCTGGATTTCTGCTGTTGCTGCTTAAAGATTTTTTTTTTGCTTGTTGGTTGGTTGTTTTTTGTTTATTTTGTGATGAACTTGCCCCAGCTGGTTGAGATTTTGGGTCTGCTAGCTGAATAGTTCCCCGACAGGAGAAACACATTTAGGGGAGACATGAGCAGTGGTTGCCAGCTTGGGTCATCTTTGTAATGCTTGGCATGAAAAACAGCCCAGGGCAGCATTTATCCTCCCCCAAACAGGTGAGCTGGGCAACGTGGCTCCTCTGAGAGCAACAATTCCTTCAAAATTATTTTTTTTATTATTTCTTATATATATAAGAGTTATTCCTCTTCTGTTTAATCTCTGTTGCTGAGTCTGAAACACAGCTTTAAGTCTCTCTTTAAAGCTTCCATCCAACCCAGGAAATTGTGATTATTTTTTCCTTCCCTGTGAGCATCTCCCTGCTCTGTATTTCACTGGCTCTTCCTGCAGGGTTTACTTCCATCACCTCTGGCACTGATTCCTCACCAGGAGCCTGTCACTGTTTCCATAATAAACCAAGATATTTACAAACCTGTGAAAGGTTTTTTGGTTTGTGAGGTTTGGTGGCTTTTTTGCATATGTGGGAGCCCACAAGCAAAGATCTGGGAGGAATTTTATATGTTCAGTTGTGTGAGTTAGAACTTTGTATTATTCTCCTTTCAGGACAAGTAAAAAAATGGCTTTTCCTGCTTTCTTTGAGTTGGACAGCTTATGATTGTGGAATGTGGGAATTCATTTGAAAGGAAAGTGAAGTTGCAGTTAATTTTCACCAGCAGCTGTTGAAAACTGGGGTTGCCACTGCTTCAAACTTTATTACTGGTCTTGTGATGGGAGGATTTAGGGATGGAGCCAGTCTGCCCTCTGCTAGTATATTAAACCAAATGGGAGGTGTTTTGGTGTGTTGTATAAAAGGAAACGGAGAAAATCAAATAAAAATAATCCTTCTACTCAGCCTGGCCTGAAATGGCAGCCAAAGAATTTGCAGCAACCTCTGCTTTTATTTTGGCATCTCAGCACCGGTTTCACTGGGATGAGCCCACAGAGCTGAAAAAAGGAACGGCTGGAAAGTCAGTTTATTTGGGATTGAAGACAAATTCTGCTCAGAGTTGTCTTTTAAATAATTATTGCAGCTGGAGTGAGCCTCTTGTAATGCTTAAGGGGTTTTAATTGTCTTCAGTGGGAATAACGAATGAATAGAGTGATGTGAGTGTGGTATTTGCTTTCACAAGTTTCAGATTCCTAACCGTTCTTAATTACAAAGCAATACTTAAAGGGGCTCCAGGAGAGCTGGAGAGGGACTTTGCACAAGGGCCTGGAGTCCCAGGACACAGGGAATGGCTTCCCAGTGCCAGAGGGCAGAGATGGATGGGATACTGGCAAGGAATTGTTTTCTGTGAGGGTGGGGAGGCCCTGGCACGGGGTGCCCAGATTAGAAATTAGGATTAGAAATTCTCTAAGTAACTGCTATAGGAGCCGATCAATCACCTATAAAAAGGTCAGCCCTGCTCAGGGGCCACTTGGAATATCATCCAGAGCCTGGATTCGAAGGCAAAGCAGCTACAGGTGCAGAGCCCACCCTGCAACCCCCCAAATGAGCTGTGATTCCTGGGGGCATCAGCCCCAGTGCCACACGCCTCACCTCCAAAGCAACGGGCAGCAGTCAGTGCCACCAGGAAGCCCCAGGTATCAGGGAGAAGGATGATCCCAAGGGTTCAGAATTCCTCAGTGGTGACTCCAGCAAGGTCTCTCCCATCCCAGTCCATTCTGTGGTTCTATGAAATGCTAATCTCAAGGTGTTTGGTCTTTTTCTTTATATTTTTGCCTTGCTCTCATTTTCCCCCTCATCTCTTTTCCTGTTTCAGTCTCAGACCTGCTGCCAGAGCAGCCTGAACTGGGGGGAACTGGCCAAAGAAGGAACTGGGAGCTGTTTTCTGGCCCTGGCTCTGTTGTACATCTTTGCAGAAGCCCCTTCCTAAGCAGAGGATGCACAGTCAGGGCACTCGATCTCATTTCCAGCTAGAGCAGAGCTGCTTCAGTGGGATCAGAGGAACTAATGAGGGGTATTTCCCTCGGGGTTCTGTACCAGCACTCCATCCTTGGAGATGGATGTCTGCTGGGAAGAGGGGGCTGTAATTCAGCAGTGTGACATGCCAGCCTGGCTGCCTCTTGGTAGTGTCGTAATTCCTGCAGTCGGAGTGCTTTGCCTTTCCTCTCCCTGCTTCTGGAATGTGGGCAGAGCTGATGCACTGGGTTTGTTGTGATTTCAACCCCCCCCAAGCTCTGATTTGGGTGTAGGACAATGCTCTTAATTCAACAACCCACATGCTGAACTGTCACCACTTCTGGGGTGATGTAAACCCAAATGTTTGCGTTTGGTGGTTCCTTCAACCCAAGCTCCTTATTCAGTTCTCTGGGTGGCTCTGGGATTTGCCATTGTGTGCTGGGTTTTGTAATATCTGGTATTCCTCTGGGCTTTTTGGTTTTTCCAGTTGTACTAAAAGCCCTGAATGATGGATATGATGAGATGAATTAAACACAGGCTTGGGGTCTGGCCCTTACCTCACCAGTCTTTGGCTTTAAAGGTGTCAGTGTTTCTTCTTCATATCAATGAAGTGGAATTTGACACTTTCAGTCCCCTTGCAGGGCCTAATGGAGCTCCAAAAGAGCTTGAGAGGGATTTGGGACAAGAGATGGAGGGACAGGACAAGGGGAATGGCTTCCCACTGCCTGAGGGAGGGCATAGATGGGATATTGGGAAGGAATTCCTCCCTGTGAAGGTGGGCAGGCCCTGGCACAGGGTGCCCAGAGAAGCTGTGGCTGCCCCTGGATCCCTGGCAGTGTCCAAGGCCAGGCTGGACGGGGCTTGGAGCAGCTTGGGGCAGTGGAAGGTGTCCCTGCTCATGGCTGGGGAGGTTGGACTGGATGAGCTTTGAAAGGTCCCTTACAACTCAAACACTGTTGTATGATTCCCTGATTCTCACTCCTTTTCCTAGAAAATCTTGCAAAACTCGGGAAAACACTTTTTTCTGCTCTGGAAAACAAAGCTGTCCTGGGCTGAAGGTGTTCCTTCAAAGCAGATCTGTGTGAGAGCATTAAAGCAGCTGCAGCTGGGGAGCAGTGATGGAGAAGTGACCCCGGCCTCACAGACCTGTCGGGATGTTTTAAGGTGTTAAATCAACCAGCAACTGCTGCTAAACAATTCTGTTTTGCAGCAGGGTTAAAGTTGAGCAGTTCTTTGCCCTCTCTGTCTGGGTGTGATTCATGAGTTAATACACTGCCTGTGCTCCCAAGCTGTTTTCCTTATCAATTACCACTCGTTCTCCAGCCTGTCATTTCATGGAAGCTGGCCCCAGTGGCGTCCCAGGGGAACGCGTTTGCCTCGGAGGCTGCCGGCGCTGATGGATGGGCTCACCTCGAGTCAGGTGCTGCCTAGAAATGCTCCTGTCACTCCCTTCAGAATGATGCTGGGGCAGGCACATCCAACCTGATGGATGGGGCAGTCTGTCCCTGCAGGGCTGGGGTTTGCAGCAGCTCCTGGTGGAGGCTGCAGGGAAATCCTGGGTGCTTTTCTGGGCCCTTTTTGGGCTCGTTTCTCTGCTGTGCACGAGATGCTCCTGCATCTGTTTTGTTCCCAAGTCTTGCACCCCTTCTAATTATTGAGGGCTTGTAAAGCACTGCAGCTTGTAAAACAGCTTGTAAAGCTTTGGAGATGAAGAGCTGTCTTCCTCTCCTCCTTTCTGACTTGCCTCCAAGTGGGAACTCTCATTTTACCCCTAAGATGCTGCTCTTACCTGTGCTTTGTAAATGGATCCCAGCACCAACCTGGGTATTGCACCCCAGGGAGAATCTGGGAAGCATCTGCTGGTGCTGGCACATTAAGTGGTTTATGAGCACTAAAACAGCTTTATGAGAAGCCAGCACTCAGCTTCTTATTAGTCCAGTGCCTCTGTGGCTTGAAAACAAATTAAATTTGAGATTTTCAACACTTGCAACCAATGTTTAAAGCTATTAGAGAGGTAAAAAGCTGAAATGGCTCTAAAGCCTCCATTATAATTTCACCACCGATTGAATGGGTTTTTCAGAGGTGGCAAAATGACTTTTTAAAGCAACTTTTGGACTTGCCTTCTTCAGAAGACTCCAGTGAAGCTGGAGGGGGGGTGAATGTGGTCCAGGAGAAAGTTCTCCCATCTCTGGTGCTGAAATGCTCTGTAGGGATGGCCGTGGGTGAGGGGACAGTGCCTTTGAAGCCTCCAGGGTGACTGAGGTCAGAAAAAGCAACAGGAGGAAAAGAAATGCTCCAGTTTCTCCACTTCTGCATTCCTTCCACCAGCATGGGCTCGTTCAACAGCTAATCTTACTCTGAGTGAACTTTTTTCTTCCTTTTTTCCCCCCACTTCTTGGCAGTAAAATGATTCATGTCGCTTTGTGGTTTTTATTTAATTGGTGCACGCCTCTTTCCCTCCCTTTTCAACCTGTTCTGGTTTTCTTCCTCGTTCTGTGATCTCATTTTTTTTTCAAATTTGCTTGAAAGGAAAGAAAGGCCCAAAATCTCTTTCCTAAGAGCTGCAGTAACACCAGGCTGCTCAAAGGCAACCCCCTCTTAACTCAGATATCTCATTTGCACCAGAGCTGGCTGAGAATGAGGAGTTCTTGTCCTCTTGTTCCTGAGGATGCTGATTTAAAGACAACACCAGGCTAAGAAGATGTTATTTTGCCCTGCTTTGAGATCTGTAAAGAAAAGATCTGGGTGACTTTGATGGTGCTTCTCAGAAACAGGCAGAGTGTGTTCCTTCTGCTATTCACGCTTTTCTATTTTTTTTTCTATTTTACTTTTTCAAGACTGACTTGCCCAGAGACTGCTGGGTGTTAAAAATGGGTGGGAACTCCTGGTGGAGAACAGAAAATTAAGATTTCAGATATCATTGTTTCTTCTGGATGTGTTTTTTTCCTCTTTGGAGCAAGTTAAAGCTTGAGGATACCTTCAGAATCAGGGGATGCATTAAATGGCACCCAGTTACCTCTGGGAAGACATTTCCCAAGTGGAAAATTGATATTTTCTGAATTATGGTGCCTTTTTAATGGAGGTCTTGATCTTGGCAGGCTTCACCTTCTACAACAAACTCATAAGATGACCAGGAAGGAATTAGTAAGGGGAGAAAAAACAAATATGTGCACATACTTTGGGGGAAAATCATTCAATTCATGCACTGCCCAGTTTTTGGACTCTTGCCTTGCCTGTGGGGTTGGGAAGAAATGTTTTTTGCACTGGTGGAAAAGAGGCTTTGAGCTTAATAATTCATGTATGGACATCTTGAGCTTTGTTTAAACACTTCTATCTGTCATCACAGCACTGGCTTGAAATAGGATTAGGGTTTGTTTTCCTTGGCTTCCCGAAATTTTGCTTAAGGAGGACTTGAGCTCCATTATTAAGCCATGTTTACTGTGTAGGGACACTGACACTGGTGAGGAAAGCTTGGGAAATAAATCATGTGCTCCTGGTGTGTTTGGCTGCTGCTTTTTGTTTGTTAGAACTTTCTACAGTGGATTTGCTTTCATGTAATTTGATGGGAGGAGGGTGATTTAAATACGAATTTAATTATTTCCAGTGGTAGGAAAGGAGCCCTCTGTAGCTGTGTGCTGTCACTGCTGCCTGCAAAATTGCAGCTATTTATCCTCCTCGGGGTCCTCGTGCCGTCAAATTCCAGATGTCAGGGTTTGCTGGGGCTTAAAAATGATTTTAATTTTCTCAGAGGTCTGCAGAGGGTGTCAGGATTGATTTGCTGTCTGTGAATAGAGGCTTTGGTTTTGTGGCCTCTGAGCGTGAAAGACAAACTCAGGGTTACTGTTTATCTCTTCAGAGGCTTTGTGAATATTGCAAACCAACTTATCCAGATCAGTCTCCTCCTGGAAATGCTGCTTTTCCTGTAGGGACAATGAGAAGGCTGGTGGGGAAGATGGAATGGGTTGGGTTATCCTGATGCAATTGCTTCTGTCTGTAACAAGTGCAGGACCCTGCAGTGGCCTCAACCTGAGCAGGAAATATTTTTAATTGTTTTCAGGGCTCACAAAGAGTATTGTGCCTTTTACAGGCAGCGAGGTGAGGACTGTGAACCCCTGAAAAATTGTAGATTTAACCTCATTTCCCTGTTTCTGAACTGCAGGATAGGGGCAAAAATAAAATACGGATGCTTAGATGTTGTGTGAAGTTGTGGATTGTAATGATTCCTCTGGGAAAGCTTTGTGGTAGTGATTTTTAGGGGAAATCGCAGTGTTTTGCTGGCAGGTTGGTTCTGCCTGGCCTCACTCTGTGTCCAGGGGTGTCCAATCCACTTGTTTCCAAGATTCTCTTGTTACTTATTGGCTGCTCCTGGAACCTTGATCCAGATCTGTGGATTCCTGTGGCCTCTTTGTGACTTTCCCTCTGGAGCATCTGGTGATGGTTTCACCTTTGGCAAAGGCTGAGGGGTTTTCTTTGAATATGTCACACTGAAAAAAAAACCCATTGGAGAGTGCAAAAGTGAGCTAAAAGAGCAGGTACCCAAGGTGGTGGAGATTGGATCAGCTGAATTCCTGGGAGGGCTTGGAAAGGGTGCAGAGCTGGCTGAGCTACGGAGTAAACAGGCCCTAAATCTGTGCCCTGTGTCTGCCACGTGTCCAAACACTGCTGAGTCCTCAGGGGACAAAGGAAGCTGTGTCAGCTCCACGGGATTGAAGCCTTGAGAGGCCACCTAGAAGCAGAGACTGGACAGGAGTAAGGGAATCAAGGTGGATATTTATTTGAAAGGCTTTCAAAGGACCACCCTGGGGAGCCAAAGGCTGCTGCCAAGATGGACCCCAAGATGAACGATGAGTCACGCGGTCTTCACATTTTTATAGGTTTGGTCCATTTGCATATCAGGGTTAATTCTCCAAATAAAACTTTAGCTAAATGATGTAATTTCCCCAAGCTTGCCCCTCTCTCAGAGGCTTGGTTTATACTTTTTGGACCTAGGATGGTCTGAGTGTCCTTATAGAGCAGGCTTGGAGAGGCTTTGTTTTGTCTGTCTGGCATAAGAGAGCTAAAAGGCTAAAAGGACCTCCAGACTTACACACCAGGCAGTACAGGATTTGAAAATATAAAAGTCCAAACCCAAGGCATCAAGATGACNGATGACTGGAAATGTTCCCAGCTGGGCTTCAGTAAAGCTTCCCACAGCATTTCCCGGGAGAAAGTGGCTGCTCTTGGCTTGTTTGGTGGGTAAAAAACTGTCTGGGCCCTGAGAGCAGAGGTGCCCTCCAAGGTTCAGGATTGGAGCCAGTCCTGGTTAATATCCAGACCCATGATCTGGAGGAGGGGGTCCAGGGCACCCTCCGTTGGCAGCCCCAGGTTGGGTGGGAATGTTGAGGGCAGGAATTCTCTGTAGAAGGATCTGGACAGGCTGGATCCATGGATTGAGGCCAGTGGGATGAGGTTCAACAAGTCCAATGCCCTTGGGGTCACCACAGTGCTCTGGGATTGGGGATGAGTGGCCTGAGAGCTGCCGGGCCTGGGGGTGCTGGTCCCGGTGTTCTCAGCCAGCAGAGAAAGATAATTTGGTTAAAAAAAGATGCTGTTGGAGGGAGATTCACAAGCTGCAGGATTCTTGTTCTAAAAGTAAAGCACAGCCTCAGTGTAATGCAGAATAAAAGAAGGGAGGTGCAGTGTGTCACTGTTTATGGCGTTATGGTAATTCTGCTTCCGAAGCACATCTTTAATTTGTACCCTGCTCGAGTTGTTGACTCTAATTTATAATCCAATAAACCTATAGGTTGTTGCTCAAGGCAGGCCAGGGATATTACATCAGGCCAGACCTAATAATTTAGGAGCAGTTTATTAAGCTCAATAGCATCTAAGGTGCAATTGCTTTTTGGGCTGGTGTATCCCATTTGGCACCACCTGGTTGGTTCCCAGGGTGCTGCTGGGTCCTGAATCCATGGCTGCAGCCCAGGAATAGCTCATCTGAGCGCTCTTGATGGGGGAATTGAGCTGTCCAGTGGTGATAAGAGTTGTTTTCCAACACCTCTGCCCCGTGGCAGGGGTTTGGAGCTGGATTTTCCAACCCAAACCATTCTGTGATGCTGCTGATTCCGAGTCTGTAACTGGTGTTTGTTGAGTTTTGGTTTGTGGGGTTTTTAGGTTTCTGGTTGGTTGGCTTATCTATTTTTTTGTTTTGTTTTGGGTTGTTTGTTTGGCTGGTTGTTTTAAGAAGCATTTTTTGTGTGCCACAGGCCATAGTTTTGACAAGGTACTTCCGATAAGGTTTATTTGCTTTTTTAAAATACCTGCCAGCAGAAAACAGAGTTCAGCCTTCTCTGAGCTACTGTTTGATTCTGTCACATTTATTTTATATTCCTGCACGACCTCAGGCAGCTGCCACATCTGTCTGGTGGTTTCCCACATGCATCAGCTGTGCGAGCTGGGAGCGCTGCTTGTTAATAACTCCGTTTTGCACTCAGCATGGAGCACATCGAGAAGAAAAAGGCTTGGCCACAGAAAGAAATCTTCCAGTTCCTCTGAAGTCCACATTTTCTGCTGGAGACCTTCTAATGCAGGTGGTGTGTAGGGAGAAAGCATCAGGCTGTTAATGGGTAGAGCCCAGACTTCTGGACAAGATTCTCCAGATAAAACCCCCAGAGAGCCACAAGGTCCCCCCTGAGCCTCCTTTTCTCCAGCTGAGCCCCTTTCCCAGCTCCCTCAGCCCCTCCTGGTGCTCCAGCCTCTTCCCAGCTCTGTTCTCTTCCCTGGACAAGCTCCAAAGTGTGATTTTCTTTATGTATCACATAAGTGACCTCAAGCTTGATCTGCTCCTGTAAATGATCCAGATCTGTTCTGTTGGAGACTTGGCCAAACTGGGTGGTTTTGTGCCTGCTTCTGGCAATGATTCTCCTGCTGGGAATGCCAACATCCACATGCAGTTTTCCCTGTGGCTTCCTAATTTTGGGGGGCGGGGGCATATTCCACCTTTTTCCTGCCTCTTGTGAGCTCAGCTGTAAATCAGGTTGGGTTGTGGTCACAGGCTGCTGCCAGGAGATTTATTGCCACTACTTTTATTATTTTTTAGGGTTTTTTTTCACTCTGGCATAGTGCAGTCGTTGCTTTAGGCAGGACTTTTTGGAGGGGTGGGCCTAGGCCAGAGAGAATCAGTTCTGATGTTTGTTTGAGGGATGAGCAATTGGTAGGAAAGCTTTGCTCATCAAAGATTTGTGTGGTGGAAAGAAACAAAGTTTTTAATGTCAGGCCTCCCTGGTTTTGTCCTCCCCATCCTTTGTGTCGCTCCCAGAGCTGCTGGCCACAGCCGGGAGATGCTTTGGGAAATGCCCCCAGTGGTGAGACAGGTAAGGGAAAAATCAGCCAGGTTTGGGTATTAAATGCAGCAAGAAAATGTAAAAGATCCCATCCCTCAGAGACTCTGCTCCTGCTTGGCTTTAGAGCTGTTGCTTTTCCTTTTTTCTTGGTTCTTCTGAAAGCTGCAGCCTGTTGGGTGCTGGAGCAAATCCAGGGCAAGGTTCCTTGTGGGCTGAAACAGCAGATGCAGCTCCTACCTCTGAGCTTCCTGGCCTGCCTTTGGAGAGGAAGGAACAGAGAGTCCTTCTGGATCTCTGTGAAATACTCCTGATATTCTCTCAGCAGATCTGGAGCAATAATAACCAGACTGCTGAAGAGGCTATAAAAAAAATCGGAAATATGGCTTAGCACGTGCTATGTTTAGAAATTCCATCAGTCCCCCTGAAATTGGAGCTGTGGATAATTCAGATATTTCCTGTGACAAAGGATTGGGTTTTTTGGGGTGGGTGTCCTGCAGGCAGACAGCTGACACCCTCCAGTGGGTTTGTAAATCAGGTTTCACTTTTCCTGTGCTCTGTGTAGGCAATGCTGGCTGTGTTTTCATTTTGAAAAATGAACAGGTGTCTTATACCAAATGTGCCTTGATATAATTAGTCCTAATTAAGAACCATGACTGCTTTAGCTTGTTGATTGAAAAATTAGGCATTTTTCTCGCCAGCTGCTTCTCACTGAAGCTGCTTTGATGCGCTGAGATGCACTGAAGAAACCCAGCCCAGCCAAAGGCAGAACAAGTTCAAGGCCATTCCTCCCCAAAATTCCCTTTCTCAATGGTACAAACCTCTGCTTAGGGATTGTGATGACAAAGCTACAGAGGTGACAGATGACTTTGCAGTGACTCTGCAGATGACTTCCCTGCCGTGGGTTTTGCTGCACAAGCAGTTTTGCTCTTGCAGGAAGAGGGAGAGAAATGGGCTGGAAAGCTTTCTTTGCAGGGGAGGTAAAAATTAAATGATTGTAAAATTCAATTTTTTTTTTTCCTTTACTATGCATTTATCTCGCATTCCTTCAGGTCCAAGATGTTTGTCGTGATCTGAACAGAGTAGGAAGAGAAAAAATTGGTTCTGAATGTGGTCAGCAGCCCTTAGAGCATTTTGATGTCTGCCAAGGTTCCCTTCCAAGGAATAGGTTGAAGAGCTTCTTTGCTCCATGGGAAAGCTGGAGAAGGGTCACTGGATGCAGGTGTTACACCTTGGCATGATACAGGTTGGGCCTCATTTTGGGCCATATTCTCTTCCATAAGCAGGACAGAGGTGGTGTGGTTGGGATAAAAGTTTCCTTTGGGATGGCACTCTGGGCAGTGCCCATGTCATGAGCTATTCCTGTGCTTTGGAAATATTTTTTATTAGCATCTCTCCCAGATGTGAAGCCAAAAGCCACGTTTTCCATGGTCTGTAAAATTCCAGGCTGCAAACCAGTGGTGCTTTGGGAATTCTTTTCCTGCATTCTTCCCCGAGCTGGGATCTGTCTGGTGCATCCATCTCGTGGCCACCACAGGAGCTTTATCTCCAGCTTGCTGAGTTCCACGCTGGGTTGTGCAAAGAGATGGTCTGAGAGCAGTTTGCTGATCCAAAATGTCCCCAGTCATGTGGGAGAGCTGCAGGATTAGCACTTTTTTCCTGGCACGTTTGGCCATCAGTGAGTGATGGAGTAGGAAAATCTTGAGCTTCGGGTTATTTTCAGTGCGAGCTTTATTGAAGTTGCTGAAATTGCCCTCTCCGGGTTGTCCTCTGAAAGGGGAAGGGAAAGTCAGGCTGGCTGTGCTGGTGTTTGACAAACTCTGGAGTGCAGCAGGGTGCAGGAGCAGCACTTTGGCAGATTTGCTATTTCTGTACCACCTTCCATTGGAGGCGCTTTAATCAGTGTGCCCTCTTGATGAGAGGGATAATTATTCCCATTTCCACACAGCTGAGAACATGAGCCAGATTAAAATGCCTTTTCTGGAATTGCAGACGATTTTGTGGCAAGGAAATGAACCGAGTTTCCTTTCCAGAGGGCAGCCATCCGGGTGCTGCTTTGCTTCCAAGGGCACTCATGGGGCATCCCAGCAGAGATTCCTGGGCTCATCCCACAGCGTGGGCAGCAGGGAAGGGAAATTCTGCCCCTCTGCCCCTGTGCTCAGGTGAGACCCCACCTGCAGAGCTGCCCCAGCCCTGGGGCCAACAGCAGCAGGACGTGGAGCTGCTGGAGAGAGTCCAGAGGAGGCCCCGGAGCTGCTCCAGGGCTGGAGCCCCTCTGCTCTGGAGCCAGGCTGGGAGAGCTGGGGGTGCTCACCTGGAGAGGAGAAGGCTCCAGGGAGAGCTCAGAGCCCCTTGCAAGGGCCTGAAGGGGCTCCAGGAGAGCTGGAGAGGGACTGGGGACAAGGGCTGGAGGGACAGGACACAAGGAATGGCTTCCCACTGCCAGAGGGCAGGGCTGGATGGGATATTGGGAAGGAATTGTTCCCTGTGAGGGTGGGGAGGCCCTGGCACAGGGTGCCCAGAGCAGCTGTGGCTGCCCCTGGATCCCTGGCAGTGTCCAAGGCCAGGCTGGACAGGGCTTGGAGCATCCTGGGCTAGTGGAAGGTGTCCCTGCCCATGGTGTGTTCCAACCCAAACCATTCTGTGGTTCTCTGAAATGTTAAATCTGCCCTGGTTCCAGAAGGCTGACTCAGGAATGTCCCTCCCCTGGGAACTCCTCATCTCCCAGGCCGTGTCTCTTGCTCAAAGCCGGCCTTTGTGCTTTTGCTGCAGATGCTCCGACTTTAAACGAAGAGAAATAAACCAGATTTAATTGGGCACAGCCCCTCTCTGGGGCTTGGCACCGTTCAGGTGCTGCCCTGGCCCTGGCAGGCAGCCGGACGGGAAGCGCTTGCAGGGCCTTTTTCAGCACACGCACTGGGGCACCTCAGGTTTCCAGCAGAGCAGCGAGGCTCCTGCTTAAAACAGGACGGTAACAACTTGTTTCTCTTGCCTGCGAGTTGGCTGCTTGCCTTTCAGCCATGGTGATGGGTGCTGAGAGGAGGAAATAGCTGCAGGGGAACCTCCTGGCTGCCGTCTAGACACGGCAGAGTTGTTGTTACATAATTCAACTTTGCCATGCCGGGGTTTATAAACATCACAGGAAATGCCCACTTGCAACAGCAGTGATGTGAGTGAGATGTGTCAGAGCTGCTGGGAAGTGGGATGGGGACTTTGTGTAAGTCAGACCTTTCATTTCTTTGCTGCAGCTTTTATTAGCCTATAAATTTTGCTTATTTTAGCCGTCGTTTTTGTGCCTCCCAGTGGTTTCTGAATAACACAAGCATTTAGACACCTACTGCTTTAGCATTTTCCTTGCTGCTGTCCTCAGCTGGAGACCAGCTGACCCTTCAGGCAGAACTGCTGGATGATCAACCCTTGCAAATGCTTTTTTAAGATGTCATTGCCTGTTGCTTGTGCCACTGATGGAGAGAGAAAAAGGAACCTGTGTGGGTTTCCATGCAGGGAAGTGCTCTGCTTTGCCTTTTGGTGCTGATGCTCCAGGTTTAGCTTTGTCCTTCTGCATGTGCTGGTGTGGGCTGAGGGGAGGGCAGATGTCACCTGCTGTGGAGGTACCACAGGCTAGTGTTTGTTGGTCATACAAAGCAAGGTTTTCCTAGACCCAGACTGGGTGTAATCTGGGGTGTAATCCAGGGAAAGTGGGTATTGATACCAAGAATGGCACTCACTGCCTCTTCTCCTGTCAGGACTTTGTCTTCCAGCACTGGCTGGTGATGCTCTTGCCCTTTCAACCAGCACAGAAATCCTTGGTTTGTTTTTGTTTATTTTGTGCCAGGCATCCTGACAAAATAGTATTTTTAGAACTTGTCTCGCAGACATTTGCTGCCAAGGGTAAGATGCAAGGGAAAAATTGTCCAAGGAATAAACCTACTGTCTGTTTCTTCTCCCAGTCCAATCATTTGCCCTTGGATCTATTTGACATCTATGGCAGATTATTTAGGATATTTTATAGAGCATTTTTCATCAGAATTCCTGTAAGCGCTTCTGAAATACAGTAATTTTTTAAAAATAGGGATAAAAATTCAGGATTTCTCTCATCCACTGTTCTTCCTGTATGAAGCTGTGCTTACTTAACTCAGAAACACCCAACAGGGGAGAGCTGGGGGCACATCTGAGCCTGAGCTGGACAAATGGCAAAAGCAGTTTGGGGCCAGGACAGAAACAGGATCAGCAAAGGCAAATGTGGAGCTGTTTTCCCTGGCAGTGAGTGATCCATTGAGGTGCAGGGTGGTTGGGTCACTGAAATCTCTTCTAGGCCTGGTATAGGGCCCAAATGTCCTATTTCCACCTGGAGCCAGAAGCTGACCATTAAGGAAACGCCTTCCAGAACCCCCAGGATATGCACAAAATGTTCCTCCTGCTGCTGATAACCCTTTTTTTCCGAGATTTCTTGAGTAAAACGTAACGCTCAGGCCATTACATTTAACAGCCTTCATTGGCTGTATTCTCAGGTAGCTTATATAGTCCTGGTTTTTATTGAGCCTGCTTTTATTAAAGCTGTTCTGAATCCCAGCCCCCTTGCCCCAGGATTGCCGGTGCTTTAATTAAAGTGAACCATCAGCTGAATGCAAGTCGACAACATCATGTGCCTTTGCAAAGGACTGTCAGGAGGCTGGGATGAGTTGGCAGGAATAACACCCTCAGGAGGCACCGAGGATGAAATCCTCCTGCTGCTTGATGCTGATGAGGGCTCAGCAGGGGTGCTGTGCCCAGCAAGGTGCCCCACTTCAGGCGAGCCTTGGGCCTTGGCCGGTTGGTCTCCGCAAGAACCATGGGCTGTATTTTTTTTCCCTTTCCCTAGATGAGCCTCCTCAGTAATGACTGAAAAATCTGGACCTATTTAGGCTGGGGAAAAAAAAAAAACAACTTTGTCCCCTTGGCCTCTGACTATGCAAAGTGTTGATAAAAAAAAAAGAGGTTATAGTGCATTGTTAGCATCAGGAATGGAGCTGGAATACTTGGATCATTCCATGAGTTTGTCCAGAAGCACTGGTTGTGTTGGCTGGGCAAAATCCAGTATTATTTTAATTTAATTTAAAAATTAAAAATGCATCAGGAGCTGTAGAAGTAGAGCAAATCATGCTGTGGGGGACAGGTTGGGGATCCCCTATCACTCTCTTCTGTTTCCTCATGAATCAGAGGCTCCCTCAGGGATTTTTGTTTACCTCTGCCTTGAATGAAAGAGGGAGGACGTAATTGCCGGAGGCAGAGCTGCTCCAGGACATGATTATTGCTGCAAAAAGTCCCCAGGGGCCACTAACAGCCAGCAGGAGCCCTGGCCCCAGCTGTGCTCCGTGTCTGGAACAGCACAGGAATTCCCATCTCGGTGCCATCGAGGGTTGCCAGCGCTTTTTGTGGTGAATGCTGGGGATGCAGTGAAATGCTGCCTCTGTTGGGTGATGGACACCTAGAGAGAAACTGGTCCTCTGGCAGGGTGTGTAGGGAGGGAGGGGCAGGCAGTTGTGGGTTATCCCTCAGTCTGCATCCCTTTATCACTCTCCTTGCTGTTTATGGAAGGAAAACTGCCCGATTGCTCCCAGCTTTGCAAGCCCTGGGGGCAATCAGCCCTTCCCTTTCTGGTTGTGTTTTTGGAGGCTGGGAGCTCGAGGTGTTTTACAAAGTGTAACAATGGTATTTTTAGAGGTTTGGCTCTCTTTTAGTTGCATCTGTTGGGCTGCAGTTCAGCTCCAGCAGCCCCAGCAGGAACACATATTTCAGGAATATGTTCTCCGCCACTTTCCGTGACCTGCTAAATGGAATTGTAAATGGAGCATGTCACAGCTCAGAAATCTCATTCATGGCCTTCTCTAACAAGGTGTGCAGAGACCCATTAGCCCAGTCTCTGCAATAATCAAACAAGATGTGCCTGAGATGTGCAGGGACTTGCTTTAGGAAGCATCTGGTTAAGTGCCGGAGCCTCAGCAGCCAGAGCAGCAGGGTTTGCTTTTCTTTGCTCCTTGCTTCAGACCTATTGTCTGTCAGACCCAATTTCTTCCTTTTTCTTCCCATTTCTATAATGACTGGCAGGTGCCTCTTATGCAAGACCACAGCATGTTCCCAAGGAGTAAAAAACCTTGGCAGTGTTTCTGAAGTGACCAGACTGGCTCAAATTGGTTGTGCTCCTGAATTTCTCCTTCCAGTCTTCTCCAGTCTCCTGCCTGGAGAGGGCTGTAGGAAATGGGGGAGGTCTCTTTCCTTATGGCATTTGAAGCACTAAGCCAAGACAGGTGGAAGGCAGAAAGTTGAGGATGAGGAGTAAAAAGCAGGAGGTGGAGGAGGTGTTCAGGCAGAGCTTTGCACCAGGTGGTCATGGCTGTTGGGTGAAGAGGAAACAAAGCCTTTGGGCAGGTTACAAAGGCCTGTGGGAGCTGCCTGATGCACTGTGGAGTCCTGCAGACTCCTCCTACTCTCTTGGGCTCCTGAATCTTTAATCCAAGAGAGGGACGAACGCCTGTTCCCTCTGCAGCCTGTTGAGGTGAGGGAATTTCAGCCCAGGCACCTTGGTTCTGCTCTGGATGTGCGTGAGGTCTGTTAGGCCAACATTTGCTACTCAAGTAATATTGATCTGCTCACTTAAATGCTTCAAATCCTTGGAGTGCAAGGTGCTTTCCATTAGTTCTGTCCCTCAGCAACACGAGATTGAGCTGCTGGATGTGCTCCTGGCAGTGAAGGCTCCTTGCATCCTGGGCTGTGCGACACTGCAGCTGGATGTGGGTTTTCCCCTCCAGGAACACTTGAGGGAACACATCTGAGCACCGAGGGCTCCCCATGACCACAGCAGGCTTAGAACAGACAGAAGTGAACCCACTGGGGCTACCAAACTGTCTGGAACAGGAGCCAGGGGCAGAGGAGGAGGGGCTGAGAGCTCGGGTTGTGCAGCCAGAGGTGGGAATGGGGGACCTTGCTGCTCCTGGCAATTAAGGAGTGACTGTAGAGAAGGTCACAGAATCATAATTTTTTGGGGTTGGGAGGGACCTTGAAGATCATCCCATTCCAACTCCCAGCCACGGCAGGGACACCTTGCACTGGACCAGGTTGCTCCAAGCCCCCTCCAAGCTGGCCTTGAGAACTTCAGCCAAGATGGCCCTTGGCAAGAGGCAATGGGCACAACCTGCATCAAGGGAAATTCCAGTTGGACAGAAGGGAAGTTTCTCCCCACAAGGGTGGTGGTGAAACCCTGGAGCAGAATCTAGAGGAAGGTGGGAATTCAGAGCAGGCCACTGCTGTGAGGACTCTGCATTCGCATACTGAGAGTTTGTAGTGAAAGTTTCTAACTTCTCCTTAGGAACTGCAGTGTCATTCCCATTGACAAAATGCTCCAGCTGACACTTGTTCTTGGTGATATTCTGGTTCTGTTGGGAAATGGAGTCATCCTTCATCATCAGAGATGATTTAATAACTTGGTTGAAGATCATCTTTTGTTTGTTTGGACAAGGTCCGATTGGGTAATCCCGAAATGAGGAATTACACTATCAGTTTTTCCCTTTGTATTCTCTGGATAAATGTCAGTTCTCCTCCTTTCCTCTCCAAGCTAATACTGATAAATGTCTGCAGCAAATTGATTCTTGAAAATGTCAGAAAACATTCAGGAGTGCAGACTCCTTAATAAACTCTTTGTCGTATCCAGGAGTGAATTACAATGATCTGAAAACACTCTTTGAGTGATGGTGGTGCTCCAGTCCGAGTCCAGCTCTTGGATTTGCTCCTGAGGTAGAGACCTATGGCTCAGGGCTACATGGCCTCGATCCCTCAAAAAACCCCATTTATTTGCTGGAGGCAAGTGCCTGGGCTGGTGGATATGTAGGGACACACTGCAGGGAGATAAAACACCTTTTAGGCCTGGTTGTGTTCCCAAGTTCGAGGGTGTGGTTGTATTGGGTATCTCTGGATGTTGTCTGCACATGGAACTTCCAGCAGGGAGATTTACAGAGTGGAGCTGGAGGAAGATGCCCAAACTGGATTTTGTTTGTCTGCGTGGTCAGATCCACGTGCTGCTGTTTTCCATCTGCTTGTGCATGGCCTGCCCAATGTGCTGCCAGATTTTTGGGAGGGCTCAGTCTCCTTCCAGTTTCCTCTCAGCAGAAATTCTATCCTCAAGCCAAGATGCCCTTCAGCAAGAAATTGCTTTAAAGTATTGGATTTTCTATAAAAGGCTTCTGTTTTTCAAAACTGGAATTTTTCTGATTAAAAAAAAAAGGGGGAGAGGAGGGGGAAGGCATTGTTAAAAAGCTTCTTCCTGCTCTAGTTTGATTTTTATTTCGTTATTTAATTATTTTTAATGAATGAACAGGAGGTTCACTGTGCTCAGGAGACAGAGGATGGGTAGGGTCCTCCACAGGGACTGAAAGCCATGAATTCCCAGAGGCACTTTGTCTTGAATAAGAGCCTTCTTTGTGATGGATGACTGGCAGCTCCAGAAACAAGAGGGTCAGCCTCCTCCTTGCCCTTTCCCCCCCTATTTCCCCCATTTTTCTTTTTTTTCCCCCAGTTTTTTCCCCTCTTTTTTTTTTTCCATTTTCCCCTGCTCTTCTTTTCCCTTTTTCCTCCTTTTTCCTTTTTATTAGAAGAAAAAGCGTGCCCCAATTGCTGCACTCATCTGACTTGAGCTTCTGCACAGCTTTAGGTTGTTTCCTCTGCACAGCTTTAGGTTGTTTCCTCTGCCCAGCCTCAGTGGCAGCTCCATGTAAAGTTCACAGAACCACAGAATGGTTTGGATTGGAAGAGGCTTTAGGGATCATCTTGTTCCAACCCCGGCCATGGGCAGGGACACCTTCCACCAGCCCAGCTTGCTCCAAGCTGTTGATGTTCTCTGGATCTCAGTCTTTTAAAGAAAATACCTTTTGATGAGGAAGATCCGTCTGCTCTGTGGTGGATCTCCTCAATTCCAAGCACCCACAGCCTCCTCCCTGCATTTAAGGTGGAATCTTTAGGTGGAATCTTTAGGGGGACTCTTTGCTGTGGTTTCGGCTGCTCTGGGAGAGCTTTGGGCCCAGCGGGCGTGACGCGAGCACGGCACAATCCTCACACTTGGATGGGAATCCAGGAGGGAGTGTGAAATCCATCTGTTCCCTTCTGAGCTGTACTGGGATGAACTGCAGCACGCTCCAGCAGTGACATCTGAGTTCCTTCACAGGAAAGCTCCTGTGGATGCACACGTTGGAGTTCACCCACGCCGATGGGATGTCTGCTGTGAGCTCATCCGCGTGGGAATGGAGCTCTGATCCCTCCAGCACTGGCATTTTCTCAGACCCATTCCCAGGTCAAAGC
The DNA here is from genome assembly GCA_013398015.1 of Oreocharis arfaki. Classification (NCBI taxonomy): domain Eukaryota; kingdom Metazoa; phylum Chordata; class Aves; order Passeriformes; family Paramythiidae; genus Oreocharis; species Oreocharis arfaki. Next base: position 244,898 of record VZRR01005326.1, read on the forward strand.
AGGCTTCTCTCTTTGCAGTTCCTTTTGAAACTCTGGGTGGGTTCTGGGTGCCAGGGAGGATGCTGGAGGCGTGGGTTTGCTTAGGAAGGGGTTCTGCTGTTTCATCCCAAGGCTGGGAGGTGTAGGTGGATCTCGGGGATGCTCATCCTGCTTGGGATGAGCTGACAAGGACTCCAGGAACTTGCATGGGTGGAGGATGGCATTTCAGGACTGGTGTCAACTGGGGTGACTCCGGCAGCTTCAGTGGAGCAAAATCCTTCTGCTCTGCTGGCTCCGTGGGCTGTCAGGGAATCAGCTGGCTCTGGCCTTGGCTTTTCTTGGCTTTCGTGGAGCAGACCTTGAGCCAACAGTGCTGTACTGCCCCTGTTCCCAGCTGGGTCCAAAGGGAGAGTGAGGGGGCAGCTGAGCTCACGCTGCAGCATTTCAGCAACCTTGGGGAATATTTGTGGTAGTAAATAAGGAATTTAATATGGTCTCACATGTTGAACCCTCTGTTTTGCCTGCAGGCCCCAAGCAGGGTTTGGGACATATTTCTGATAGAGCCAGCTTAATTATGTAATTTAAATCAATGTTAATTATAAATGTATTGAATTTAGTTATATATTCTATCACTGTATAGATATTAATTATATTACTTATAATATATAATACAAAGAATATTAATTATATTATATGGTTGAGCTTGATGATCTTAAGAGTTCTTTTCTAACCTTTCTAATTCTATGATTTATAATCCTATTAAAATATTTAAACCTCAGGAAGAGGGGCACGTGTAAATGCAGTGGTCACCACTTCAGATCAAGGCAGTTTCGCCCTGGGCAGTCTTGACTTTTAAGATCTTGAGTGTTTCTTCTCTGTTCTAAGTCCAGATCACACTCTGACTGCTGATACAGTGCTGATCTGCTTTATGGGAGGAAAACGGGCAATTTGGTGATTTGAAGCCTTGATAAGGAATCATCAAGTAGATATCAAATGGACCAAGAGTGTGGCTTCTCTGGAATTCTCTAGAATTGTGTTGTGTTCAGCAGGGAATTCAGCTGTAATTCAGCAGGGAGCAGGTCTGGCAGACAAATCCATAGATCCGTAGGGTGGGTTGGGTTGGGAGGGACCTTAAATCTCATCCCGTGCCACCCCTGCCATGGGCAGGGACACCTTCCACTGTCCCAGGCTGCTCCAAGTCCCATCCAACCTGGCCTTGGGCACTGCCAGGAATCCAGGGGCAGCCACAGCTTCTCTGGGCACCCTGTGCCAGGGCCTCCCCACCCTCCCAGGGAACAATTCCTTCCCAATATCCCAGCCAGCCCTGCCCTCTGGCAGTGGGAAGCCATTCCCTGTGTCCTGACCCTCCCCTTGTCCCCAGTCCCTCTCCAGCTCTCCTGGAGCCCCTTCAGGCCCTGCAAGGGGCTCTGAGCTCTCCCTGCAGCCTTCTCCTCTCCAGGTGAGCACCCCCAGCTCTCCCAGCCTGGCTCCAGAGCAGAGGGGCTCCAGCCCTGGAGCAGCTCCGGGGCCTCCTCTGGGATTTTTTCTCCAGCAGCTCCACGTCCTCCTGCTGTTGGCCCCAGGGCTGGGGCAGCTCTGCAGGTGGGGTCTCACCTGAGCAGGGCAGAGGCTAAACCTGCATTGGCTCTGCAGGTTGGTTTTGGCAGAGGATAAACTTCTAGGAAACCTCCTCTAAAGGAGGTTTTTTCCTTAGAAAGCCTGGATTTCCTGGCCAAAGGATTTCTTTAGTTCACAAATGGTACCATGCTGGGAGGTGTCTCCTGGCATATGTGCGATCATCTGGAATGACATAGGTGAGAAATTCCTGTTTCCAGTAGAGGAAGTTTGACTAAATTGAGAAGGTCCTTGTAGGAGGGTTTGGTGGGAGTGTGTGTGTAGTTAAACCTCATAACATCTCCTACAGATCTTACGATAAATAAAATAAACTTCCTGAGCCTCTCTGCTTTCCTGTGCCACTGCAGCAAATAATGCTTTGTCTGGCTTGGGAAGTTGCAGTGAAAGAGTGTGGCAGAGACTTCAGTTAACCAAAACTGATCCCTAAATTGGAAACTCTGTCCCCTGTGATATGAATTTCAGCGCTGTTTTAAACAAGATTAAATCTTCCAGCACAAGAGTGGGTAAAATCCATGAGCCAGTGCCACAGATGAACCAAGCATTGGCTTTTCTGTGGCAAATTCCTTTAATTTGTGGGGTTTCTTTTTCCCCCAAATCCCTTAACTGGGAGTTGGTTTTGCTCCCACCTGGCATAGTGTGGGGATTGGGGATGTGCAAAAGGGGTGGAGAACGTGTGTGAAACAGTGATTGATTGATTGATTATTAAGGATTCTGTGATTTTAACAAAAATTTTAGAATCTGGCAAACTACAACTTGGTAAAACGTCTCTGTCATCATTAATTTCCTTTTGGGGCTCTTCTCTTTGTGTCTGTTGATCACTGGATCAGAGAATGGCTGGAGGGGGACCTTAAAGATCAAATATTCTGTGTTCTTCTGAAAGCCCACCCAGAACTGTGTCTGAACTCCCTGAAGGATGCCTTAAGATAGAAGACTTTGCCTGGGCTTTCATAAAACCAGCAAGGCTTGGCAAGGGCGCCCTCAAGGACAGACCTAAAATAGCTTTTGGAGAGCTTGCCACAAGCTCTGCTGCTTGCATGTGAATAAGTGTGTGGGGGGGGTGGAAATTATGATTGTATATATGTGGGAAAAAAAGCTCAAAGGTTTTGAAATGTTTTCCTTGGCTTGTTTATCAAATCAGTGTCACCCAGTGCATGAATATCAGCAAAGCTCAGCCCAGAGTGACCTTTAAAGAGCTGGAGGGTGGGATTTTTGTAGCAATGTTGGTCTTCAGCATAAAAAAAGTACATAAAACCTCACTCGCCTTGGAGAACCCCAAATATATATGGGAATATAACCCCTATTTAACTTATATGTGCAAGGAGGTGTTACACCCAAGTGGAGAAGGGGAAAGAGAATCCCAACCAACAATGGGGAAAGTGAAGTTTTGAAATCTTGGAGCTGTGCAGACTGGAAGGCATCCAGGAGGAGGGGAATGGATTGGATTGGAAGGGGCCTTAAAGCTCATCCAGTCCCATGGGCAGGGACACTTTCCACTGTCCCAGGTTGCTCCAAGCCCTGTCCAACCTTTGGAACACTTCCGGGAATCTGGAGACAGCCATGGCTTCTCTGGGCAAAATTGAGCGTCTTGATTTGGGTTACACAGCCAATAATTTGGAATTTCTAGCAGAAAGCATCATTTTATTGGCACAGCAAAAATGAAATAATTCCGACCCTTTTTATTGCTTTGTTTTGGCTCTTTTTTTCTGTGATGGAGAATATGAGGAGGAGCTGTATCACAGGATTGGTATCCAGGGTGATGCACGATGCAAAGTAGTCAACACACAGTTGAGTAAATAACTCCAGGCCTTAGCATGGAAAGGGAGGCAAAAATTAGTAGTTTTTAGTGTTTCTGTTGTCACTATATTGGTTACATTGTTTTGCACGATTAAAAAGCCAGGAGAGCTCGCCAGAGAAAAGAGCATTTTCCGAAAAGATCGATGTGTGCTCAGGGTCTGGAAGGGAATTACAGTGGTAGAATTGCCTCAAAAAAAACCCCACCTAAACAACCACCAACAAAAAACCCCTCACCAAGCAAAACCCCAGCTCCGTATCCAGAAATGTTCCCTCTTTCCTGACAGCTGCAGAAATGCTCTTCCAGCCCTCCATAAGAGGAATCTACATAAATGGCCCCTCTGCCCAGAGCTGGGGAACAGGGCTGCATCTCCCAGGGAGCCAAAGGTGTGAGATCTGCCCTTGGGAGTGCCTGTTCACTGCACTCAGTCTCAGCAGCCGGGGTCAAATGGGATCCTATTAACACTGGCTTCTCTTTTCCTCCGCAGTGGGAGCGCCTCTGGTTCCTCATCCTCACCTCATCCTTCTTCCTCACCCTGGTCTGGTTTTACTTCTGGTGGGAAGTTCACAATGACTACGATGAAATCAACTGGTGAGTAGAGCTTCCCTTGGGAAATCTGGTTGCCATCACACGCCTGCTGCACACGGCTTCGGATTCACCTGGATCCTTTGTTTGGAGTTGTAAGGATGATGAAGGGAAAATGAGGTGGGAAGTGGCACAGAAGGAGAGCTGCTTCTGCCTGTGCAGATGTAACGTGGCCTCACATCCCCACTGCGTGGCTGGGGTTTTGTTTGTTTGTCTCTATGGTTGGCTGGGTTTGGAAGTGGCTGAGCAATTTGGCTGCAGCTCTTCCACAAAATATCCGTGGCAAAAATGCAGCCTGAAGCACATGGGTGTGGAAAATATTACACAAAGTTGGAAGGAGCTGAAAAGGAGCTTTGCAGTGGGATGTGCTGGAATTTAAGGTGTTGCCAGCTGCCTCCAATGCTGGAAATTTTCCTCCCTTTTATTATCAGCAGCATCTTAAAACATTTTGACAGCACCTTGGGCTGTGTTCTAACCAAACTGCTTTGACATCATCTTCTTGTCAAACATAAGATGTAAAGTGTATTTTAAAACACAGTGGGGAGCTGATCCCTTAAATAAATCATCTGCTTTAGATGCTGGAGCTGTGTGAGGGAGAGTGTTTACCAACATGGTGATGTGAGCTGGCTCCTCCCAGGAGGAAATGGGTTTTTTCTCTTTGCTCACACCCACACTGTGAGAAGTGAAATCATCACCATTGCTCTGAATTATTTGTAACAGCAGCATGATAAAAATGCCTTTTTTAAAATGGTATTTTGGAACCTCCCTCTTCTTCAATTTAAACCTTCCGAAAGGATGCGAGTGCTCCAAGTCTGCCCCAGTGCAAGACCAACGCTGAGCTCAGAGTTGTGAAAGGGCTGAAGGCAATCCTGCAGAAATGAAAAAAAGCCCTGGGAATGCTGTGAATGGGCACTGCAGTGCTGCCAAGTTTTGGCTCCCCAAATATTCCTGCAGGAATGGGGGGAGAAGTGCAGGTCTGCTCTGGATGCAAAAGGCATTTGGGATTTAACATGCCACCTGCAGCCCAAAGCCCTGTCCCTGCCCAGGGTGCTGGAACCACATCTGGATTGTGCACAGCACTGGCACAGGATTCCCTCTTGTGCACCACAGTTCTGGAGAGGCTCTCTGCATGGAAAACAGCATTTCAGGCACTGCTGTTCAGTGCTGAAAAGGGGCTGCTGCTCTTTGTGTACTGTAACCCCAGTGAGACCCCTGCTCCACACGCTGGCACCAGAGGTCGAGCAGAGTTTCTGGAAAACAGCTGTGGGAAGGCTGGGAAAGAGGAGGAGAACACGGGGTGAGGTTTTAATTACAGCCATGCCAGTTCCAGGCAAGGGGGAAATAATTTCCACTGGGTCCGTGCAGGCTGAGCCTGGCCCTCTCCCCTTCCAGCACAGCTGCGTGGGCTCCGTGAGAGCAGAGCAGTTTTGGCCAGACAGGGTGTGAAGGAGTTGAAAGCATCATTTTATTCCCAGCAGGGTTCTGAACCTGTTGCTGATGAGGCACAGTGAGGTCCTGGTGTTTTGGAACAGCACCTTTGCTGTTCCTCTGTGGTTGTCGCTTCTGGGCTGTGTTTTTGGGCAAGGTTTCTTTGCTGCTTGCTCCTGGTGCCTTCCTCTCTGATTTAGTGGGAGGCTGGGAGCTCCCCCAAAGGAGAGGAAGGGCTCTTTGGGGCAAACAGCCTCTCTGCACGGGGCATGGCACACTGAGGTACTGCCAGGGCCTTCAGTGGAACTGGGGGAAGGAATTGCTGTGATGTTGGTGTGAGGAGCTGCTGAGCTGTTTTCTGCCCTCCAGAGCTCATCCTTGGGAGCTCTCATATCTCATGTCGTGTGCAGCTGCACTGAACTCCTTCAGCCTGTCCCACCAGGTGAGGAAAGACTGCAGGTGTCTGTCCAAGCCCCTCAAGGAGGTCCACTGCCAGCAGCAGGTCGGCTTGAAGACTGGATGAAGACTTCCCCCCCTCTCTGGGACTTGTCCCAGCTCTGTACCACCCTCTAGGAGGAGATTTTTGAACCCAAACCTCTAAGGGCCTTTTCCCTCTGCCACCCTTGAGGAGGTTTTTCATCTTTTCAGCTGTCTGTCAGGCAGCTTGGGCAGCAGTTAGGTCATTTCAACTTGTAAGGACTAAAGGGACTATTCTGGGATTGAAATGAGCTTTAGAAGGACAAGGCAAAATTGTGGCCCAGCATGTATTGCTTCAGGCTTTTAACCTTTTTTTTTTCCTTGAGGCTGAGTGTCGGTGAGGTCCTTGTTAGTGAAGGTGCTTTGTGCCTCTTAAGTAAATTTTTTTTTAAATTTATTGTTTCTGGCATTTCCCTCTTTGGTGTCTACATTTGATTGCATTACAGTTCAGATCTGCACCGTGTAAGGTTTGTACTGCACCACTTCTGGCTCAGGTGGGCCGTGGGGGATGCTGTAATTTGTGAACCTGGCTGTGTTCCCCTGGAGCAGGACCATAAATGCAAGTCTTGTAGCAAATGTTTTCCTCCTTAGCTCATCTGCTTCATAACTACTCTGGACACCCAGCATTTTAAAACAGTCATTTGCACATCAAGTGAAGGCCTGGCACTCTCAGAGGGGCAGTGGAGGGACATCAGAGCCAAAACTTAAATGGACTGAGAGCTAAGGAAGCTCTGGGTGGTGGCATCAGCAAAGACTTCAGAGGAGCCCTCTTTCCTTTCTTCCCTCTTTTTTCCTAACAGCATGTCTGAATCCCTGCAGATCCCTGGTTTTGTGCTCTTTGACTCCCTGAGCAGAACCTGGACACGGGCCGTGCCTGTTGAGCCCAAGGATTTGCTTTCCAGATCCCACAGGGGAGCTTTACTCCTGGACAGAATTAGAATCAGAGAATATCCTGGATTATACCTGGAATCCAGCTCCTGGCTCTGCACAGGACAGCCCCAGAGATCACCCCAGAGTTTGTCCAAACAGACCAGAGGTTCTGGCTGATGAATGGTGCTGGATTTGAGTGCTGGGGAGGAGGTTGAGTCTTTGACCTGCATTTATGTAATGCAGCATTTCTGTCTGTTGTAACAAAAAAAAAAAGGCAACAAAAGAACCCAGCCAGTTCAGTGAAGGAGCTGATTCTACCCTGAAACCATCCTGTCCTTGTTGTGCCAAAGGGTTTGTATGGAGATAACATCAACCCTAATCCAAACCAAGTTAGGGATGCTGGGTTGTTTGTTTTTGGTTTTTTTTTTTTTTTTTCCTAAAAAGCCAGTGGAAAAATTTCAATCCAGGCCAGGTTTGAACTCTCAGAAGCTGCAAGGAGGGTTCTGGGGTTCCTCTGCCTTTCTCTATCCAGTTAATTTCCATAAGGGATTAAATCACTGGGTTGTCACTTGTGCTTTTTGCTGCCTGTCTCTTTTCTTGAAAGATCCATTTTCTAAACTCTTGTCTAATCTTAGTGAAGCTGTTCTGGTGTTGAATCCCTTCTTAATCTGTCCTTTCCACTTCTCTTCCAGGTTTTTATATAACCGAATGGGATATTGGAGTGACTGGTCCATTCCAATCCTTGTAACAACTGCTGCTGGCTTCACCTACATTACAATGTTACTGGTGAGTAGAATGAAATCCCATTTCTTATGTGTTGGCTTTAAAAAGGCCATGAGCTTCTCAGGCCATCTACAGGTTGAGCAATTTTCCCTCAAAGTGATTTCTCTCTCTTTCTCTTTTTTCTCTTTCTCTTTTTTCTCTTTCTCTTTTTTNAAATCCCATTTCTTAGAGGTTTGTCTGTTGGCTTTAAAAAGGCCACGAGCTTCTCGGGCCGTCTAAAGGTTGAACAATTTTCCCTCAAAGTGATTTCTCTTTCTTTCTCTTTTTTCTTGTTCTGTTTCTCTTTATTGTTCTCTTTTTCTTAGCTTTAAGTTGCATAAAATTAAAACTGAAAAATAGACATTCTTTGGCATCAGATGATCCAAAGTAAAGGCACATACCCTCAGAGGAGGAATACAGCTCTTGTTTCCCAGAGTATGGCCCGGTTTCCACCTCCAGGCACAAGTGGCACTTGATGCCCTTCATCCCAGGGTGCTGGGACCTTCAGGGTGGGGTCCACTCAGGTGGCCACAGCTTCCTGCAGCCCCAGGGGCTGTGCACCCATGGGCCAGACTCTGAACTCCCTGCACCTTGCAGGGCAAAGCCTTTCCCTCCACATCCTTGGCTTTGGAGAGGATCTGCTGGCCCATCCTGCCTCCCTTCCTGCTGGCTGCCCCGGCTCGTGTGCTTGTCCCCTCGGATGGGTGACGTGTCCCTGCGTGCTCGGGCACTTCAGGGTGGTGATGTGCCTCTGTGTGACTGTTGGTTTCTCCCTCCCAGATCCTGGCACTGTGTCACATAGCTGTGGGACAGCAGATGAACCTGCACTGGCTGCACAAGGTAAATCTCAGCTCCAAGGGGAGCAGGATCTGGGGAATGCGGGAGCCTGAGGAGCCAGGTGGGGGTGGGGGGGTGGCACTTGCTGTCCCTGTGTCTTTGGGAAGAACATAAAATGTCTGTGGTGCATGTGTGGCCTCGTGAGCAGACTGCTCAGGAGAGGCCATCAAAGCCTGGGGACAAAGAATTTGGTGAAATGTTTTTGGCCCTTGCTGATGGAGGGACCACCTGTGGAGATGGAGAAACACCAGTGGTTAGAGCAGCCTGATGCAGGCCCAGCCCAGGTGCTCCATGAACCTCTCGGGGGCTCCTTCATGTGCTGAAGCCAGCCCTGGAGAGGGGCTGAGCACACGTGAAGCTGTTCAGGGAGTGCTTGGAGGGACCAGCTGGAAAAGCCTTGGGAGAAGATGTAGCAGTTAAAACTGGGGGTGTGTGACGTGCAGGGTGAGGTTTGCTGGGCTCAAGGAGATTTGTGTGTAAAGCAGTTGGAAAAACACTGCTGTGAAACACATGAGAAGATGTTTGGAGCACAGAAGGGGGGAGGAAGGGTGTGTAGGGAGAGAAAATGGGTTGGCAGGATCCCACCGTAGCTGGCAAACTGCTAATTGAAAATTAAGGGACCAGTCCTGAATCTGCCAATACACAGCTCCTCCTGAAATTCTGCTCGTGATGAGGTCTTGCAGGATCAGAGCCTGAACATCTCCCCAGGACAGGGCAAGCAGAGACCTCCCCACCCTCCCGTTTTCTTTTTCTTTTTTTTTCTTTCCCTTAGAGATGATAGAAATTATGCTTCCTCAGAGGAAGAGGATGCAGTCAGAGAGGGGGCAGGGACTGTCTGACTGCTGCTGCAAAATAAATTACCAGTTCTTGAGTCTGACATGTTTCTTCCTCTGGGAAAACGGTGTTTCTCAGATGTGCTGGTGGGCTTAGATGAGTAAGGTCCAGAAGAGGGGTGTGTTGGTGGAGGTTCTATCCTGTGGACCCCCACTCTTCCTCCCCTTCCTCCACAGAAGCCCCCTTTTCATCATGGCTCAGATGTGTTGCTCTGTCTCTTCCCTTCCCCGCACCTCCCTCAGCTTCCTAAGGAGGTTGAGATACAAGACCGGAATAAGTTAATATTTTTCTCTGAACTCTACTGAATTAACTTCAAATATAGATTAAAGTGTGTGGGAAAGGCTGGTTTGTGCAAACCACACAACTCCTTCCAATTTTCTCCTGTAATTCTGTGCAAAGGGCTCTGAGTTGTAAGCCAAGTCAGAGATGGGTGTGAGGGGAGGAGAAGAAGCAATAAATTGGGCCTGATGGGAGGAGGAAAGGGAGGAGTGGAGATTTGTGTCCTGACACCTCTGTGCCGCACAGGACGGCCACACCAGGGGCAATTAGGGCTGTAGAAAGAGGAATCCTGGTTATATGCACCAAAATGATTCTGTAAATGTTGGGCATGTGGGGTTTTATTTGCTGGTCTGAGGTATTAAACCTGAAATTGGCCTAGAGGTGCCCTGTGCAACTGAGCTGATCCATTCATTCCTGGGGATCAGTTTCTGCCAAGTCTCCCCCACAGGTTTTGGATCTGCAGCAGCATCCTTTGGCTCTGGCAGAACAGCAGAGGCTGGATACCAGACAGAGCAGAGAGTGGGGAATTATTTTTAGACAGACAGCCCAGATTCTCGTTCTTTGCAGCTGGAGTTATTTCCGTGGCACTTTTGGATGGTTTGAACTTTTTACCTTCCCCATGGAGGTCACGTTTTCATTTTGCCCGCTTTGCTCAGACCTCTGAGTGCTGCCACGTGTGAGGGCAGCTGGGGGAAGTGCTGATGGGGGCTGGGTCTTGGTCTGTGCTCTCAATGCCACCTCTGCCCCATCCAGAGCCCCTTCTCAAGCCCTGCTGTGTGTTATAACAGGTCACAACATGACAGCACACGAGCCCAGCCTCCTTCCCCGTGGGTCTTCACTGCTTTTTTCAGGCCTTTTATTACATGCAAAGGTTTTCTCTCTCCGTTTCCCAACCTGTACAGTTTTTACAATGACCACGGGTCTCCAGCCTGTAAATACCCTCTGATTTGTTGCAGATTGGCCTGGTGACAACCTTGATAACTACTGTGGTGACCATGTCATCGATAGCACAGCTTTGGGACGACGAGTGGGAGATGGTATTTATTTCATTGCAGGTAAGTTGTGTGCAAGGATGCTTCCCTGGGAGGGGAAAGGGGCCAGTGCAGCTGAATTCCATGGGATTTTTGAATTTCTGTAGGATGAAACTCTGTCTTGATGGTTGTCACTCCCAGGATTGAAATCTTGGCAATGAGAAAACTTCTTTTAAGAAAGACTTGTGGTATCCTGCAGGGCTGTAGAAGTGTCAGAGGAAAATACTTACAAACTTAATTTCTTTTAGGTCTGCTCTCTATTCCTTTTTCCCCTCTCCCTCAAAAATAGTCCAAAAATATTTTTCCCATTTTGCTTCAGAGGTGATCAGTGACGTGTATTTGGGATTATGCAAATCTATGCAAATATGGGGGTGGAAATGGCATCCACACAAGTGACTAACATTTCTCAGAAGTGTTTTATTTTATTGGGGTTTTTTTTAAGATTTAGGCAGGGGATTGGAGAGCAGAAGCATGACTCAGATGATACATGCCCAGCTTTGTGTCGTGGTGATGCACCCTGGTGATACAGTCCAGTGTGTTCAGAGAATTCCAGAAGAGTTTGGGTTGGAAGGGACCTTAAAGCTCATCCAGTTCCCCCCCCTGCCAGGGGCAGGGACATCTTCCACTATCCCAGGGTGCTCCAAGCCCCATCCAGCCTGGCCTTGGACACTTGCAGGGATGCAGGGGCAGCCACAGCTTCTCTGGGCAGCCTGTGCCAGTGTTCTACCACCTTCATCATAATTTTTTTCCCCTCATATTTAGTGTGAATCTACACTATTTCAGTTTAAAACCATTCCCCTGTGGCTTTATTAGCTGGCCCTAATAAAGTCTGTCCATATTTTCTTTATAGACCCCCTTTAAGTCCTAAAAGGCCTCAAGAAGTTGTCCCTGGAGCCTTCTCCAGGTGAGCACCCCTGGCTCTCTCAGCCTGTCTTCAGAGGAGAGGGACTCCAGTCCTTGGAGCAGCTCCGTGGCCTCCTCTGGACTCTCTCCAGCAGCCCTTTTTCCAAATATCTGTGTTATTGAGGGAGAAATTCCCCTAAAAGGAGATTGGAGATTTCATCCTTTCCCTTCAGAGCAACCTGAATGCCAAAGGCAATGGCAGGATTTGGAAGAAGCAACGTCCAAAAGAGCTGCAGGAGGCTGATGTAGGAACGGTGCCGAATCCACCTGGAAACGGAACCTGTGAAATCAACCAAGTTTCAAAGTGCTGGGGTGGTTTTAATCGCATTTTCCTCTCCTGTTCTTGTGCCCTGCAGGCCACAGCCCCTTTCTTGCATATAGGAGCCCTGGCAGCTGTCACAGCACTGTCGTGGTTGGTGGCGGGGCAGTTTGCACGCACGGAGAAAGCCAGTGAGTACCTCCTGTGGCCCTGCAGGGTGGCGAGTGGCTCATCCTCTTGTTTCTCTTTTTTCCCCTGTTTCTCTTTTTAATTTTTTTTTTTAATAAGCCAGGAAGCTGTTTTCTTTCTTTCTGTTCCTGGAGTGTTTTGTTTGTTTTTAAGAAAAACCATTGGTATCTCTTGATCCTAAGGTTATTTCAGACTCATTTTACTCATGGAAGGCATCTTACCTGGAATAGTTTACAGGCTTTTGGGTGCAGACATGGTGGTGTTAAAAACAGAAGAAAAGAACCAAAACATCTGTGAGAATCTACAGTCACCTTTGATAAAAATAGGAAAATAGGATTTCAATCTTTTGGAAATACCAGGAGCAGCTGCAGGCCTTGGTGCAAGCCTATTCTTGCCGTTTCTTTGTGGCATTTTGGCTTTTTTTTTCCTGAGCAAATTTTTATGGGTTTTTTTGTTCTGGTTAGACCGAATTTTCAGAGCCTGGTTGGTGTGTGGTGCTCCTGGGGTGAGCAGGAACCTGGGTCAGGATCACATCCAGTGTCTGCCTGGAGGTTTGGGTGCTGGTGACACCTTTAAGGTACAGGACAGGGCGTGAGTTCCCTTAGCAAGGTGCCATTGAGTTCCTTGAGTGCTCCGTGAGTGATTGACATCTCTGCCAGAGAGGAGGAGAAATTCCCTGGCAGAGCTCCTGGAGTTACTTTCTGCCTTGTGGGAACATGTGTGAATGAGCCTATTACATGCTGGAAGCAAAAAGTAGCCTATTAATGAGGAAAGCCAGATCAGTTGTGGCCAGGAGCAGAGCTGGGCTGTTCTGTCCTTCCCTTAAAAAAAACCCACCTTCTCTATCTTGCATCCTTTGCAAATATTTGTTTTAAGGAGTTTGGTGTTTTGGTTAGGGTTTTTTTGTTGGTGTTTGTTTGTTTGTTTGGGTTTTTTTGCGGTTATCCCTATAGTTCCAAAGCCTTAATGAGTTTGCACAATAAATAATAATTTTTAAAAATTTAAAAATCAAGTCTTTTGCTGTAGCATCTGTGGTTTCAAGTGGCTCCAGATATCTTAGGAGTTCAAAGGTGCCTGTCATTTTTTATAAGGAGTAAAAGTCTGTGGGGTACAAGGGGTGAGTCTGTTGCTCTGTCAGCACCTTCCCAAGATTCCCAGGGAGTCTGCACTTTGTGGGAAGTCACTGATAAATGGAATTGGGTGGCATGGGATGCAGGACTGCTCCTCTGGCCCCAAGCACTGCAGCACCATCACAGCCCAGGGATTTGTTTAAAATTCTCCAACTTGATCAGTAAAGCATTATTGCGTTTTTCTGGCACAAATCTCAAGGCAGAAGCAGCTGAAGTGGCCTTGCCCTGGCTGAATTGGGTGGTGGTGGTGAACCACCAGTATAAACTTTGATTGCACTGATGTGGTGCCATGGGTTATTTCTAGCTATGTGTGACTGGTGAATTATTTCTGTTGTCAGGCAGGGCAAAATTTGGTGCTGTCCCACCCAAAGGGTGGAAAAGCCAACAGTGTTTCGGGCTGCATTTTTGGGGTTTAAGCAATTCACTTAGCTTACTGTTTGCCCAATACAAAATGAAGTGAAAACCTCCTTCAGGACTTGATATTTTTTTTCAATAGAAGATGTTTTTCCCTAAACACAGAGCTCTGCTCTTACACTAGAGGCACTGACAGTAGATCAGTCTCTCCTCTGGAGGAAGACAGAGGTGTCTTGCCTTTGCTCCTGTGGCGTGAGGAGGTCAGGGCCAGCATTTTCACCAGCTCTTTGTCTCTCTTTCCATCCCAGCTTCCCAGATGCTGATGTTCACTGCATACCTGGCAGTTGTAGTTGCACTTTACCTCGTCCCCCTCACCATCTCCTCGCCCTGCATCATGGAGAAGAAGGCTCTGGGGCCCAAGCCGGCCATCCTGGGTCACCGCGGGGCCCCGATGGTGAGTAGTGACCGGAGCCCTGTGCTCTGACTGCTCCGCCTGTGCAGAGGGTGCTCCTGGATCTGGCAGTCTCCAGGGAATGCATACAACAAATGCAGCTTTGAGGCACTCCTCCTGCCTAGGATTAGTGTGGAAGTAAAGCAGGGCTTGAACCCGGAGCCGAGTGACACCCCGGATATTTGAGATACAGACAGAAGGGCAGTTCCTGCCCTGCTCAGGCTGGGTTGTGCCATTGCGTTATTTTGGCTGCTGGTTTTTGTAGAATCATATAATCTTTCCTTTCATCTTACCTTAGGTACCAAAACATTGCCACCATCCTAAGGGTGGCTTTTTTTTCTTTTTGGGACTCTGAAGAGCTTTGGTCTGTGCTGCTTGTGCAGGTGAAATCAGGAAGCATTTGCTTTGCTGCACACCTTCTTTACATATTAACAATAAGGGCAGTTAACCTGGCTGCTGGCCTGATTGATAGCAGCAAACACTCACAATAAACATCTTCTGCCAGAGCAGGAGAAAGGCTTGTCTGGGAAATAAATCTGTGTCAGGTCAGGTTGTCTTTCATTAAATCAAGCTTCAGCTTTCTTATGCGGGCAGTACAATAATGAGGTCTCATCTCCTGTATCTAGTTATTAAATCCCTAATGGCTTTTGCTTATGAGTTTATCCTCTTGTCCGTGGCAGGGTTTCTTTCCCTGTTTGTTTTGTGATTTTTCACTTCCTTCCAGCCTGCTTGAGTGATTTCCTGAAAAGTTAGGCCACAGAATCCCAGAATGGTTTGAGTGGGAAGGGACCTTAAAGACCATCGAGTTCCAAGCCCCCTGCCATGGGCAGGGTTAGTTATGGGTGCTCTCTAAAATCTGGGGATTAAAGATACGTTTTATTTTATTTTTTAAACAGAACTGTCACTGCCTTGGCATGTTACTCACCTGGCATGATGGGACACTAATGCTGAAATCCAAGGGACTGGCAGATCCCACACTGAGCCCCACACAGGGAGCTTCCAAAGGGCATTGTTTTACAGAAATCAAAATTCCATTTCTTAGGTATCACTTGAACCGTGCCTTGTAGACTTTTTTTGTCCAGTTTGTGGCTCACAAGGTGATTAATACTGAAAAGGAGAGATAAAGAGGAAAAATTAATAAAAAATAAATTAAAACGGTGGCCATATTTCCAAAAGGACAAGAAAATACCCTTAAATCATGTTGATGAAACAAAAGATCACATCCTTTAGTGCATAATCACAGAATCCCAGGATGGTTTGGGCTGAAAGGGACCTTAAAGACCACCTTGTTCCACCCCCTTGCCATGGCCAGGGACACTTTCTGCTAGACCCAGCCAGAGGTTTGCATTGGCTGCAGTTAGTTTGGAATACAATTGGGTTCTTCTGTCCAGGCTTCTTCATTAACCTCCCCAACAAATGATGCCATGAGTTTCTTTTTTAAGCCCTGGCTAATTAAGGGCAAAACACAATGTGGTGATGTCCAGCTGCAGCAAGGTTGTGCTGCTCTAACACAGTTTCATAATCTTCTCTAAGGAAGGTCCCCAAAGCTCCTGACTCTGTTTGAATGCATTTGCAATGGATTTCTAAGCACAAAAATAACCAAAATGAGTTCATTCACGGTAATTTTCTAGAAATTACTTGCTGTGTCTCTGCAGCAGGAAGAAATGAATAGTCTCCTGATTTTTGCAGGGGATGAGTCTCACAAACCAAGCACAGAGAGGAGGAAGAGCTTCTAGAAATCCTGTGCTGGGTCTGTCTGGCTCTCAGTGACGTGGGCACGGTTTATGAAAGAGAAGAGGTTTGGAAATCGTTGCTTTGTGCCCCAGGGTTTCTTTCCCTTAAGGAGTTGGTTGTGTCCCTTGTTGCAAACCTGGAGTTAGGTTTTAGACATAGCATGCCTGGAGATGTTGTATCAAGGAGGTATCCCATGAAAAAGCATGGAGAGAGACAGAGAGAAATACAAGCAGAAAGGCTGTGCATTTTTTTTTAGTTATTGCACTTTAGCTGTAAAGCCTTTTTTAAAAAAAAACATTAATCTCAGCAATTAATTGCTGTAAGAGCAGCTGTACCACTTGGATGCATCTTTGCCTTAAACATGCTTGATTTGGGGCTTCAGCTCCCTCTTTCGTGGCAGAATAGACAGCACTGGAAATCCCTGTATCTCCGTTTTTCCTTTCCTACAAAACCCCTCACATTTCAGGGTTTATAAACCATTGGTACAGAGCAATCCTGCCTCCAGAGTGGTGCCTCCTCTGGCAATAGGCAGCATCTGATCTTGGTGGAAAAGGTTCAGTTTTCTTTCCAGGCTTTCTGGGTGATCTTTACTGGGTTACATCATCGGTGTCAGTGGCTTGTGCAGTTCCCTCAGGGCTGAGATCGACCCAGAGGTTCAGGAGCTGGGGAGAGCAGGTTTTGGATCGATGGACTCACTGGGAGAGGCAATTCTTTGTGTGAGGGTGACAGGCTGGGGACTCACCACATGCTCACAGGGAGATCTGTCTTTGCCTGAAGGGTTATAATCACAGAGTCACAGGGTGGTTTGCGTTGGAAGGGACCTTAAAGCTCATCTCATTCCTCTGCTCTGGAATGGGCAGGGACACTTTCCACTATCCCAGGCTGCTCCAAGCCCCATCCAGCCTGGCCTTGGACACTGCCAGGGATCCAGGGGCAGCCACAGCTTCTCTGGGCACCCTGTGCCAGGGCATTACCACCCTCACAGCCAAGAATTCCCTGCTAATATCCCGTCTATCCCTGCCCTCTGGCAGTGGGAAGCCATGCCCCTCTGTCCCATCACTATTTGCTTGTGTAAAATGTGCTCTCCTCTTTTCCAGTCCCCCTTTAAGTACTGCAAGGCTGCAGTGAGGTCTCCTCGGAGCCCCTTTGAGATCTCCCCAGAGCCTTCTCTTCTCCAGGCTGTACAACCCCAGCTCTCCCAGCCTGTCTTTGTAGGAGATGTTTTTGTAGGGG
The DNA here is from genome assembly GCA_013398015.1 of Oreocharis arfaki. Lineage (NCBI taxonomy): Eukaryota > Metazoa > Chordata > Aves > Passeriformes > Paramythiidae > Oreocharis > Oreocharis arfaki. Next base: position 261,660 of record VZRR01005326.1, read on the forward strand.
GGTGAGTCCAAAAAGCAAATATTGATCTGTAGAGAGAGGATCACCTTGCAGGTTACCCTGCAGACACCTGAGCTACTTGGGAAGGGACACCCGAGCTGGTGAGAGCGAGCCAAGGCGATCTGAGCAAGTCTGGCTGGGGTTCTCCAGATCCTTGTGGCTGCTGCTCTCTGCTGACAGCTCTGGGAATGTGTGGAGAGCTCCTCTCGGAGCCCGACCTTGGGTGCCCCAGCGTGGGGCTGTGTGCTGGGAGTGTCGCCTCTGTCCTCGCCTAAACAAGTCTGGCTTTGATTGGGAGCTGTTTTAGGAAGATAATGCGGCTCTGTGCGGCCTTTGTTGAGCAAACAGAAAAATGAGCTTGTATTGATGTGTGGCTGGAGCCAGAGGAATTCAGTGCCGAGATACCGGAGCTGGGTGAAGGTTGGTGCTGACATTTGCTCTGGTTATTTTACCCCAAAGCTTTGCTGGCCTGAGCCTGTGATCAGAAAACAAATGTCTCTTTCAGCCACTCTAAATGCTTAAGCAAGTTTTTGTGTTTATTTTTGGTTCATTATTCTGTCTTGCTTGCATGGTGCAGTTGGGCCTGTGCCCTTAATTATTCCTCTTTGCAGTCCCTGAGTAAATCATGGGATGTTGGGTGTTTTTTATGTACTGATGGAACTGATCCTGGTGGTGGAAAAACAGGGTGTTACAGGTGCTCTGAACCTGAAAAAAATGTGGAAAAAGTAATTTGTGTTTCAAAAAGAACTTTACTTTGATGTGATTCAGTGCAGAAAACCTGCCAGGTTTCCTTTCCACAGTTGTATTTTTTTTTCCTGGTCTGCCTGTTGTTGTTTCATGGGTGTTTTGGGAGTAGCTACACTGTACTGCTTTTGTAGAAAAGCAAAGTATTTTTCTTCACACCGTTTTTATTTTAAACAAACCCTAATTCTGATACTATCTGCTCCATTCAACAGGGAGGAATTTCAGATAAAATCTGAGTCCTTCTCTCTGATAGCCTCAGGGATAAGTTTTCTAGGCTTGAGGCTATTTTTTAAATTGTTGTTAAAACTAACTAGAACATTTGTTATGAGAGGAACTGATTTTTAGATGAATAGATGACTTTATGGAATGGGTTAGATGTGGGAGTAAAATGTATCTTACGGAATGTGTGGTCTAGTTGTTCTCCATGGTATGGAAAAGACAGGAATTTTTGGGCACAGAAGGATGTGGAACAATAACATTTTGGGTGACGTAGGACACCCTGATATCTCCAAACCCTTCTCCCAGCATCCTCGCTGACACTGCTTTATAAACTTCCCTCATGCTGCTGATCTCTCAGTGCTTTTTTGTGTGTTTTCCTAACAGCTGGCACCAGAAAACACTCTGATGTCCTTCCAGAAGGCAGTGGAGCAGAAGGTGTATGGAGTCCAGGCTGATGTGGTATTGAGGTAGGTCCGTGTGCTGGCTGCTCTGAGACTGACTGTGGATAATCCAAGCCTGCAATGGTCCAGCATATCCAGTGTCTGGTCATTGCAGCTTTTTCCCCCTGGGAAGGGCTGTCCTGGGGAACTCATGCAGTAACTCCTGTCTGTCTCTATCAGATGCTGCTGGTTATTTCACTGAGGTGATGGTTGAAGGTGGAGTTGTCCAAATGAGGGAACCTGGGTCCCTTTGTCGCCTTCATTTGCAGGGAGGCTGTAGTTGGTCCTAGATCCTGTTTTACTCCAGTGAAACACAGCCTGGCCTTGGGGAGAGACAGAGCTGCTTAAATGTGACTTTTTCTGGGACACCCCAGGTACAGACAGAGCAGAGATCCCAAATTGACTTTGTGGCATGGGAAGGTCTTCAGCAATCTTGAAAAAACCATCCCAAGAATGCACTAGGAGGAAGCCCTTCCTTCTCCTCTTCCTCTCCCTCACAAGGCATTAATCTTTAGGGAAGGAGGAGCCTGGTGACTGTCAGAAAGTCGTTCCCTGCTGACAAATGTTGAGCTGAGTGGACAAGACCAATGAAAAGAGAATTTAGAGAGTGTTATTTCAAGAGCTGTGCTTTGTTCCAGGGGTTTGATATTCCTTAATATTCCTTAATATACCTGCTCCCAGTTTGTCCCAGTACCACTCAGAAACACAAGAAAGACTTCAAGCAGATACTTTATTTTTTTCCCTGACTCTTCTGGAGGTCTGTGTCAATGGACAGATATTTTTGCCTGGTGGAAGGAAGTGGAATTGTTAATTGTGTCCTTTTTACTTTGCATCGTTTTTTGAGAGAGAATATTATTTAAAAACTGAAGGAATTTCTTCCCACTGGTGAGTGGAAGGTCACTGTGGAAGGATGGAGTATAAATTGGGGGTGTATGTTATACAATTCTTGGTTTTTTCCAAAATTAGTTCATCAGCTGTTGTGAGGGGACAAGTACTTGAGTGTCCAGCTCCCAGATGAGCACTTGGCTCATGTGGCTGAATCCATTAACACTGGCTAAGGAGAAAGGTGGGCTTTGGGAGGAGGAGAGCTGGAAAAGCTCCAAGATCTCTCCCCATTGCCACTCAGCCATTCCAGAGGAGCACTCCAGGCTTAAACAATGTCCTTGATGGCTCAATTTCCTGAGCCCTCTCCAGGAGACCCAAGTGTTGTCAGAAAAAGAGGATTCCATTGACTGTCAGACTGAAAAGTGGGATATTGGTGCAGCTGGCAGCACCCTCAGGAAGGGTTTGCAGCTGTTCTTATCCCTTAGGAAGATGCTGTTTGTGCCTGGATGGGTCCATCCCTCCTGGAACATTTTCATGGCGTGTATCAGCATGTGTGGGCAGCTTGGACATGCACTCAGAGGCATCGCACCCTGCTGCATACCCATTCCACATCCCAAACCAGCTGGAAAGCCAGCTTTGCTCCAAGCAGCAGGAGCCTGGAATTCCTGCCTGTCCCTCTCTCTCTTCTACCCCTTCCCACATCTCTTCTTCTAAAGCTCTGGTTCCTGTCTCTGAATTATTGCTTCGAACCTGGGGCTGCCAAGACTCTGTGGTTAGCCCTGAGTGGTGCTGGGTGACTCCGTGAGGGAAGGGTTGGAAAGGTGGGAGCAAATGTCAAGTGCCCGGTAGGATTTCTGCACTGTGGTTAAGGCTTAGCAGTGCTTTGCTCTTCTATGAGATGTTAAACTCGAGCTCCTGTCTCTTTTAAACACTCCACACTCTTCATTCTGCAGTTGCTTGGCTTTTTTTTTTTTTAAATTTTATTTTTAACTGTATTTATTAAACCCCTTCCGACTGCAGCAGCTTGGGATTGCCGTGTCAGCAGCTTGCTTTGGGCTGGGGGGAAGGAGTTGGCACAGCCCAGGCCAGAAATAGCAAATAAAGATGCCAGTGACCTTTCTGAGAAGGGACTTCTGAGGGCAGTGGTAAAGCTGAGGCAACATTTGCTCCATCATCTAAAATTGGGTTTCATTTTCCCTCTGGGAAACAGTTCTGGGTTGTCTTCTAATTCAAATGGGATTTGTCATTTCACCCCATCCTCTTTTCAGACTTTATCTGAGTCTCCTCTTAGGAACACGGGCTCCTTGCTTTGGAAAATGTCACTGTTATCAGGCTGGCTGCCCTGGGTTTGTCCTGATTTCTGGGTGCAGACCACTGTCCCCCTGCCCTTGATAGAAGCTGTCACCGCCCTGCATGGTTTCACCACTGATCTGGTCAGAGAAAAGAGAGTGGAAGAACGTTTATGAAGTTTTTTATGCTTTCCAGAACCATTATCCTGAAATATCTTGATGACTTGAAAGCCCCAGGGCATGCATTTGGCTGTTTGGTTTCATCTGAGAGGTGTTTTTTGGGGGTTTTTTTAAACATGTGAACTTAACTCATGTGGGCATGAAACCAATTTTCAATTGGACAAGGTAATTTCAGAGCATTTTTGGTGGTTTGGAACCCTTGCATCTTGCTGAAAGCCTGATGTTCACATATAGTCTGAGAGGCTTTGAAAATCTCCCTCTGCTGAACAGATTGAGGAGAGTTTGTGTGTGCCTGTGCATCCAGGGAAACCTGTGATGTTTTTGGGAGCTGCAGAAGCTGAGGAAGCTTTGATGAGCATTCAGAGTGGGTGTTCTTCTCAAAGCCACCTGAGTTTGAAATTTTTGAGGGGATAAAGGAGAGGAGGATGAGGCATGGAGGGGTTTATGTCAGTGTAGGAATGACTGCCAGCATCTAAGAGATGTTTTCCTCTGCGTGCACCTCAGGTGCTCTTGGGGCTGGGAGGGGGTTTCTTGGGCTGCTTGAGACCTTCACAAGGGTTTTGATGTGACAGAGGCTGGAGTGGGAAGGGGAATTTCTCTCCTCCACCTGTAACTGTCTTTGCAGCTATGATGGGGTGCCCTTTCTGATGCATGACAAGACTCTCAGGAGAACAACAAACGTGGAGGAGGTGTTTCCAGAGCGGGCCTACGAGCACTCCTCCATGTTCAACTGGACTGACCTGGAAAAGCTCAACGCTGGAGAGTGGTTCCTGCAGGTGGGTACCATGGAGCCATGGGATCACAGCTCGTTCCCAGGTCCTCTTTGAAGGGGAAAGGTGTAGATCCATCTCCTCAGCAATGGGGTGCAGCGGGACCAAGTGTCCATGGACCACATTTAGTTCTGCCTCTACTAAACTTAGGCTTGGTCTAAGCCTTGTTGTCTTTCTGTGCTTCTGCCACTTGGAAGAAGGGGCCTTAAGCCTGGCTGACACCACAAAGAACTTCAAGACCCCCAGGAGGGTGAATGTGATTATAAAGAAGACAGAAAAAGCAGTGTGTTATACACTGTTCCCCCTTTTTTGAATTTAATTTTGGGACAATCATCTCCACAAAGCAAAAGTAAGAAATTCAGCCTTTGCACTGGGGAAGTCTGGGCTTTGTGGCAGTAATCCTGGGATGTGCTTTGCTTTCAGAACGACCCTTTCTGGACAGCAGGGTCTCTCTCAAGGGCTGACTACTTGGAGGCTGCCAACCAGTCAGTCTGCAAGCTGGAAGATATGCTGGAGGTGATCAAGGACAACACATCCCTTATCCTCAACTTCCAGGACCTGCCAGCAGCTCATCCCTACTACAGCACTTACATCAACATCACCCTGGAAACCATCCTGGCGTCGGGAATTCGGCAGCAGGCTGTGAGTTCTGTGGGGTTGGGGATGTTTCCAAAATTGGCCTCCTTATGGTTTCCATGAATCCTTGGGTGTCTCCAGTTGGGCATCAGTCCCTGGGTGATTCACTCTGATTTGAAATGCCACCATGTGCCAGGAAGTTGTGCTGGGCACCGTACCAGTGGTCCCAGAGGCTGGAATGGAGCACCTGGTACAGCTCAGGAGAGGTTCTCTCTGGATATAAGGAAGCTGGTTCTCACTCTGGTTTTTTAAGCCCCCTCTAAGGCCACAACAGAGATGGAGATGAAGAGCAAGAGAGAAATAGTTGAAACATAGATGTGGGGATGTGGAGTGGGATTTCTACCTCAGGTTTTTGGTTCCCTATTGAAAATGCATGTGGCTGCTTCTGTGCTGCTCTGAGGTTTTGGTAGATGAGTGGCACTGAGTTAAAACCAGACTGGTTGGGGCTTGTAGCAGCCTGGTCTAGAGGAAGGTGTTGGAATGGCAAGGGGTTGGAATGAGATGATTTTAAAGGTCCCTTTCTACCCAGACCACTCTGTGATTCAGTGATCCTCTTCACCTCTGGCAGCTGACCATGAGCTATTGATTTGACATGCTTTGGAAGCATGCTAAGAGCTCAGGGAATTCCATGCCTTGGGCTGGAGTGCTCCCAGATTTGGGAACCACCTTTGCCATAACCTGTGCCCTGCCTTGCTTCCCGCACAGGTGATGTGGCTGCCGGACACGGAGAGGCAGCTGGTCAGGCAGGTTGCTCCGGGTTTCCAGCAGACTTCTGGCCTCAAGCTGGATGCAGAGCGCCTGAGGGAGAAGGGCATCGTGAAGCTCAACCTGCGGTACACCAAGGTCACGAACGAGGATGTCAGGTACTGCCCTCTGAGAGAGCCACCAGCATCCTTTCCCGAGCACCCCAGCCTGCCTGGCTGCACAGAGGGATCTTTTCAGATGGATTTGCTCTTGAAAGCTTGAGCTGTGCAAGCTTTTCCCTACCCATCATCTGGAATCCAGGCTGTTTCTGGGAGTGCACAGCTGCCTGACATCTCTGTGTGCTGTCTCAGGATATGCTGATTCTCTTTGAAATACAAATATATGAATTGGCTGATTCTTATTACACTCAGAGCTCTGGGAAAAAGTGAAGGCCTTTCACACTGAGTTGCCTCCGAGTGCTGCTTCATCCTCATTAGCAGCTGCCCTTTGCTTCCGTTTGTCTGCTCCAGAGCTGCTGCCACGGAATTTTGATTAGCCCAAAGTCTGGATATGCTTTCAGAAACTTCTCTTTGCAGAAAGAGAAACTCCTGTCCTGTATCATCCATTTAGACTGATCAGCTCTTCTCTGTAATGACCCTGGCACAGTGAGGGGGTTCCTGTCTGAGCCTGTATTTGAACTGTGTGGTGTTTCAGCTCCCAACTTTGCCTCCTTTCTCAGGGAGGGTAGATTGTTTCTAGCAGGGCTTTTCTAGTTTTTAAAATCTAAATTAAACAGGTTTTCAGAAGAGAAATATCTCCAAAGGAGCTGTCTTGCTGCATGTTAGAGCTGGAAGTAGGGAAGAGCTGAGCCCGCAGCTGTTTGAGAGCATGGCCCTGTTTAGGGTGATCCAGCTGTGGCTGCCAGCAGTCAGCCCAGCTCCTCACCCTTAAAACCAAGGTTGTGCTTTACCTGCAGGATAATTCCTGCTTATTTTTCCTCCTGTTTGCTCTGTCCCATGGGGAGAGCTCTGTGCCAACTCGCTCATCTATCCCAGTTTATCAGCCTCAATCTCCCATCAATCCCACCTGAGCTGTCTCCAAAATCACCTGTCACCTGAATGTTTCCTGAACCCTGTGGTGCCCAGCCAGATGTTGCTGCAGTCCTGCTTTAACACAGTTCTCTCAATTCTCCCCAAATCCAGCACCTGGATGTAACATTGCTGCAACCAGCTTAAGAACCCCTTTGGAGCACCTTGTTCCTGTTGTGAGCTTGGAGAAGGCCATGTCTTGTACTGTGGCCTTCCACCTCAAAGTGTTTTGCCAGTGTTAAACTGCAGGGATTACTCTGTGCTGCCCATGTGAGGGAGATTGTTGATGTTTCTGCTTCACAGATAAGGAAGCAGATCGATTTATGTGAATTATCTGAGTACCAGGTAATTGCAAGTGCTTGGTTTGCTGCTGGCAGCTCCTGGACTCCAGCTGGCAGCTTTAGCTGCTTGGAAAATGACTTCAGGAGGCAGGGAGCTGTAACTCTGCAATTGTCCCCAAAACAAGGGCATGGAGGTTGTAGGAATTGATGTTGGAGACAGGTCTGTCAGTGTATAATTAAGCAAATTGCCCCTGAAGTGTTATGGGTGTCTGAGGCAGATGTTAATTTCGCATCAGCATGATGAGATGGCTGTTCCAGAAACACACCATGCCCATCATTCCTGAGGATGCGTCTGAGATGGTCTGTGGCCTGTGCCAGACAGCAGCCAGGAGGTGAGGAAAGCTGTCAGGATCAAACCATTGGCTTGCAGTGCCCTCGGGTTGCTCACCACGCGCCCACGCCCTCTTCAAAACCTCTATTTCACACATTTCAAACCGAATGAACCTATCTGTGGTTGGTGGCAAGAGCTCTCCTCTTGGAGATGAGGTTTGGTGGGGCCCTGCACGTCATGCTGTGTGTCCCCTGGCAGGGACTACGCCATGGCCAACCTGAGTGTGAACCTGTACACGGTGAACGAGCCCTGGCTGTTCTCCATCCTGTGGTGCGCCGGCGTCCCCTCGGTCACCTCCGACAGCTCCCACGTCCTCCGCAAGGTGCCTTTCCCCATCTGGCTCATGGTAAGCACCACCCTGGGAGGGGCTGGGAGCCTCTGGGAGGAGGAGGTGCAGTGGCTGGGTGTAGATAGAGGGGTTGGCCACTGCAGCCCTGTGTCCAGTGGGATTTTCCAGGGAGGTTTGGTTGGGCTTGAGGGTTTTCCCCCCTCTGAACAGCTGAGCCCCGAGATGGTGATGAACTGATGCTCCTCTTGCACAATCCCTTCGGTTTGGGTGGGATCCTTGGAGGTTGCATTGCATTCCCTGTTTAACCCGCATGATTTTTCCAGTTTTTCTCTGAGGGAAAGCACCTTTGCAGACCTGCTGAGCAGCTGTTAGAGTTGCAGGAGAAGCAGGCGGCACACAGGTGAACCAGCAAACCAGGCCTCTGTGTTTTGGCCAAGTTGCAAAATTAGGCTTTTGCCTGTTCTTAATCCCAAATTGAGGACAAGTTTTACCTCTGGCTACACCATTGCTGGACAAGAACAAGTAGAGACCCAGTGATGATGGTTCAGCTGGGCTCAGCTGCTGTGATGACCACTTAGGTTGGTACCTGGAACCAAACCCACCAGAGCCTGAAAGGACAGAAATTGCGCTTACAGCATGGGGGCTGTGCCTAAAAGCTCCCATCTGCCCTTAAAACAACCCCTGCATGTCTCACATGGATATATTTCCTTGTTTTCCCCCAGACTTGGATTGCCAAAAAGTACCTTGCCCTCACTCTGAGGTACAGCTGAGATAGGAAACTTTCAGCCCACAGAGCTCTGAGAAAATGTCAGTATATGAAAGGAGGGAGAGTTTCAAATTGTTCATGTTCTTGGTTTCCCCTGATAGTTTTGGATGACAGCCTGGCGTTAGGAAGGTCATAAATGTTGTGATTTACACCCGACCCATGCGGCTCTGTGCTTTTCTTGCTCCTTGGTGGTAACTCCAGCCATGTGTGGTCTTCCTGTGATTGCACAAACCCAAATGTTTAAGGTCTGCTTCTGTTTTCTGTCTTGCAGCCTCCAGACGAGTACCACCTAATCTGGATCACGTCTGATCTCATTTCATTTCTCGTAATTGTAGGAGTTTTTATATTCCAGAAGTAAGTTTGTTACAGCTCTGCTCTTGTGTATTTGTGACCTCTGTTTTTGTCCAGATTGTTGGGTGGAGATGGGAGAGAGGAGCACCCTGACCCTCAGTTCTTGGATTGCAATAGCAGGGGGAATATTTATTTAAAATATCCTTGCAAACAATAATTCCACTCCCAGGATGGGATGTAGAATTGGATGCACCTTTTAAGAATGAGATCACAAATAAGTGGTGTCAGATGCCCTGCTTTGCTCCTAAAATGTGTGGAAGAGAAACTGTAAATGTGTTAGGGAAATGGATGTTGAGAAAGACATTACAGCGCTTTAAAGGAAGAAGAGGAGACGGGTTTTGAGATCCCACCATTACAGCGTTCAAAAAGAACATGTTACAGTTTTCTTAAATCAGCTATTCCTGTTTGGATGAAGGACTAGAAATATTATGGAATCACGGAATAGTTTGGGTTGGAAGGGACCTTAAAGAAAATTTAGTTCCAATCCCCCTGCCAGAGGCAGGGAATTATTTTGGGAAACGTTATGATACTGCAAATCAAATCAGTTGCTTTGTTGGAAAGAAGGAAAAACTCTGCTCCAGAAGCTGGACTTTTCTGCAGCAAAGGCTTGCTCTTCCAAGAGCCTTGTGCAGGACAGACCCCTTTCCCTGATGTTCCAGTTTCTCCACCACATGAAAGAATTGGTAGCAGGATATGTCAAAACCAAATCAGAGCAGAATTGCCCAACTACCACCTGCTGATGTGATTCAGCTCTGGGGAACGGGGCTGGGCATTTGGCCTTCAGTGTCATGGTTGATTTTTTTGGTGTGTTTTTGTTTGGCTTGTTTGTTTTTTCTTCCCCAAGTCCTTTTTGGGGCAAACCAGAGCTGCTTCCTTCATGCAGGAATGAGGGGGTGGGTGGGAGCAGAGGCACTGCTTCGATGTGCTCGTCCTCTCTCCTCCGCATGGCTTCTCTCTCCTCCGTAGCCGTGGGTAGGGACTGCTCCTGCTCTTCTGCCCCAGCCCCGGTGACAGGATCGTGGCAGCCTCTGCAGAGGGGAAATACCAGCTGTGATGACTTCTAACTAACCTTTTTTGCCTCTTTGCCTTGTTTATTTTCTTACTGCTCTGACTGTTGTGCATGTTCCTCCTCTTTCTCTCTCTGCTGCATTCTGGCATCTCACAGCTATCACATGATCAGGTAATTCTGGTGCTTTCCTCCTCTTTCTCTTTTTCATTCAACCTTCCTTTCTCTCTTTCTTTCTCCCTCTCTGCTATGGCTTCACTGCAGATGGACAGGGTAGGATGCAGCTTTTCCTGATGCTTTCCAACATCTGGCTTCAGGAGGGGACAATGAGGGTTTGAACATTGCATAGTCCATAGCCATGAGCACCATGGAAGTCTGATGTTGAAGCCAGTGGATGTTTTGAAGGCAATCTGACCTTCTGTTACAATGATCTAAGTCACTGCCTTTTAAAACAGCCCAGTTCTGAGGTCCTGGAGCATGTTGTAATTGGGAGATTCCCAGAGGATGTAATGCTCTCCCTGTGGAAATAATCCCATGCAAAATATCCCCTTACCTTCCCGTATTTAGCAGAGGTGTTTGAGACCAGCCTCTTCTAAACTGGCCTATCCTAAAGAAAATAATGGAATCTATTCAATTATATACAGTAGTGCTTCTCTAATTAATTGTCTGAATTAATGGGGCTGATAACTGGAAAGGTTTGGCTCATCAATTGCTGCCCTCAGCGCTTAGGATCTTCCCAAGTTACACCACTGTGAAACTGGAAATACAGTGTGACAATACAGAGCACTGCAGTAGGGGAGGGAATTGAGCCTGGCACGCTGGATTTGAAGTGTGATCAGTCAGAATCCTGAATTTCTCCTGGCATTGGCTGTTCCCATCCCTTTGGAGGGAAGTGCTGTCACTTGTCTGCAGTAAAGCCTTCGCCGCCGCCCTACTCAGACCAAACTCTTCACGTGTTCCCTTCTCCATTGCTCCTGCTCTGTGCCATGGGGTTGCATTCCTGAGGAAGTTGTTGCCCCCTCCCTCTGCCCACCCACTGCCTCGGGGTTGGGGTTGGCTCCTGCAGGTGTCCATGAGGTGCTTTGGATCATGTGTTACGACCTCGTGGCATCTCCCCAAAACAGGGCCTGGCTGCGGGGCCGGGCTGTGCCTCTGTGGGTGCAGGGAGGTCGGGTGTTCTCCCCTTCTTGCCTCCCCCTTGCTTGTGGATGAGGAGAAGGCAGGCAGGGAGGAGCTGGGCAGGCTTTAGGCAGGAGCAGGCACAGGAGGGGGACTCTCTGCAGCTGGCTTGGCTCTGTGCTCGCTCCATCAGTGCTGATCAACCCCATTTTTATCTCGACCTGCCCCTCTCCCAGCCCCTATCCATGGCATTGAGCATCTGCCCCCCACCCAGGGTCTGGCCATGGCCCTAACCCGGTGTATGCTGTCTCTGTGTTGTTGTCCCAGTATTTTTTAGTCTGTTCCCACCCCGTGTCTGTCTGGTCTGCTCTGACGCCAGCCTCCCAGAACAGGACCTTCCTGCTGTCTCTCTGGCCTTTTTGCACGCTGCTGTCCCAAACCTGGTCCATCACAACAGAGTCCAAGGGGGTAGGAGAGGTGCTATTTTCTATTCAACCAGCTTTTTGGAGACCCCGAGGCTTCTGAGCACAGCACAGAGTGTTTCATGCGGTGTTGGTTGGAGTTGCATTGTGGTTAAATGTACTGGTGGCTCTTCTAAGAGGATATTTCAAAGCACCCCTGAAAGATGGGGTTACCCTCTCCTGCCTCAGTCAGAGCAATGCACCCCTTCAAGAGGAGCCATCGTCTCCTGGTGCGTGTTTTACCACCCTGGGTCTGCCCACAGCCACCACGGGAGGTGGAGAGCACAGAGCAGTGCTTGTTCCTCTTGGCAGGAGGAGAAAAGCCCTTGGTGCCTGCACATGTTTGAGGCTGGGCTCTCTGTGCCTCAGAGTGACCCGTGTCCTCCATGGGATGGCTGGGATCTGTGGGCAAGAGGTCACTTTTGGCCACAGAGTGACTTGATGCTGAAAATCCTGGTGTGGTGGGCAGAGAAAAGGCTCGTTGTTGTACCCCAATGTGTTTTGGTCCTGATTTAGAGCTTAGGAGGGTCTTATCCTGTGAGATCTTGCAATGGCATTTGGCCTTAGTAGGGTCTGCCTGCAGGGGACACTAAGGCCAAAAATATGTTCCAGGTCAGAGTGGAACAGTTTAGGCTCAGTTTAGATGATGATGATGATGATAGAGGAAAAAAACCTTTTTTTTAAAATCTGTTTTATACTTTAATGTCTTTGCCTCCGTGTGCTTCCTCTGCATCGCTTCTGTCCATGGGTCTGTGAGTTGTGCTGTGTTGCCATCCCACCCCTTCTTTTCTGTGTAGCCTTCATCTGTACCCTGGTCAAAGCCTGATAGTCACCCAGGGTCAACCACTGGGATTTAGGAAGGGGAAACCCCATAGAATAGACACCAGCTAGATGTACCTGGGGGAAAAAAAATTGTAGAACCTCTTTTGTGTATGTTGATTTGTCAGGCTGATGCTGTAGACCCAGGCTGGAGATTTGTGGGCTCCTCAAATGTTCTGCTCCTGGGGCTGGGTAGGGGGTTAGAAACTGAAGAGAATGTGATTATCAGCTGTAAATTAATAAATGAATAAATAATCACCTTCTCTTGTGTGGGTGAGCCACTAGATGGTGCCAGCAGATCAGAAACCTCGTAAGCCACCCGTAAATCCCTGCTGTTTCTTTATTAAATAGCTTTAGAGCATCCCTGGCTCTTGCAGGGAGTGGGATTTACTGATGGTTCAGTGGGGTGGTGTTGGCTGTGAAAGCCTGAGCTAAACATCATCCCTTTGTGGTGGGATCTTGGGTACAGGTGCTTTGGCTGAGCCCACCAGGCCGTGTTTTCCCTATTGCAGCAGCCCACATTCCCCTCCTGATGAGGGTCTGCCACAGGGCTGCTCCCAGTGCCCCCAAGTGCCATATCCCATGGCTGTTAAATCCCTCTGAAGACTGGCACTCCACCACTGCCCTGGACAGCCCTTTTGGGGAAGGAATATTTCCCAATACCCAATCTAAACCTCCCCTGACACAGTCTGAGGCCATTTGCTTGCTGTGTCTCAGGTTTGAGACTTTAAATTGTCCCTGAGCTCTCTTCTCCCACAAGCCTGACTGGCACTCGGTGAGGGAACGGTTGTGGTTTCTTTACTTGCTTTGTTCTCTTGTTTCTTCCCTCTAAAAGATAAAACACCTCTCTCTCCATTCTACAACTGGCGAGGGCTGTGGGGCAGCTGCAGTCCTTGGGGAAATTAGTTCATGGATTTGTGAATCCATGGGTATAATTCCTGGGTGGAATTAGGGTGCTCAAGGTGGTTAAAGATGCCTGAGGTAACACTCATCTCTGAACATCCTCCTGCCACGTGGGGTTATGTGGGTGCAAGGGAGCAAAGGGACTTGGTGGCCTCTTGCACTGGGGATGCTCCTGTGTCTGGAGAGACCAGTCCCTGAAATCCTGCTCCTGTCTTGCAGGTGGCGCCTGGGAAGCATCAGGACCTACAACCCGGAGCAGATCATGCTCAGCGCTGCCGTCCGCCGCTCCAGCCAGGACGTCAAGATCATGAAGGAGAAGCTGATCTTCTCAGGTAGGGGTGGGGCTGGTGGGTCCCTCCCTCAGCTGTCAGCTTGCTGAGGGAGGAGCTGGTCTTGATTCAGGGGTCTTTTGCTGCTGTGGGTCAGGGGACTGGACTGACCTTGCTGCACCGCACTTGTGGGATATGGGCGTGGCTCATGGGGGTTGGAATGGGATGATCCTTAAGGTCCTTTTCAACCCAAACCATTCCGTGATCCATCCCAAACTGGTTTAGGTCTGAGCACCCATATGCTCAGAAGTCCTGCATTTAGCTTCCCGAGTTATCCCATCTCACACTGTCCCACGTCTCCACTCTCCATTGTCAAAAGCCATAAAACCCACTAATAATGGCACATGTGACCACAAATATGGTGATGAGTTTGGGGTAGACCTGGAATTCAGTGGCATTAGAGGTTGTGGCATTCCTGATATCCTTGTCCTCCTCCAAGTTTGTTTCTGCTGGAACACATTGGTAATGTGTCCATCACACACCACCTCTAAGAAAGATCTCAAAACTGTGAGCAAAGATGGAAATGTTTAGCTTTAAAAGGTTAAATGTGGTGCATGAAGCTGGAAAACTCACCTTTGAAGGAATGTGAATATAATCCCCCCACCCCCTGAGCTTTGTTATGGGTTTTCTTTTTTTTGTATTTAGGGTCTGGAGATGCCCAGCAGGGATCAGGGTTTAATGCACTGGGCGCAGACACAGCAAAAAGGCAACTTTGCTTATTGTGTGAAATGCCAGCCAGAGGTGGTGAAAATCAGGTATAAATCCAGGGAACCCAGACAAGGAAAGCAGCTGGGCACAGCAGAATTATGTTTCCCCAACATGTGCTAGACATCCCAGACATCAAATATCCTTAGAGGTGGATAAAACATCCCAGACATAAAATATCCGTAGAGGTGAGGGATGCAAATTGAAGTTTTGTGCCTCTGAAACAACTGTTCTTGCCTAGGGTGGATGTTTGCCATTAAAACATCAGTGGGTGCAGGTTTTTCCCAGTGAAACCGGTGGCTGAAGGAGTCAGTCCTTTTGCAGGAGGGCCATTGGGGTAGGGATTAAGTTCAGCACTTTGTACCACTCTCCCACAGGTGACTTGCTCAGCCCGTGACAGTGACATCAGGTGTAGGGGGGGGATCCAGCTCTGCCTCTGGTGGTGGCAGGATTTTGAAGGGCTGAAATGTAGAGCTGAGCTCCAAACTGGAGGCAGATCCTGTTCAGAAGTGGTTGTAAATGAGTGCAGTGTTCCCAATTCCCTGTAGGATCTGGTGGATCCCACATGCTGGAATTGCATGGCTGCTCAGCACCTCAGTTTCCCCGTGCAGGCAGGATGCTCCTGCGGTGACATCTCTGCTTTCTCTGCCCTTCCCAGAGATCAACAACGGCGTGGAGCCCACGGACGAGCTGTCCTTCTGCTCCGAGAACGGCTATGCCAACGAGATGGTGACACCCACGGATCACCGGGACACCAAACTCCGGATCAACTGAGGGCTCTGCTCCGGCCCCGCGCGCGCTCCGGCAGCGAGAGCCGTGCTCTCCTGCTTCCCGTGGGATGGGAACCTCTGAGGAACTGCTGGTCGGGCAGAAACCCCGTCCCACTCCCCACCACTGGCTGCTCCACCTCCCTGGTTGTGAGGCTGGGGGGCTGATTTTTGTAAATATGTAGAAAAACTGAATTTTTTTGTCTTTTTTTTTTTTGAGTGTAATTTTTCCAGGGCATGAGTGGAAATACTGTGTTCATTAAATCCTCAACTTTATGGCTGAAGTTCTTTGAATCTTGATGTGAGAGCCTGAGTCCCCTTGGGGGGTTTTGGGAGCAACACGTTGGACGTGTGTCCCCTTTCTCCTCCTTTCCCCTAATCCAGTCCTTCCCTTGGTGCAGCGACTGTGTAGCTGAATGTTGTGATGTTCTTGTGAAGTGTTGATTTTATTATGGTTTCTTTTCTTTTGTTTTACCCCCTGTCCCCTTTTCCCGGGCAATGAAATTGTAGCTCTGATGCAACAGGAGGCTGTTGGGAGAAGAGAAGCTTGCCTAGGAGAGGAATTCACGCTGCTCTTCCCTGCTGAAGTTCAGAGCCAGGGAAGGGCCTGCACTGGCTCAGGCGCTTGGGCACCTGCTCCTTGTCCCATCCTCCTTCCCCAAAGCCTGGATGCTCGAT
Organism: Oreocharis arfaki; assembly: GCA_013398015.1. Lineage (NCBI taxonomy): Eukaryota > Metazoa > Chordata > Aves > Passeriformes > Paramythiidae > Oreocharis > Oreocharis arfaki. Next base: position 277,397 of record VZRR01005326.1, read on the forward strand.
GGGGAATGGCCTTCTTGGAATGTCCTGCCAAAGTTTTGAAGGCAAATCTCGAGCATTGGCTGTAGATTGGTCTCTGCTGGCAGCAGTTTTTGATGGGTTTTTTTTTCCCTTTCTTTCTCTCTTCTCCCCAAGCTGGGCTGTGCTGGAAGCCTGGATGGCTTGTGACAGACAGGCAATGCCATGGGCACCATCGCTGCTGGGATCTGGCTGAAGTGCCTGCCACTCCAAGTGGCATTTGCAGTCACTGCTTGCTTCCCTTCTGGAAAAGGAGGTGGTGGTGCAGTGGGAGCTTCCCCCTCTCTGGGCTGAGGAGATGCCCGTGGGTGAAGAAGTTGTAAATAGTTTGGAAGATGAAGCAGCCCCGGGATATAATTTATTCCTGCAAGGAGACCTTTGCTCCTTGCTGAAAAAGCAGGATCTTTAAAGCTGCACGTTCATGTCCTCCAAAGGAGCGATGGTCTTGCAGCCAATGCTGACGGGCTCTGAAGGCAGGAGCTCCCATCAGCAAGTTTCCAATGCAAAAGGCTTTAAACCAAAATCTCAGACCAGAGGTTAAAAGTAAAAAAAAAAAAAGATAAAAAATGAAAAAAAGAGAGGAGAAGGCAGTCTGGGGGATGCTGGTATACATCACATTCCACACCCAAAGCCACGAGAGAAACAGCCCTGAGCAGTTTGTTCTTGTTTTGGAACTGCTCTGTCCTTTTAGGCTGAAATCCAGTGGCATTTTGAAACCCTGAAGTTTTGGGCTTAGTGTGTAAGAGGTGGGGGCAAAAGTGGCCAACTTACCTATGTAAAAAAACCCCATTGATAATGAAAATGTGAATTTTGATGCTTTAGAAAGCACCACCTAAAATCAAGACTTTATTCCTTTACATCTCCCCTGGGTTTTTATGAATGTAAGTGGAATAAGCCCCTGGTCCATGCTCCCTCTTACCTTCCCCAAATACTGTCCTTCTCTGTGGTACTCTCCAGTCTGTGAAATACAGTGTGTCTTGTTCTACAGAACTGCAAGATTTTGGTGGATTTGAAGGTATTTTGAGAACTAAGTTGCTTCTCCCTTTGATGTGGTGCTGTATTGAAACATTTCCGGTGGATTGTCATTGCCAAGTGAGAGATGTTGTTAAACCTCAGCATCTGTTGGTGATCACATGCATGTTCTGTTTTTATCCTTGGAGATGACTTTATTGAGAGGTTAAGTGCTTAAAAGCTTGGAAGTGATAAAAGCAAACCAACAAAGAGTTGTTTTCACAATTAACTTTTTTTTTTTTAATGACAATACCCAAATTTCATGCATAATGCACTGACTGTTACTGTCCTGAATATTTGCTACCTTTTTTTTTTTTTTGGACAAAAAAAGAGGATGATACTTTTTTGATGAGAATAGAGCTAGACCAAAATAAACTCTGCAATGCTCTGTGAAATAAACTGTCAGTATTCCCCTGCCAGTCTGTCGTTGTTTTGTGTTATGGCACTACACAGAGGCTCCGCTGCCCGAGCCAGGGAGTTTTCCCATTATTTTCTGTTGTGCTCAGCACCCAGCAGCTCATTTTAACCCCACATGTTGAAAATCCCCTGAGAGCAGCTGGACTCAGAGTAAATCACACAAAAGCCAGGCTGTGAGACAATATGAGATGTCCCAGAGACTTACTTTCCCCAGCGCGTTTTTAATTTAACGCAGAACCCCTCTCTTCCCTTCAGACCCTCTATCTTTTAATTGGGGGTTTTTCTCAAAAAGAATTCCCTGCCTAGGGTGGAAAAAACCCGTCCAAATTATTAAGGGTGCTTTGGGGTGGTGTTACAGGGGTTCAGTTGGTCACCTGGAGCCCTTGGCAAGAAATCCGTCATCTCCTGTGCGCACTGAGACGCTCAACGCGAACAGAAATGAATAAATAATAATAAATAACCCCCTCAAACGCGCTGCCGTTCCGCCGCTGCCCACCGGAGGGCCCTGCTCGGCACCGCCGCTCTGTGTCCGCCAGACGGCGGCCGCGGGGCTTTGGGGGGGGTCCCGGTGCCCCGGTCCCGGTTCCGCCTCCGTCCCGCGGGCCCGGGACCTGCACCCCACCCGGCGGACACCGGCAGGACCGGACCCGAACCCCCGGCCCCGGCCCCAGTCCCAGCCCGGCCGCGGCGCCCCGGCCCCGCCGCCGCGCCCGCAGCGATGCTCCCGCCGCATCCCGGGATGAGCGGGCGCAGCTCTGCGATAATTGTGGGTTTTTCACTTTCAAACCTTCCGATTCCAGCAGCTCTTCCAACAGAAAAGGTACTAAAAGACAAATTACACTGGTCTGCACCATCCCCGTGTAAACCACACCAAGCACACCGCTGCCCTGTGCACTTCTCAGCTACACGTACCGTAACATTCCCAGAATCGCAGACTCTAAAACTAAACCAAATTGATCCTCGCTAAAACCTCGACAAGGAAAATGTGCCAGCACGGAAAGCTGTCGCTGACCTTCCCCCTTACAAGTGATAACTTGAAAAGTTCGCAGCTACTTCTTGCAGAGATAAACGAGGACAAGAAGTTTGCCCAGACCTTGCCCCTTTTATTTGGAAGCCTGTATTCACTCCACAATCAAATGACAATTTTCTTTCCTTTACAACCTGTAAACTACACACACTCCGTGGTGCTCTGCCTTTTTAGCTGTGCACCAACCCTTTGATTCTCACGGAGTCTGACACACTTCTCGCACACAAAAACGTGCCGGGACACACACACAGATGCTCCATTTCCCCTCCTCCTTGCAGCCTTCCATGAGCACACCGCACCCTGGGGCTACGCGCCTTCCTTCTCAGCTGTGTCCACCTCACGTTTTTTTACTGTCAGATCCCAGTGTCCAACCTTAAAACGTCCAGCAGGTGCTGCCATGAAAAAACCACAAAGTGCAAGAACGAAACGCCAGCTTTGGCGTTCTCCTGCTGCCTGTAAACTACACCAAACACAGCGCAGCTGTGCACTTTCCTTCTCAGCTACTCATCACTCTTCTGCAGTCAGTCTGAACCGAAAATTGCCGAGCTACAGCTGGCACAGATCAATTGCCAGGACAGAGACCTCGCTCGGACCTTACCCATTACTTCGGGAAACTTCGAATTTGCACCACAATCAAGTGACAGTCGCTCTCTCCTGGCAGGTCGTGAGCTGCAGTCACGCTCTGGTGGCTCAGCTAAATGTGCCATCACCCAATTTCAGTCATGCGGACACCAAATTTGTGCCAGGACAGAAGCGACAGGAGGGTAATTCTTCCTCCCTCCTGGCACGACACACCGGGGCTATGCGCCTTCCTCCTCAGCTCGATCCCACCTCCAAAATTTAACACATCCAAGGATGGCTCCCACACAAAAGCCGCCAGGGCCGACATCAGAATTCAATGATATTTCAGGTCCCTTTTAATCCAATTCTATGATTCTATGAAGTATTTGGGGGGGGG
>VZRR01005326.1:280903-305530 GCA_013398015.1 Oreocharis arfaki
ATCTACGATATATCTAATCGTATCTACAATACGATATGTTTGCTTTCCCTTTGCATATAATTTAGATCCTTAGTACCCAAGTAAGAGAGAAAACAATTAACAGTGAGTCGAAATCTGAAGGAAATTGAGATAAAGTCTGAAACGCAGCTACTGGAAAGGTACGTGAGGGAGGCAGGAGTAAGGAAACGAGTAAGAAATTAAAAATAATCACAGAAGGAATAAAAAATGCAAGAAAAAAGACAAGGAAAGGTGGGGTGGAGAAATCTAGACAGTATAGAAAATGAAATGCCCGCTTAATCCTTAAAGCTTTCCTTTCAGGTCAGCCTAGAAGAATCCCAGCAGGAAACGAATTAAAATTTGCGCCTTTTCAGATTTCGCTGAGGAAAGAAGCTCCTACATCATTTTGGCAACCTTTTAAAACTCCAAATTCACCTCAAAACATTTTCCCTGCCCATATAATTTGGGTTCCTACCTGCAGCTTCGGAGATGTGTGGTTCCACCAGGCGATCTACCAGCTCCAAGCTGCTCTTCCAAGGAGCAAAAAGCTGAAATACCCTCAGGACTGGATATTTAAGCAACTGAAACCCACCCCAGGTGTTTAGAGTACACATTTTACCCAGGACACAGCTGCAGGCAATGAGGAGAACGAGGTGTCTTCAGCAGGTGATTCATTTAACTAATCAGCTCTCTAGTAACCAGCCTGTGATGGGTGTTTTTTAATTTAGGAGCTGAGTCTCAGCCTAAACAAAGCATATTATAAAAGGAGATATGCAAATATCTTGTATTGCTACGAGGATCAGGAAATTTTGTATTTGTCTGCTTAAAAGAAAATAGCGAGGAAACAAAAAAAGTAATAATTAAAAAAAGGGGGAATAAAAAAGCCCGAGTAAAAAAATCCCAGACCTTGAAAAATCGGATCATATTTCCTGTTCAGATAATATAATTTTGTTTTTATAGGCAGTATTGTCCTCTTTCTAGCAAAGTATTTTAGTCAGAGAAGACTGACAGCATAGGCACCACGACTTACATAGCTTTTATTTGTTTTCCTGTTTGCTTTCATGGCACCAGGGTGAGCTGCCCCTCGCATGAAGGTCATTTCAGTGGCCTTAAAAAAACAAAACAAAAAAACAAAAAAAACCACACATACAAAAAAAACAAAACCAAAAAAAACCACAACAAAAACCAAACTAAAAACAAGGTGGCAAATTGACAGTGGCCTGAAAAAAAGGCAGGAACCAATTATTCTGCTACCAAGTATCAAATGATATTTTTGTTATCATGCATCCCTGCGTACCTAAACCTCAAATTTTGTAGAGAATTTCAAGCAAAGAAATGAGAAAAAAAAAAATTCTATTTGGTTGGTGTATAAATATACATATATATCAGAATTAGAGAAAGGAGGAAAAAATTGTCTTTCTACCAATTGTGTTCAGTGTGACTACTAAGAAACACACTTTTAAATAAATAGCTGTAACAAATAGCTGCATATTCCCAGGTGATCAAAGGATCAAATTCATTTAATGCAGCCAATATCCAAATCCGAATGTAGAGTAGCACTGATTAATAACGTCGATCGATCGCTATTTTTACATCAGCTGAGCTAAAAAAACGAACAAGCAAACAAATAAACAAAAAAACCACAACCCCAACCGGCCTTTTGTGCCCAATTTTCCGAAGGGCAGGCGGCTTTTGGCTCGTTATTGGCGCTTTATGGACAATTTAAAGCAGAACTGCGGGGCCGCGCTGGGCCGCGGGCCTGAGGCGCAGCCGCGTGCCCTGGCTGCCCCCTAGCGGCCGCGGGCCGCCCCCGCACCCTCCGCCCCAGCGCTCCCGAGCTAATTAAAATGTAATTACTGTTTAATTAACCGCTGGCTGTGGGAAAGAACCGTGTGGTGGCCGGTGACGCCCGTGCAGCGACCCTGAACTTCCTCCTGCAGCGACGCTGTATATGTGCTCTGTCGTCACTGGTCGAAAACCAGATGGATTCTGCAGATCAAGCTTAGTTTAAATGTGTCTTCTGTATTTATTTATTATAGTTTATTAATTTTACTGCGTCCAGTCCTGGGCTTCTCAGGACATGGAGCTCCTGGAGCAGCTTAGCGGAGGGATGCAGAGATGCTGAAGGGACGGGAGCATCTTCCTGCCAAGGAAAGGCTGAGGGAACTGGGGCTGTGCAGCTGTTTGTGCAGCCATTCAAGCAAACAATTCAAATTTCAACGCACAGGAACCTCTTGCTTTATTTATAGCTTTACAGATCATGCAGGAGCTTTTATTTTTGATAAACAGCGGATGCCGATGCTGACCAAATATCCTGTATTCGGATTGTTTTGCTAAAAATAGCTTCAGGGAAAGCGGGTCCAGCACTGGTAGTGATTATTCTGACAAACCCCTGGCTTGGCTACAGCAGAGGATCCCTTTTGAACCTGCAAACCTCTCCCAGCAGCTTTGTTACTATTAACTCCACCCACAGTGCTGCTCAGCCAGGTGCTACACATTAATAGATAACTTGTCCTTTCCCCCACCTTTCTGTCTCAAAAAGAGAACAGGGTTGACTTTGGTTTTCTTTGATGTGTAAGTATCTATAGCTACAAAGTTAAGAACCCAGAGCATCTGCTCCAACGCTTGTCTTTCATATCTTCTCATTAAAAAAAACCCAAACAAGCAAAACCCCACAAAACATTCAATGCTGTCTCACTCACATCCAAAACAATACACATGTTCTTACATAGGAAGGTAAATAGCTGTAAAGAGTCATAAATGGAAATAAAGTAATGTATAATATGACTTATATGTAGATCGAGAACCATAATGATCTGAAATGGTAGAAAGGCTTATTGAGAGAGATCATATCTTTTACTAGAACGATAGAGAGCTGGAAAAAGCCCCACACGGGCTTTTCTTTGGGTTTGAAATGTGTAAAAACCTTTGCAGTCCAGACTACAGTTGGCAAATTTTACCAGCAAACGTTGAGAAATGCAGTTTTAGGGCAGACAAAAACCCTTTGCCAAATCTGAAGTACTCACCATGAGTTAGAGCCAAGAAAAGAAAGAGCTAGAATGTCAAAAGGATTTATCTTATTTCTTCTGAAATGGAAACAGTGACTGAAGTCATAAACAAAAGCCCTGACACAGACACACAGACACATGCAAACAGTTCTTGTTCCATTCACAAACCAGCAGGCAACACTCCATGAGCCAAAGCAGGGCAGCTGCAAGGCTGGAGTGTCCTCCTCACTTTTGTGACAGCTGATTTTTCCATGGACAGCATCCTGTCTGTCTTTGGAGCGTCCTGAGGTGCAGTTTGTCTGCTTGCACTGTTAAACTGTGTTGTATTTTACCTCACTAGTGAATGGACCGAGTCAAACTCAGATTTTGTGTGACCACATCCAAGAGTGGGGGAAAAAAAAAAATAGGTAAAACACCCAAACTGATTGCATTTCCATGCCACAGCTTTTAAAAAGATCATTTGGCTTTAAAAATAATGATAATAAAAAGTAAAACGCTTTTTAAACTTCAACTCTTAACTCCCTTATGTTCAAAATACCTGTTTCAACATGATGCAACCAAAAACCCACATGCAGCAGCATTTCTCGTAGAATCCTGCAGGATCAAATAGAGATTTGTTCTTGAAAAGTGTCCATTTTCAAGCCAGGAGTGGGAGCATTTTCATATGATTGGAATCAGCAGAGAGCCAAGGTGGACCAAGAAACAGCATAAGCAAAATAGGTGTTTAGATGACATAATATATTAAACAAGACAGATTTACTGTTTGCAATTTATAAAAAGGAAAACAATCACAACAACAGCACTGTAAATCTTGGTTTCTGGTGCGTTTTTAACCTCAGGAGATAAATGCTGTACAAAATGAACTCTTGAGCTGCTCACTCTTCTTCCTCATACAAGCCTATCCCACCTCCAACACTGATGAGGTCTAGAAGGGTTAAATGCTCAGGAACACAGATGCAAACCTGCCTCATGGTTTTCTCTGGGAAAACAGCAGAAGAAAGTGCCAGAGATTTTCTCCACAGCTCAGAGGGTGAAACTGGGAGGTTTTTGCTTGGAGAGGACAGTGCCAGACCCCCTCAGGACAGGGCTTAGGACCTGACAGGTGTTTCTAAGACACATACAAGCTTCACCTGAGCCCTTCCCACCATCCCCATCCCCAGCTGGGCCTATTTAACACTACAGTTTTCAGGATTTGTAGGGGGTCAGGTCGAATCCATCTCTTCGAGAATTAGTACTACTGAGTTTGTGATGCTTGTTCTTTTCCTTCATGTTAAACTCTCAAGCTACAACAGGAGCACAGGATGGTATCAGTTTATGGGAGGGGGTGAGTTTTATCCCAGAATTTTCTGTTTGGACTCCTAACAGCTCATTTTCAGAAGGGAGAGCAAGGACACAGCAGTGATGTCTTGTTCCCAACACCACCAGCATACATCAGACGGGGAAATCAGCTTGCAACAGGCAGAAATATTTCCTGACCCAGATTCAGGCATTTTATGAACTTCAAGCCTCTTTCTGGCTGCAGAGATAAAATGCTGTGCTGAAAGAAAGAAACACTGATAGCTGTCAGAAGCAAAGGTCTTTGCCCTCCCTCGCTGTGCGTGGTTAAGAAAATTTATATGGGATTTTGCGACAAAAAATAATGCATTTTTTGGTCCTGGGAGCTTCTCCAGTTGATTTGTTCAATTTTTTTCTGCTGGGCAGTGCAGCACTGACTGCAAAATGTTACACAACAAGTGTTTGCTGAGTGCTCCAACAGGAAGACACCTGAGCAGAGAAGTGGCATCCTCCCAAGTGACACGTCCTCCTGCAGGAACTGCCTGGTGCCTCCAGGCATCTCAGCCTGCTCGCCCTGTGGCGGTCACAGGGAGCCAGGCAGGGACTTCACACCCAGAGCCCTGAAGCAGGAAAGACCAAGAAGTGTTTGAACGACGAATTTGAGGGGTTAATTAAAATCAAATAAATCAGTGTTAAATAATCCCCGTTTAAACCCAGATAACAGCACTCTGCAGACAGCAAAAAGAGAAATTACCCTGGACTGTTGTTTTTTTATTTTGAAGCTAGGGAATACGTTTAACTGTGCTGTATTTGAAAGTATCCTAATGTTTTCTAAGAACAGATGTCCAGTTTTCTGAAGAAGGCAACGTGGTGCATTATTGGCCCCATTCACTACCCATAACAAGAGGGTCTTTATACATGGCTACAGCACAATGTGTAAGTATCTATGTGCTAATGATGTGCTAATCGACACTTGAGGGGGAAATTGTACGGAATTGCTTCCGAGATTTTAAAATTTATTTATTTATTAGTTAATAAAGCGTTCTGTATTTATCCCTCCTGAACCAAAATGATGCGGTCCGGAATTCTGATGACGATTCCGGTGGTGCTGGTGTGTCGTTTTACAGCCCGTGTTACAAGGCTATCTGGCGTGCTGAATTTTCCCTGCCATTGCTGAAATAAAAAGTACCCCGTTATCTTGGCCGACGTGAATGATAAAGTTTGGTTTCCCACTTGCACATCCTCCATCCTTTTCCTTTTCCCTGTTGTTATTCCCCCACTGCCCATCCCTGGGTGGCCCAAGCTCTGTCCTGCCCTGTGTTGGATGAGCCCCACACTCCCTGTCTGGCCGGGGGGAAGCTGCCTCTGTCTGCCCTGCCCGTCGTTTCCAAAGGCAAAAAAAAACCAAACCCCACCTGAGCCAGGAGGGGCCCTGGAGCAGAGCTGGGAGTCAGCAGAGTGAAAACTCCCCTTGCTTTCCCCATGGCAGGGCTGTGCTTTTTAATAAATTATCGGTAAACCCCGAAGAACCAAAACTGCGGCAGGGGCTGAAAATGACCCAGCTGAAAGAGTATAATTGGATTTGGAGAGGGGAAGCCTGTTTCAAAAGAAAATTCCTGGGATGCTTGTTTTTAAAGGGGTAGCAGCAACCTCAGGGAAACAAGGAAGCAGCTGCTAGAAAATGAAGGGTAAAGCGAGGTCTGACCTCAGGACTTGCCCCGGTTCTGCAAATCTCTCACATCCTTGGGAGCAAAATAATCCTCGGCACAACAGAACCCAGGTGAATCGCTCCAGACACTGCTGAGAGCACGAGATTCCCACTAAGGTGAAAAGGGCAAGTGTAGAACAGGACAGGGGAGACAGCTTTCAGGCACCTAAGGCAGGCAACATTTCTGGGACAACTTTTTAACATGATTTTTTCTGATGCTTGTGACTTAACCAAGTTCCAGCACTGCTGAAAGCAGGTTGTTTGCAGTTGCAATGCACAGCTGAAGGAGCAGGGCTCTATTTGTGCAACAATCCTGTGGAACTACCACGCTGAATGCACTGTGGGACAAATCAGAGAAAAAAATATAAACCTGAACAAAAAAGATGGGCAAAAAAAGTATTAGCATTAATGCTTCGCCTTCAGAGCAGGAGACTGCGACAGAGCCTGCCCTGAATCTAAATTAAAAAGCTTCCAGGAGACTGCATAGTTTCGTTCAGAGAGAAATAGGGTGAGCCAAAATTAGAGGCAAATTCAAGAGATGGCAAAGTGCTGAATGTCTCTACTACCCAAGCAATTTCTTCAGAGGGCCAAATTATTTCTAACCTCTGGGGGGATTGGGTCTGCACTACAATATCCATATTTTGTACAGGAAAGCCACAGTTAAAAGCTGCCTCACTGAGGGCTTCAATGAATGCTTCTGCAGAGCAGCGAGTTTCTTTTGAATTTGCTTTTTTTTTATCGGTTGATTTGCTTTCAGATCACACATGGTAACTGCAGAAGGGTTTTTCTACTGTAATAATGTACATGAAAAACACGCAGAGGAAAAATTTCACTGCTGCTTGGCTGGATAAATGTGGGGGAAAACTGGATTTTCCTCATGATATTCGTTCTCCTCAGGCCATCAGTTTCAAGTCAGCTGCATCTGCCACAAACTGTGCTAATTCATAAAAGAATTAATAAATTCATCATGCAAATTAAAGAATTTCTGCATAACAGTTTTCAGCCTGGGCACGAAGAAGCCCTGTGTTATATATGATTTCCCAGTGCCAGGGGACAGCAATGAAAGAAAAAACAATAGATGGATATATTGCAATACACAGACCTAATGAAAAAGTTGATAAAATCTTTCAATTCCAGCAGTTCCAGTATATGGCTTATGTTCACTTTTTACTACACCCTCTTCCTGTTTGCCTGAGAGCTTATCTTTGACGAAAACCATCATTGTTTAAGGTCTGACAAATACCCACAAAAACAAGGGCAGGCTGAGAAGGACACGAGAACTTCAATTTCTGTACAGCAATTGCTCAAGCAAGGCTTTTTCTTTTTTCTTTCCTTTTTTTTTTTTTTTTGCCTAGAATAGGACCACTTTTTACTTGTATAGGTAAAATTTATCACCAATTATACAAAAGCAAACAGTTCCTATTGGGTTACTTGCAATGACTAATGATAAGTGTATCCATAACTCTCTTTGGTATGGATTTAGGCTCATGTATAAAACAGGCTTTTTCTTTTCTTGAAGACCTGGGGGACATTTAAAATCAGGTATCTCAGCAGGCTTTTGTACTAGGGATTTCAATATTTACTTTCCCTAAATAACCTGTTTAAAATTTTCTGGGTTTTTGCACTCCTCTGCAGGAAAAACAATTTGCTAATATCAAGCGTCAAGGGAAATTTGCACAGGAAGAGGCAAATCAAATCTCTGATTTGTCCGAACAAGACACTCCCTTCCTCAATTTCCTACCTCCATTCATTGAAGACTATTGAATTCAAATTACATGCTACAAATTGAATGAAACAGAATTCCTCTCTTACCAGTTCCAACCTCGTGAGTAACCCCACAGAGATACACACCCAACCATCTCAAAATTTATACAAAGGCTTAGCTTCAGCTGTATTTGTCCTCAACGCATTTACTCGTCTCTAAATGTAAATGGGTCCCAAAGCACTTAGAGATTCAGAGGTCTGAGCTGCCACAAGTGCTTCTTTTTCCTTCTTCTTTTCCTTTGGAATTCCTCCTGTCCTCCCTGTTACACAGAATGTGCCCGAGCACGTTCGGCAGGGTCAAACACTGCGCTGCAAAATCACAGCGCAATGTGACTTCTCTGCGTGCAGCCCCCCCGGCAGCTTTGTCACAGGACACGCTGCGAAAGCACCCAGGTACTTCACCAGGAGTGAAAAAAGGGGTTTGAAAGAGACTGATTAATTGGATCATTCATCACCGAATTTGTCTTTGGAGCACAGCTAGTACCCGCCTCACAGCTGATCATTGGCTATTTTATGTGGATGAATAAATTTATTCAAAAATGCTGTTGCTCTGCAATTCTACAGTTTAGCTTCTGCACTCTAACATTTTTATTATTATTATTATTATTATTATTATTATTATTATTATTACTCTGCTATTTTGCAACCTCTGTCTTTGAAGGGGAAGGAAGAGCAGGACTCTGGTCCCCTATAACTCATTTGCCAAGCTGTGCTGGCTAATCCCTTTAAGGAATAACCTGGCTGGCCAAGGCTCCTCTGGAGCAAGGCAAAGACTAGGTATTGCCAAGCCCATGGAGCACCCAGTCCCACGAGTGCAGGGGGCAGGGGACCAGAGGTCACTGCTGAGCCTCCACCTCTCTGACAACGGCACGCAGAACTAATTTCCTCTGGGCTTTATTTAGCAGGCATGTGGCCAGCATGGGAAGCAGCCCTTCCCCCAGATGTGCAGCCTAAAAGGAGTTATTTATCAGTGAGCTCCACAGCCAGGCTGTGATCGGAACAGAGCCGGCCTCTGTGTGACACAGCAGCTCTCCTGTTCCCCGAAACAATGGCTTACGACAGCGGCATTAAAGCTGATCCGTGCCTGGAGCCTGTTTTCTGGCATTGTTCTCTTTTAGAGGACGCTGATTTACGGCCACGTCTCGCCAGGATTCCTGGAAGAATGGGAAGATTCACAGGGCAGGTGGTGGCACTGTCCAAGGTGAGCAGCTGAACGCGCTTTGGGCAAACTCCAGGCGTTTCTGACAGCCCAAGCTCCATCTCTGCTGACCATTCCAGCAGTTCCTTTAACATGAGCATTTTTCTTCCCAAAAACCTCCTTAAATGGTGGTCGCCTCACCCTCCTCGTTAAAAACCCCCAACAAAACAGATGTTAAATAATTCTGAGCTCCTTTCCCAAAACAATTGGCTCTATCCTCTCACTTATTTACCCTTTGTTAGGGGAAGTACCATTGCACTTGTTTTGCATGGAAAAAATACCTCAGATACAACCATGAGATTCTTCTGGGACTACAAGGACCACAGGTATTAATCCATGGTAAATTGTGGGATTGGGCAAACTCTCTCCACGGGGCCTGTTTCAGTATTCTTAATTCTGTCCTTCACTCTAAAGACACATGGGTCCTTCACAACCCCAACGAGCAAGAAAGTTTCTCTTCTAAAGCCTTGCAGCTGGGATAAATATAACCAAATTTACTGATCTCCTGAACTGACAGACTGAAAACAGTGCAACATCATCCTTCCAGCACTTGCAATTAGAAGAGTGAAAAAAAAAAAGTCTTTCTGGAGCAGGCATGGGGAACTGACATGAGTTTAAGCAGAACATTTCATGTCTGGGACTGTAACTGAGCCATCCTAAACCTGGGCACTTTCAGAGCCCAGGTTTTAAAACTCATCCTTGCAGGTGGCTTTGAGAAATTGATGTTTTTATCCTCATTTTACTAAATTCTAGAGATTTTTTAAGCTGTAGAGCATTTCAAAGCATCCAGGCTTTGGTTTGAGTCAGAAAACTAGAGCTACAGAAATCTCAGCCTCCTCCTGTCTCAGTCCCACCAGCTCCATCCTTTTTCTGGGCCATCATGACACAATTATCTTGAGAATAGATGACTTCTCTTTTTTTCTTTTCTTTTCTTTTTTTTTTTTTTAGAATTGTTAAGAAACCACACCAATAACTGTAAGATGAAACTGCAAGTATTCACTGGCTGAGACAGGGGCCCGACATAAGAAATTTCAGAGCCCTGAAAAATAATTTACCCCAGCAGGAGCAGGATTTTATGAGGGAAATGGCTGGCCAGCTGTGACTCTTGGCAGCACTGCCAGCTCCACTTACAATGTGCCTATGCAAATCAGCCAGCTCTTGAAAATTCACAAGCCCCAAACGCTGCACCTCGAGTCATGCAGCCAAAAGGAAAGGTTACTCCATCAATGTTAGCCATATTTTGAGTAATTTCCAAAAGAATCCGTTTTGCCAACCTTTCACTTCTTTGAAGGAATTAGAATGAAGGAAGGGGGACCATTACACCCCAATTCTGCCCTCAGACTTTCTACAGAGCCATATTTCTCTCTCCCTTGCTTCTGAGCCACACCTTTAATGTCATCAGGGTGAGGGAATAGGTTCAAGTGTCATGGGGAGAGGGAGTTTTGGCACTTTGTGAACCGGGGTTTGCATGGCTGAACTTGGCTTGTCTCACCTTATCCCATGAAGCCTGAGCAGTGTGACCCCAGGATGAGGAGACATGAGAGAGGAGAGGCAGAAGTCTTGATGGTCTGAATTCCTACACCTCCATCCCCTTCCAACATGCCCATCTTTCTCCCCTGAGGATACTGGGAAGCGCAATTTAGGAAGAGAATCATTAAATACCCCCTGTGCAGCTTTCCTCCCTTCCTTCTTGCCTTGCTCTCCACCCAGGAACAGCCGAAGGATGCTTGTTTTAGCTCTTCCTCTGTCCCAACACCTTCATCTCTGCAGGTCTGGATTTGGATGCTGCTCCTTGTGGACACTGCAGCAGAGAAGCACAAAACCATCCCTGTTTCCCTTCCAGCCTCAGGCAGTCTGTGATAAGGATCATAACCAGATGCAAATTAAAAATTGAAAGCTTAATTCTTCTCCTGCAGCAACAACAGCATCTCGATGATTTTAAAATGAAACTCACCCTTATCTCACCAGGGAGTTTGAATTTTTGCTTCAAAACAGATGTCACATTATCTCACCTTATAAATTAACTTTTTTTCTCTCTCCCTTTCGTTTAGCAGTCTTTGCCCAAGGAAATTGTAAATTTCATGGATAGGAGGAAAAAAAGATTTAAAAAAGCAAGCAGAAAGAGGATGGAGGAGACAGAGAAGATCACATGGCTCAGATACCAGAGCTGCTCATTGTACACGGCAGACCGTAATGCTCTGCTCTTGTGCTTGAATAACACAAGGACATTGGTCAACGTAGAGCCCATCACATCTGACAGGCCCTCTCAGCCCTGGACAACTTTTAAAAAATCATCTTCACCAATTTTAAACTAAAAACCACAATAAAAATAAAGTGCTTTTTTTTTTTTTTGTGACACTACTGAGATTAATTATTTATAATAGTTATTAATATAAACCATAAAAGATAAATTATCTTTACCAGCCATGACAATACTCAGTTGTTTCTTTCAGCACCTGCTAACAGCTTTTAAGAATACCTTATGTTTGCAGCATTGCACAATATTTACATTTCAAACAAAACGGGAAAGCTTCCTGCTCTCGAAAACAGTCGTTTCTGATAAAGCCACTTCAAACAATCCTCTACCTCTCCATCTCAAACTCAACAGCATCATTTCACAGCTTAGTACGCACACAAAAGAACAAAGGCTGTAAAGGTAAGTACCCAAAAGGCAGGAAATTTAGTAATCAAAGAGTGCATCACAAAACATCTTAACCCCCGTCACTTAGAGCAAACACCGGCCTGGAATGAGCTCCATTATTGCAGAGCTGCAGCACAAAGCACTTTACAGGGAGAGGGAGAGAAAGCCACCACTCCAAATCCAACCAGCTGCTCCTCATCCGAGGGCTGCAGCCAGCGAGGCTTTTCTTCCAAGCCATATTTGTGTATCTGCCACCTGGGTCACGTTAAATTAACCAGCAGGGACTGGGCAGGGAAGGCGCAGCAACCTCCTGGCCCGGGATGCTCTGCATTTGTTCCCTGCTTTTCCTGTGCTGCCGGGCCATCCTTGCCCTGCTTTTTTCCTGCTTTTTCCCTGCTGCCGGGCCATCCTTGCAGATACAGCTGGAGCAGACTGGGGAATGTGGAATATCTCAGACTCTACTCGATAAGCGCTTCCAGTCATAATTTTGACTTCAGCATTTCTGGGCTGAAACCTCCTTGCTGTGACTTTGCAAAGGGGAATGGGCTGATTTTATTCCACCTATAAAATGAATCTCATTGGCCTCAGGAAGCTCTGCTGTTATCAGTGTGTCCACAGGGCTGGACTCCTTAATCAAGACACCGATGATTGCATTTATTGTTACTCTGTAATACTACCACATGCGTTCCACTCCCCAGTCTCTCCTCATCTGCCAGTGAGCGAAGTGTTGTGGAAAATCACTTCATCAGGAAGGAATCAAAGGCCATTGCGAAATTTTCCTTGGAGTAATCCCTTAATCTGGCAGTTTTCTGAAGAAGCCGTGCATCTGTGATGTGCAGACATCTCATTGCTAGGGAACAAAGCTCGCCTGTAGTTACTGCTTCATGTTAAATTTAAACTCAAACAACAGTGCTGTAACTGTTGCTCCTGCATGACACAGCCTCCACATTTGGTTGACATTAAACTGTTTAAACCCAGCATTTATTGTTTCCCCAAACAATGCTGCCATTCTCAGATTTTAAAGTGCTGCTAACCGGGCTTTTTCTTCTTAGACTTCCTCAGCTTTTCCATCCCAGGCCCTGCTGAGGGCTGTGTGGGGTGGCTTTTATCATCTCCAGCCAGCTCCAGCGGCAAGTGTGGTAAATTTTGACTCTCCTGGGTGTTGGATCCTTATTTGTGAGAATTTATGTCCATTAAGGCACAAGCATCAGCAAACCTTATATTCTAATCGTTTCCTGAAATGGTTTGAAATTTCTGACAGCCCGAATATTTAAAGGGAGTGGGTATGTTAGAGAAGGTGTGTAACACCCACCCCCCTTTGCAGCCTCATCGCTTTGTGGTTTGACATGAGGGGCAAAAGCAGCATTTTTCCTTCCCAAGAGGATTTCTGATGTCTTGAAGCATTCAAGAAAAAGCAGGCTATTTAATTCTTTTCCGCATGTAAATGCATTCGCCAACGCGGCTTTAACGAGTGAAGCTATTTCTGCCCATGCGAAAATGCAAATCTAATTCAGTTCAGCAAATTAAACTGCCTTGTAGGTGCAGCTTAGATCAGCTCTCAGAATAGAATAAAGGACTCGGGCCAGTATAAATGCGTCTTCATCAGGATTTTTTGCTGTTGCAGCTGTAACAAATCGGGCTGTGCTTTCCTTTCCCGTGCTCTCCAGTGACACGACTATGCCAGCAATGCTTTTAAGAGCAAGCCCGACTCAGGCAGGTCTTGTGGGAGTCTGTCAAACAGCCCCCAGCAAAAGCAAACAAGCTCTCACTAGTGAGACGAGAAGGGAACTGGCTACAACATACATCAGGCTCCACTGAAGGAAAACATGAAGGAGATTTAGGCCACTGGACATTCAGGATACTCAGGCAAAACCCATGGTCATGTGAATTGTGTCAAAAAGCAGCTAAGCAGCTCGCCCCAAAGCTAAAGGTTCTCCTCTGGAGTCCCAAAAACATACGTGCCAAACACTTATCTTTTAATAGCTCAGGTCTTGAGTAACAAATTATTTCCATCCTTTGAAGCACTTTCCTGGCACTCAGCTGAAATTGAATGTGAATTGTAGGATCCATTTTTCCTGGCGCTGAAAAAAACCCACCATCTTTTTGTTTTCCACCACACAGCCCCACAACAGGCCAGGTCTTCAGGGGAGCAGAGCTGGGACTATCTGGATAATACCAAGTCAAACCTCACTCCTCAAGTCGGTTCTCCTAAAAGACCCTCCATCATCACCGGTAGTAAAAACAAATTACTCTCCCTCAGAACAGACAGACGAAAACACCTGGACAATAAGTATAGTTACTTCATGAAATTGCATTTTCTGCTCTCTAACACAGTGTTCCTCTTCAGGCCAGGGTACTATAACAAGTCTCTGCTAAGTCTAAACTAAATTTTGTCCCTTCCTGGTTTAGCAAGGTCCTTTACAGAGCTGTTAGGGCTGCACGACTGGGAGCTGCTCCCTGTTCTTGGAAATTATGCCCTAATCACCCACACAAGCAACTTTGTTGCTCCACAGTCATCAGAACAACCCTTTCCAGTGGGAAGCTCGTTCCTTGGATCTCAAAGGAATGCAGTGTGAAAATCTTGGCTTACATTTTTTGTTTTTTGAACAAATAATCAGTGATGCCAAACACACAGTTCTTGCAGTAGCTCTGAGCTCAGAGCAGGTTCACTGCAGGCCCCACGCTGGAGTGGGTTTTGATTGTTCTGTGGCTCAGGGACAGCTCTGCATCCCCAGGGAAATTCCTGCAGCTGGGAAGGGGAACCTGGCTAAAAGGGCTCCTTTGCAAAGCCCCAGAGTGATGTCACCAGTTTGCTTTAAACCACCTGGTGTTGCCAATATCTCCATCTCCTCCTTCAAGTCTTAACACGCCCCTCTCAATACTCGAAAGTGAAATCGCCAAACTGCCCTGAGCAACCCAGAGCCTGTCACACACCTGTCAAACATTCTATCCGTGCCATCCATGGACCTTCACCCAGAGGCTCTCCAGAGCCCATTTCCCAGTAGGAGAGCCCAGCTGCAAACCCCTCCTCCTGTCCTCCAGCCCTGGGGGTGTCTCCAGCAGGACAGAGTCAGCCCCTGTCTCCTCCTCTGGGCTACACCCCACCCTCTCATTCATTCCTTGCAGTCATGCAAGTGATGAGAACATCCGTGGCACAGACTTAAATAATATCAACCTACTGATTTTTCAAGTCAGACCAACAGGAATCTGATCTAAACCCCGGAATAGATTTGTAAGTAAATGGCTTAGCCTCCCTAAAGCCAGTGTCCTCACGTGAGTAATATCCATCACTTTAGCCTCAGCTTTGGGAACGGGGCTTATACAAATTTTTGTCCCCACGCAAATGGCAGCATTCACCCTGAATTGCCTGGATTTTGCTAGCTTAGCTCAGATTCAAAATTATTTTATGCAGGATTTTGACATTTATATTCTTTAATGCCTCTGACCCTCCTGTCTGCCAGGCAGCTGTTGCTCTGGGGGCTCTCCTTTCTGACATCAGCTATTATGCCTTTAAAAGTGCAAAAAAATAAAATTATAAATTAAAAGAGTGAAGAGGAAACATGTGCAGAGGACTTTAATTTTTTTTTTTATTATTCATCAAAGGCAGCTGAGCCCCTCTATGCTTCCATGCTGTGCTTTGCATTTATTCCAGCAGGAGGACAACGAAAAATAGGAAAGACTAGTGTTCATTATTATAGCATATCCCCAAATGTATGTATTGGTTCACTGGGAGAAAAAAAGGAGATGGACTTTACACTACAATTAATTCACTTCTAAACCTGCCCAGGCCTGATTCTGAAATCTAATCTCCAACGTCAGTACCAAAAGTTTCCACAATTAACAATTCCACAGAAGTCCTCTTTTCTCCCTTTTTGCCCTCTCCCTCTCTCTTCCCTTTTCCTCACACACTTTCATCTCTATGAAAAAACTCTCACCAAAACTTGACCTCTGGGGGTAATTCAACACGTAATTAAGACTCAGATTAAACACAAGAAGGCAAACTTTCCTTTGGTCTCAGGTTTAACCAGGGCTGTCTTGAGGCAGGATGGGTATAGGTATTCAATTCAAAAAAACAAATCAGAAAAGATTCTCTGTTAACTTGTGCTGCTTGACAGAGAAATTTTTAATCAGAATATCTGAATTTCAGTTGTTTTCTTCCATCATCTCCAGTTTTATACATGAAAAATCATACAAAGTGGCAGCAGGCATTTAAATTGTTTGGGACAGGCATATTGTCTTAGGCTGAGAAAATATATTGGTGCACAATTAAAATGGCCACAGCTCTCAGCTTGCCTGATTATAATCTCTACCATATGACTTCCCTCTTGGAACATGCAGCTCCTTTTCGTACGTTTGCAGGAAAATACCTTATAGCTGAGTGCAGCTAATATTGGAGAAAATACTAATTTCCAACTGGAGTATCTGTGAAGGATCATAAGGCGGGAAAAACTCAGATTTGCAGCACTATGACACAAAAGTACAATATACTGAAGATGGCAGATTCAGCAGCTTAAGATTCTGGATATTTCAATCCAGATGTTGTCCAGGGGTCTGGAATCTCATCAGCTGCTGGTCCAGGGCTGCAGTAGGACCAAGGAGGATCCTTTATCCCATTGAAGCTGTCAAGCACAGCTTCCAGGCAGAGGGACTGCAGGAAACTCCACTTCTCTTGCCCAACATTAAATCCCTTTTGCACAAGCCCCTCTTGCACTGCTGTGGGCTGTGAGCCCCATCTGCGAGTCCAAACAACGCTGCTTTCATCCCCACAATAATCCCTCTGCCCCAGGCTTCGGGAGCACAAATATTTGTTAAAACACCCCGTTCACAGCACCACTTGTGGACCTGATAAGGGTGTTTTGGCTTCCCTTCTGTCCGTGTTTTGTGTTCTGAGGGGGAATATGGGGCACGAGTGAGTGTTCGGAGCTGTTTTGCTAGGAAAGCGTGGGATAGATCACCATGGAAGGGACATTCAGGGGGTGCAGTCTCCTGGGCTCTTCTCCTGCCTCCACATGTTGTAACAGAGAGCTCTGCTTGTGCACAACAGGGCAAAATGCAAATATTTAAGCTAAATGAGGGCTGCTGCTGAACGCTGTCTTACACTCTTGTTGTAGCCTGGACATGTCCGAGAGACCTGCCTGCCAGGAGATCTCTGTGCTGTATTTGGGTGACCTTTGCTAGGGATGAAACTTCACCTAATTACACTCCCTGTGCCTCGAGGGCTCAGCAGCCGTGGCCACATCCCACACGACTGATGTCTGCTCCAAATGGTGCTTGGCCGGCAGGTCTGCCACAGCAGCCTTCCCAGGTGCATGAGCCGGGATAACTCCGGGCTGTGGGAGCAGAGCCGGGTGAACAATTTCACAGGGAGCTGATGAGCAGAGCCCAGCCAGAACTCTGGGGCTGTCTGCTGAGCAGCCTGGGTTATTCCTCTGAAGATGCCTTTCTGAATTTCCCCAGGAGTATTTTCTTCTCCATTCCCTACTTTAGCTACCAGGTTAAGATATTCTGTCTAAAATACCCCTATTTGTCCTACAAAAGTCAACAAATCACATCACTTTGCATCTGCTGACCCACTTGTGAGGTGAAAATGATAAAAGCAAAGGTCTTGTTGCTGAAACATCTCCAGTGTTTGGAGATGTTGATTTGAATGAGTTTTGAGGTTTGTTTCCCATTTACTGTCAGGACATTTTCAAGCAGTAAATCACATGATTATTTTAACAGCGCCAAAGGAGCAGAGCTACTCCACGTTTCCTAGTTAAACCACTTGCAGTGCTCAGCCAGCACAGCTACGATAATTTCACATCTCATCAACCTGGCAGGCTCCAGCATAACTCTTCTCTTCAAACTCCCAGTTATTTTCTAACCTACATGGTGAATAAAATATATATGTGTATATATATAAATAAATTGTTATTTCTTGTATTTATAAAACCAGAAAGGGACTGGCTGCCTCCTGAATAATACTAGGAATAAAATATTCCCCAACTTTTCTGCACGTCAAAGCAATGCCCAATGAAGTGTGACGTGATGAGAATTCTCGGCGCTTCAGAGGGGCCAGGACTTCATCCACAGAATAAAACAGGAACTATTGCTGCAGAGATGGAGTCCAAACATTGGCAAAGGAAGTTTTAATAGATTTTGACATGACACAAAGCCAAAAGTATCCAGAAATGACTGATGTCTCAAATTCCATGGCAAAAATCCGATGGAACCCAACAGAAGATTTTTCCCTTGACTGCAGTTGGTGATGAGATCAGGTATGAGGGAACAAAAATCAGGTTTTGATGCTTAGTATCCATTTTAACATAATAAAACGTGCTACCAACAGCGTTAGAACAGCTCATTCACACAGTGCTTCTTGGAAAAGCAGCAGCAGGAGAAAATCAGAGAGGGAAACTCCCCAGGAGCTGGTGAGGGAAACCTCTGACTGCTCATGAACGGCTCTGGATTTTGACTGCTCCTTTCCCACCAGAGCGAGGCAGAAGTGCTGCTTTAGTACCTATTTCGTTGGTTCTAAACGCTGCTGACAGCACTGCTCCCTCTGCAAGCTCTTATTACAGCAGTTCAGTTGCACTCCATTTTCTGAAATAGATGAGTTAGTGGTTAAGTAATAAAACACAAAATGACCTCTTTTAAGGTGGTGTGTGACATTATGGGGAGAGCTCTCCAAACCTCTTCACTAACGCAGGTAATTAGTTGCCTTTTGCTTAATATTTTCCTCAGATTCCAAGCTCTTACTGCTCCATGGACTGGTTTTAGTCCAGTGAAATAAAGACACTCCATTTCCAAAATTTATAGGGTTCATTTATTACCTCTAGTAACATATTATACTGTATAAATACTCTATCCTTGTTATATGTCCTTTTAAAAAAGCGATAACTTAGGAGATCACATTAGACAAGAAGTATAAAAATAAATACGCTCATTATATGCATTTATTACAAATTATAACCCTTCCCAGAAGGGAAAGAAATATAAAATACTTATGAAGTATATAAAATCTATAGTAATATATTTTACTATATACATATGGAAAGCCATATTCTCTTATGGTCTATGGACTGGCACAATCTTCAAAGATGTGAATGCTGGCGTTTTGCTGTGGATGGACCTGCTATCCCCCAGCTTTGCCTTCCCACCTTGTCAGTGATTGAGCTCTACAATCTCAGCAGAGGCCACAGAGGACGTTCCCATTCATAACAGGGTTCTTTTTCTTTTTTTTTTCCCCTTTTTAACTCAAATAATATCCATTGGCTGGGGTAAGGCCAAAGGTTTGAGTGTGAAAGCACGACTGGAATGCTCTCACCCACTGCACGAATCTGTTTGGCAGGAAGGTAGGACCAAGCTGGAATCAGAAAAGCCAGTGGAAGGTATGCAGAAGGCACAAAGAGCAACTACTCAGACTCAGATTTCCACTTCTCCAAGCCTCTGGATTACACACGTCACCACAATGGCACTGGAGTGGCTGAGAGAAATGGACAGGCACATTGGGATGACATAAAGGTACTTTAAAAAAACATGAAATTCTAGTGATTTGTGGAGTTGATACTTGTTCTTGGTATTTCTTACTCTTGACAGGTAGAGAATATGGCTTTATTTTTATATAAAACTATTCTCTGAAACAATAGCAGCCATGAATGACATAGTTAAAGCTCCTTTTCCAATCTCGATTTTTGCCCTTTGTGAGGTAGGTAAGCCCTGACCAATTATTTTAAGCTATCTTTTTCCCTCCCCTTCCTACACGTGGGGATTTGATCAGTACCACAAGATAAATCCAAAAGAAGGGAGAAATAACTGAACCCCAAAATGTTTGCTTAAATGTGTCTCACTGCTCACATTTGGCTTAATTTGTAACAGGCTTTAAAAAAGGCAATTGTGATGCCTTTGGGGCTTATCTGCTGAAGATAAATAAGTGATATGGGTCTGCTATCCCATCCAATTTTCAGTTGGCAGGGGATTTTTTGGGATGCAAGGCCAACCCAAGCTGTTTGCACTGTCCCACCTCAACGGATCCTCACCACGATTTTTTTCATGCAAAAACACACGCTCTGCCTCTAGCCCTCTTTTGCGTTTTTCAGTGCACTGGTCTGAAGGAAAAAATAAAATAAAACAATAACGATAATAAAAAAAAAAAACTTTAGCTTTCCCAAGCCCTATCTAGCTGCAGTCCGTGGCGTTGCAGAAGTCTATCAGGTGCTTGGGTTTCTTGGAGGGCTCACAGCTTTCTTGGGGCAGCACGCCGCCGTCGGAAGAGACACATTTCAACAACCTCTTCTTGAAGCCCTTCCCACACGTCTTGGAGCAGGGGGACCAGTCCCCCAGCTGCCACTGCGGGCAGGGCACGTCGGCGCAGGGCCGCAGGTTGCTGGGCTTCAGCTCGCGGGCGCAGTCGGCGGCCGGCCGGCCCCGCGGGTCCCGGCACTCCACCGCCCGCCGCTGCCAGCCCGAGCCGCACGACTTGGAGCACTCGCCCCACTCCTCGATCACCCACTCCGAGGAGATGATCTCCCTGATGGCGTTGAAGGATTCCTTCTTCCTGCCGGGCGCCTTGTCCGCGCCGGGCTGCGCCGGCTTCTTCACGAAATAGGTGAACTTGATCTTGGGCTGCGGCAGGTCGCCCACGGTCAGCACCTGGATGGTCAGGGGCTCCTTCAGGGGGCTGAAGCTGCGGATGCGCTCCAGGGCGGCCGAGGAGCCGCTGTAGCGCAGCACGCTGCCCTTGTAGGTGATGTCCTGCTCCAGCGTGGACAGCGTGTAGTCGCCGTTGAGGACGTAGGTGCCGTCGGCGGCTTTGATGGCCAGGAAGCTGCCGTCGTGCCTCGCGCCCCGGTGGTTCCGCTGCTTCACCTCGATGTTGGTGGCCCCCGCCGGGATGGTGACCACGTCGTGGTAGCCAGGTCTGCCCGGGAGAAAAGACAAACACTGAGTCCTCTGCTCTTCCCTGGGAAGGGGAAAAAGCCTCCCAGCACGAGACTAAACTTTGGCTGAAGTCAAGGCATTTAGCTCATTAATGGATGAACCCCACATTGGCAGAGGGGCTTTGTTTTGTGCTGGGATCTCCCTGCACGTTATCTCCAGTCAGACAGATAAACTCTCAGTTCTGAGATAAACTCTGGCAACATCCCACTGGAAAGCCAGACCCACAAAGCACCCACAAGGAAGAGGCGAAGCAGCAGCCCTACACTCACTTGGCTCTAACGAGGGTGCCGGACACTTTCTTGCAGGTGGAGCCGTTGCCCCCGCAGATGCCGCACTTGTCGAACTTCTTGTTGGAGCCGATGGTGCGGTCACAGCCGGCCTTCACACACTGCCCCTGCACGCACACGGACGTGGAGTCGGGGCTGCACGGGGTGCCATCCACCACCTTGGGGACACAAGCAGTCTGGTTACAACGCGCACAGTGCTCTGACACTGCCTGATGGAGAATATGGGCAGGTGGAAACCCTGCAGCACCTGTCGTTTTCAGGGATTTTGGAACTAAAAACCAGAGCAGCCCATAGGTAGTTGGAGGTATGTGGTGCTGCTTCATCTCACTTGCAAAAATTATGCCATGGTTGAGAGGAGAAAACAATCTCAGTCTTCATTAATACTCCCCCCCAAAAAACCTACAAAACTGTTTTACTGATTTCATTTAAAAACGCCCCATTGCTTTCTAGTGTCACTCGAAGGCAACCATGTCCTCAAAGCACACTGCTAGCGTTGCTTTTAATGCTGTTCAGCACATCCTTTATTTCTAGGAGTGCTGTTCCACAAAAACCCTCTGTGTCATCGCCCTGGTAGTTCCTGGCTCTCGCCATCTGATGACAGCGAATTCAAGTAGCTATGCAAGATGAACATTTTTCCTCGTGTTTATTTTAAGCTGTCAGCATATTAGTAACTAGTATGAGAAAGCACCAATGTTCTGGCAAAGATCCCTCAGAGTTTTCCAAACCTATCTCAATGCAATCAGACTGGTGGAAGGAGAGGGAAGGAAACCAGGGTGAAGCGAGTAGAGGAGGTGGAATGATTGTGCCAGAACACCTAAAGCATGCTTGCAATGATCCAGCTGTACATGGAGGAATAATCCAGCTTAAATAGGAGAATGACACAATTTCAGATTTCTACACTGCTCGACTCTTCACATAAAGAGAGAAAATAAAAAAATCCTCCTCATGATCAGCTGGAAGAGGTGCAGCTTTGAAATACCTTTGGCTGTAGAACAAAGAAGTATCCCGTTCCTTTGGCTCGGCAAACCAGCTTGCATCTGTCCTTTGGAGACACACCAGCAAACTTGGGTGTCCACTCCACTGCAGGTCCACTTCCAAAGGGAGACTTGGAAAACTCGTTGTGCTTTTCACACTGCTCCTCCCTGAACGTCTTGCCTGCAGGCAGAGAAAAGACAGGTGGGCGTGAGATCATCTCTGTCCGTGCTCTTCTCCACAACACACCAATCCTGGGTGTCAAAAATGGGGGAAAAATTACCGTTGTTGTCCGGGCAGTCCTCGATGTTACAGGACCTGTACTGCACCCGCTTCCCTTCGCAGTATTTGCCGCCGTTCCTCGGGATGGGGTTGTCACACTCCCTGAAGGAATACTGCACTCCCCCGCCGCAGCTCCGGGAGCACTCGCCCCACGCCCCCCAGGACCCCCAGCTCCCATGCACCGGCGTCTGGAACGACAACAAAAGCAGGACACGGGTTAAGACAGGAAAATCCATACAAACCCACACCACAAAAAACCACCATCACGCTCATTTTCACCCAAACTCATTAAAAAACCTGCCCTAAGTTTGTTTATTGGCACTGTATCAACCCCTTCAAACAGATCCCTCCCACTGCAGCATTCTCCACGCGGCTCTGCAACCCAAGCTGCCCCGATTTCTTTTTCACTACTTACATCATAATGCTTCTTCTCAGTCTTATTCACACACTTGCCATTCATGCACCACTTCCCTTCCCCGCAGCTGGTGCCGTCTGCCCAGGGGAAGTGTTTGGTTTGGCACACGAGCAGCCCTCCGGAGGTGCCGGTGCACCACAGCGTCGTGCACGTACTGGCTGCGTCGGGGCAGTGCTTGGACTCGTCTCCAAACGTGAACTGGCACTGCCTGTTGGCATCGTACAGCGTGCCAGGCAAGTCAGAAGGGAGCTGGATGGGCCTGTGGGGCTTGTCCAACAAACACTCCCCTGAAAAAGTCGGGAAAAAAAGGAGAAAAAAAAAGAAGTCAGATGATGCTGTGGGTACAGTTTTAGAAGGGAGCTGCATTTGCGTAGTAACAGAAGCCTTTGAGCCCATTTGTGCCAGCATTTTTGTAAAAATAAGGCTCTTCTAAACTCACTGACAGCATGCAAAAGGGTTAAGTCTATACTGAAGCACTCTTCTTAAAAAAAAAAAAAGCAAAGCAGTAAAGCACAAGAGCTCAAATGCCACATGAATGGAAAGCTTAATAACCTTACCATGACCGTTATCCAAAAATGTTGTAATCATGTAGGCACTGCATGGAGACCAGGGCTGGCTGCGGTCCAGGTTGGAGAGCATGGATGCCATCATG
This sequence comes from Oreocharis arfaki, assembly GCA_013398015.1. Taxonomy (NCBI): domain Eukaryota; kingdom Metazoa; phylum Chordata; class Aves; order Passeriformes; family Paramythiidae; genus Oreocharis; species Oreocharis arfaki. The sequence continues at coordinate 304,022 of VZRR01005326.1, forward strand.
TGGAAATCCCGGCTCATTCCATTGATGCCAGCACACTGCTTTGCATCGTCATGAGGCATGTTAAACACGTGGCCTTCGAGAAAAGGAGAAAAGGAAAGTCTGTGACTTTAGGAAGTCTGTCCTACGCATAATCAACAGTATCTTAAATATTGCTCTAGAGCTGCTCATAGCCCGGTCTGTAATTAATAACCCGAATCTGAACGCTCCCAGATTTCAAGCAGATGGCACTGGATCTTCTCTCCCCCTTTTTTTTTTCTGCAGGCACACACAGCTCTTGCAGACAATGCTGTGCAGGCCGGATTTGCTTTCCAGAGTCCAACCCTGCTCCAAGGCAGGGCTTTGCCTCCTCCCGACTGCTCCGGGGAGGTGCAGGCTGGGCTTTACGGCATCAAGCTGGCTTCAATTAATCCCAGGGAATGGCTTTGCAAAGTTTCAAGTACCTAATTCGTGGGCTGTTGTGAAGGCAGCCTGCAAACCATCGTCTTCTATGATAGAGCAACTGCGGTTTAGATCACAAACTGTTCCCACATCAGCCATCCCAAGAGTATCACATGTCTTGGCACCGCACAGGTCCTGTAAAAAAAGGCAGTTTCATTATTAATCAGATCAGAGACTTAACCTTGGCAAGAGCCATCCGGCCCTGGCAGTTTGCCTTTACTTATGGAAAGAGCATAAATATTCAGCGCTTCAATGGGTATGATGGCAAAAATCTGTCTCTGGAACACAGGCGAGGGTTACACGTAGAAACAAAATGCATAATTTCCATCTGAAATCTGCTAAAAATATAGGGGGCAGGAACACAGTGCACAAACTGTGAGTTTAGAAAGACGGTGCACAGACTGTGAGCTTCACCCGACACGGTGCAAACAGCAAAAAAAAATCAACAAAATAAAAAGCAGCTCATTTAATTTTTAGCCTGCTTCACTGCAGCTGTGGTGACACACGACCGTCTCTGGACACTTTTTCGGAGGTCTCCTGGCAGAGGGGGTAGGGAGCAGTGGGCGTGGGGCTGGATGTGACCTCGGTGTCCCTCACCTGCCTGGTGAAGAGGATGGCCGTGTCGTAGTGCTCGGCGTGCCGGTCGCTGGGCGGGTTGTGCTGCTTCTGCCAGCTGCAGAAGTTCCTCAGAGTCAGGGCGGCGTTGGAGGAGATATCCGGGCCCTTGCGCTCCTCGTAAATGACCATGATCTTCACCACCACGAGGCTGATGGAGTTGCGGATGCTCGGGTGCTTGTACAGCTTGGCGGCCACGGAGAGCAGGGTCAGCAGGTAGTGCTTCAGCCCGCTGCCGTGGAACTCGGCCATGGACTGGTCTGCCACCAGCAGGGTCTCCACGTAGCGGGGGCTGGACACGAACCTCTTCTTCCTCCTGCTTCTCGTTTCTGCGTTAAAAAAAAGAGGAAGGGAAAGCGCAGGTGAGCACAGCAAGAAGCAGCACATCGTTTAGAAGCCCAAGCACACCGATATTCAATATGTGCTCCCAAGGTTTGTGTTCCCGCCCCAAAACTT
>VZRR01005326.1:306870-364969 GCA_013398015.1 Oreocharis arfaki
CCTTCGTTTTAATCCCCCCCGTTCCCCCCTTCTCCTTCCCCCCTTCCCTCTTTCCAAGCAATTCCTGCCCTTTCTCGTCCCTAATAGCTGCAGTCAGTCATGCACCTGTACTTCCGAGAAATAGTTCCTTTCCAATCACTTAAACAGAGGCGTTTACGTAGGTGCAGCCAGTGTTTTGCTTTGAAGCCATAACCCAAGCATGGTGGTGCAGCTAATCCCCTTAATTCTCCATGTGCACAGCCCCAGCTTTTTGCTTCTGGAGGCCTTTTTGGAGGAGGAGGGCAAGGAAGTGGTGAGTAAATGTGAATAAAACCAGAATGTGTGTACCTGTTGGTGACAACTCCCGGGCTTCCCAATTAAACAAAGATGCTTGTGTGTCTGTCAACACATCATTTAATACAAGTGTGAAACTCGGGGGCTGAAAACAGAAGGAGCAGAACCTCGGGATAGGGCAAATGTTTCTAAAATTTTATGTACCCACTGTTTTCTTGGGATGGAGCGTCCCATTTATGCCACTAAATCTAATAACCCTAAGGCTTTTCTTCCTAATTTAAACCATGTCAGACAAACTTGGAACCACATGTGTGTGTCAATAGCAGAGTCTGACTGCCTGCTAAGTTCTGACAATACATCCATTTCCCACGGCGTTCTGTAAATCTTGCAAGTTTAGAATTGCGCATTGTTTGAAGTTGTACAAAAAAACATATGAGAAGATGAACCCAATTTCTCAGCTACTTGCTCAGCAAAAGTGGTCTTGTCCCACAGAGTGATGAGCAAAATCAGAACTAGGCCTCAAATGGGGGATTTTCTTTGGGATGCAGCAGGAAATGCTGGATTGATTTCCAGAGGCTGCAACTGCTGCCCTTTAATACTTCAGCAGCAGCAAGGTCCATTCAGTTATGAATAATTTTTCACTTGAGTTGGAAATGTGTGTCAATCTCTACCCTTATCTTTGAGATCTGTGTGTGCCCAGCTCTGCTGTGCTTTTCCTAGGATAGAACACAAAGGTACTGTTCATTCACGCTGATAATTAACTTGCTGTTGCACGTGATACCTAATTTAGGGAATTACCAGTTTAAAAGCTTGGAAAAAGAAACGTGGAATCGAAAGGAAAGCATCTTCATAATTTATTTTTGAACTTGCATTGGTTCAAGATAGAAACTCTTGCAAATACATGAATTAAAGTATCAAAACCTCCTTGTTTGTCAGCGTAGTCAGTGTCACTCATAGATCAGCAGGGACCAGAGCCAGGCCACCAAAGGTGTGGCCACCCAGCTGCTAGCTGCACCTTTGGTTTTGCTGCTGGTTTTTGATGTTAATTCTCTGATTTGAAAAGATCCTGACCACCTTAAAACAGCTTTTTCGGGCTGAAAAGTCTTCCCCATATCCCACCAGGTGGCACTCGCCTATAAAAATTTGTTCTGGGAAAGTTTCATGGTTGATCTCCAGCTTTCCTGGTGCAAGGGCTTACATTTTAGCAGGGAGCTTTACAGTTCCCTGATTAGCACAGAAGTTTTCCTGACTTTATGTAATATCCAGGGAAGTGTTTTAGCAAAGAACTAAGTGTTTTAGCAAGGAACTCAACTGTTCTGTTGCACTACCTGAGCACAAATCGTGTTGGGAAGGAACTTTTACAACGGGTTTGCTGCCCGTCACACCTGGATCACCATGTGGATCATCTTGTAAGTGCTTGAATTGCATCCTCTGAACAAGCCCAGTGAGTTTAGCTGGATTATTCAAGATATTGAAGCCTCTGTATATGTATTTTTAATCTATATTGTACCAAATCTGTGCCAGCTCCAATCACAGTTTATGTGAATCAAGACTTAGGAAGAAACACACTGACCTTTCTCAGGATTTCACTTTGATAAAGGCTTAGAAAAGGCATAAAATTTGTCTTTTGAGAGGAATTTCTGGTGCTTGGAGGAAGAAACCAAATCCAGTCAGGAATACAAGATGTTGTAACTCCAAGTAAGCCGCCAGATAGCGCCACCACATCATCATTTTTGGGTCAGATCATCGTGGTTTGCTCTGCAAGAACAGTTTCTATGGCTCAGACCCAAGCGCTGTCGGTCTCTGAGCAGGATTAACAATGCTGAAGCTTTAATTTCTTCACCACTGTTTGCACAAACAGCTGCTTCCAAAATTTAAGAAACCAAAAAGGCGACACAAACCACCACCCCAACCTTATTTGTTTAAATGCTGCAGAATGATTGCTTCTTTCAAAAACTGTTATAATTTAAGAATTAAAACAGCAGATGGCACATTAGGCCCATTGAATAGGGGATAAAAGACCTGATGCCGTTGAAAAAGTCCTCTGAAAAACACTTCCAAGATTATTTCTGGAGGTTGTTTCTCTATGATGTCTTTGTGTTATGTGTGATTAATTTATATTTTTCTATTTATCGTTCATTCTGAGGTCGTTAACCATTGGGTTTTGTTAGTAGGATAACAGAGCTAAGAGAGAAAACCTCTAATTTTGCTTGTTTTGATAATCAGCAGAAATATTAAAAAGCAAAACAGTGTCAATCATCACTTTAATGAGAAGTACACATTTTTATTTTGGAGGACAGTCATGGGATTTAGCATGGTGATGCGTTTCTCTGCAATTTCTGCTTTTACATAGCTGATTATAAAAGTTGCTTAAAAAAAAGTAGATGGAGAAATTTGGGCAGCCTCCAAGTTTTGTTGCTAAATAGCCCATAGAGGCCTGTGTACACTCAAAATGAGCTGCTCCCAATTCTTTCTACTTTCCATTATAAACTTTTATCAAAATGGGATTCAGCAGGAACTTGGACTGACACTTCTGGCTGCGTGAGTCAAATATTCTGCTGCTTAAAAAGAAGGAGGTTTGCATGAGAAGGTGAATTCAGATCTGGCCATATCCTACATAAATCCACAATAAGTAGTTTAAAAGAGTTGAGGTCTGACTTTGTGTCTCACTTTCTGGTAGTAGAAGAATTCCTGCTGAAGAATTTGCACCACCATCTAAATTTCTTGTGAACAGCTGACCTAAATCCGAATTTTCATGGTCAAAACAACTGCCAGGGATCAAATAAAAGCAACCAGGCAAAACAAAACGCTGCATTATGTCATGTCTGCTTTAAAAGTCTTTCAGAAGTTAAAATGTAGCTTTAACAAAGGCTCCAGAGTCCCTTGGCAAGTGGCAAGGAGCACATTCATAGTGCCCTGAGCTCCACTGACATTTTGATATTTTTATCACACTGGGATTTCAACAGATCCCACACTTTTTCCTGTGCTGTGGACAGGGGATTGCACAAGCACTGCGAGACATGATACAGTTTCCATGGAATTCCTCCTAATGAAAACTCATCACTGCACCTATTAATAATTTCTTACCTTTGAGACTTCTGTGAGTGATGCTGCACTCCTTCCAAAGCCACTGTCCAGTAAGATTTCCATGCTGTCCTGGATGTGCTGGTCATTCTGGCCAGAGCCCATATAATGCTGATACACGTTATAAAAAGTGCCGAGAAATTTGAATATTAGCAGCAAACGTTCTCAGTGGAGCAAAATATCAGTGGGCAGTTCCACCCTGGGTCATCCCCTCTTCTCCCACCCTTCCTCCTTGTAATGCTGGATAATCAAAAGTTGGCAGTGAGTGTATTTAATAAAGGGCACAAACATTTAGGGAAAGTGATTAACCACTCTCCACTGTCCAAACAATTCATGCACGTGTTCAGACTCATCTAATCCATGCTTTGCTGAAAGCTTGGATGGGTTTTCCTCTTGGTTCGTAGGGATGGGGCTCAAATGAGCAACTCACTGCCATTAAGGAGCATCTCCTAAAATCCCCTAGTGAGTGTTATCCTTCTTTAACAGGTAAAACCCTGAGGTGCAAAGAGATTTAGCAATTTCTCCTCAATAAGAGAAAACACCTTTGTTACATCAATGCAGTTCTTAGGCATTTGCAGGACTTGTAGCTCTGCCATACTTTTCAGGACGGGGGTCATGATGTTACTGATCTGTTCTTGCTTTTTGGCAGTTTCATCCACATTTTGAACAGGACATTGGTTGGTACCTCTTTTTTTCCCCCTCTGCTTTCAATCCTCCTTGTTTCTTAATGTTAGGCTCGAATTTCAGATTGCTTTTTGCTTCTCTTTTAATGTTGGGGATGAAGTGAATGAGAAATCTTTGTTTGCCATCAGGTACAAGGGCATGTAAGTCAGTAAGGCTTGTTTAGGTGTCTTGGGATGGACCAAACCCCAAAAAGGTCTCCCTGAATCCTCGTCATTTCTATATGTCAACACTGACATGCTGTTTTAATCACAAGGTCAGCTGAGCTGGAGGCAAGACATCATCACGTATTCTGTCTAACACATCGGGATGCCTAGTATCTCCATTTTATCAATGAAATGAGTGAAATAAAAGGTTGTGACACTGATCTTAGGCAAAGAGCTGCAGGGTATCGTGGTGGGCTGACCTTGGCTGGATGTCAGCTGATCCCTCATTCCTCCTCAGCAGAACAGGAGAATGGGAACAAGATAGAAAAGCTCATGAATTTAGATAAAGGCAGGGAGATCAATTACTAGTTACTGTCATAAGCAAAGCAGAGTTAACTTGGGGAAAGTTAATTTAATTTATTGCCAATTAGAGTGGGATGGTGAGAAGAAAAGACAAGATCTAACCCCTGCTTGCCTTACTTCCCCCACCCCCTCCTTAATTCCTGCCTCCTCTGCCTCGCTCCCAAGTGGTGCAGGAGGATGGGGAATGAAGGGCTGTGCTAAGCCCATGAGAGCTCCTCTCTCACACGGTATGATTTTCCCAAGCCATTCCAAAATCTACCACCAGGAATTGACAAAATAGATCAAGCTGTCTCCATCAGGTTTGAGTTGATAATGCCCTTCCTTGGCTGTCCCTTGCTGACACGTCCCCAAGGAGCTGTGTGAGGTGAGCAAGCTTCTGGCTGCCCAGGCGGGTGCTGCGGGCAGAGGAGCTGAGCAGTGGCAGCCAGAGCCTTCCTTTGCTGCTCTCTCCCATTTTTGGAAGGTTTGACCTCACTGTCTCTCCCAGTTGCCTGCAGAGGCCTGGCTGTGTCTCCCTGGCTGAGGTCAGGGAGCCCCTCTGGCACAAAACCTCTCTTGCACAACTGCAATTCCCTCTGTTAATACCTCCCCACCAGCAGCAGCCCCGTCTGCAGCAACGGGACTCGGAGCTGGGGCACGGAATGGGAACAAAGGAGACTCAGCAGACACGTAGGCCCTGCTCCTGGGAATATTTATAGTCAGGCTTAACTCAGCATCGTGCTAACCCCTCACAGGGTCCAAAGTTTTGTAAAAACTTGGCTGAAACGCTCTGTTTACAAATGATATCGAGAGGAAGCATGTGCAGCGTCTTCTGCAAGGAATGAAGTTTTTCAAACAAAACACCCATCCATCGCCCTTGTCAAGCTTACCCCACAGACACGGCAGGAAACAAACACACGGTAGTAAACCAATGCAAGCCGAATTAGTGTTTTCGCTCTTGTTGCTCTTAGGTCTTTTGAAAGAAACATTGTTGCTGCTTCAGACCAAACATCAAGAGTCTGTTGACAAAACATGTAACTTCCATTTAGCATCACTCAGCTTCTCCTCTTGCTTTGATACGCAAGCCCTTACCCTTATGCAAAGCCCTTGCTGTCGGGGCCCTATGAAAAGGGAAGGGGTAAAATAGGCATGGGGAAAGCTTTTCCCAGTGCCATTATATGTAACAATGCATCTCAGTATTTTGATTCATTCTCTCATAGTTGTTTTCCACCTTCTGTTTAGTTAGAGGATTGTAAGTTTTAATTCCAAATGTATTTCGAGATGCTGTTAAAATATTGCAGGCAGAAAGAGGCATCGTTGTTTCACATGGAATATTTTTTTATCTGAATAATTAATTTAATGGCCTGCACAAGCTCAGCCATCCTTTCTGACCATGAATGGACATGACTGGAAGGTGGACATCATAACCTCGTCCCCGCTGGCATTGCCTTCTCCTGTTGGGAAAGAGGCCTGGCTCTGGTGCCCAGTTTGCATCTGTGGGGAACACAGCTGAGGCAACCCCAAATTCTTTGGGTTGCAGCTGGCTCTGGCTGCCTCAGCTGGGCAGAGGGACATGTGCGTGTCCCTTGGGAAATGCAAGTGGGGGAAGAGGACACAGAGTCCTCCAGCTTCTCGTGGCCAATCCAGGTTGTTTTGGGCTCAGGGGAGGTGGTGGTTGGGGTCGTGTGGCTGCTGATGGGCTGATCCTCAGGGATGCACTGCCAGGAGCAGGGCTGGTCCCCATTAAGTGTGGGGTTTAATGAGGGATATGGATTGGAGGAGACTTCTTGGGCTTTTGAGGCTGACATTCCAATTATTCCAATAATCATTCTGCTTATATGTTATGTGTCTTCAAAGCCATCTAGGGAGGCCCCTTCCCTGAGGCCTCCAAGGTCCCAGAGCAGATCAGCACCATTTCCAAGCTTCCCTCACCCACTTTTCCTTTCTTGATTATTTAAAAATCTCAGAAGCTGTTCCTCAATACCGTTTATGAACTGAGTGTGGTATAAAAATCCCAGCTCCAGTGCAAATATGCACAGCTGTCACACAGAACACACTTTTGAAAACCAAGGCACCATCAGGTATTTTAGCAAACAGGTAAAAATTTTCCGCTTCATGAAAACATACATTTATATAATTCTAGTGATGCCAGCTGAGCTGGCTTTGCTTTATATGGTAAATACACCAGCTAAAATAGGTTGTGCAAAGAAATTGCTAATAAGGCAGAAAAGTGAACCCAAATTTAACTGAGAGGGCCCTGCCAGCTTTGCAATTTGGATTTCAAAGCTCTCCAAGAAAAATATTCTCTTTTTACCTCCTCAAAAGGATCCAGACTCAGACACAGTGTCGGAAACAAGCTGAAAAGCTATAAACACTCCAGCTATGACATCAGGCACTCAGAAACTGCAAGCAGTGACAATGTTAACTCGTGATTTTTGCTTCAGGGAGGGCACATGTGTAGGTGTGCTTTCCAGCAGGAGGGATGGAGACAGAGAGCTGTAAAATTGAATTTGATGAATTTCAGGACTGCATCACGTGTATCTACCTCGTACCCCAGCAGAGGAAGGGATGCACTGGTGAAGGAAGCAGCTTCCAGACCCGTGTCCCTAAAACGCTGCAAACCATCCGTGCACAAACTCCCTGCCTGGGCTTGTTTCAACATCCACACAAATTTGCGAGCAGTTTTGATTATCCAAGAGTAGGGGAATGCAAACCTTCTGACACTTCCAGAAAGCCTCCAACAAGCACTTGGAGCAGGAAGCAGTGCCTGGGGAGCATTACCACACAGAGATAAGTTTAATTACAGACATCAGCGTTTTGCTGGAGAGGCTGCCTTGTCCAAACTTTTGCTCTGTATGTCATTTCAACCCTCAGAGATAGCACAAAAAGGATCAGCTGGTGTTCTAGACTCCAGGGCCAAGTGCTGTAAGTAAATGCTCTTCCACACATGAGTAATTCCTTTGGCTCTGTGTGTGCTGCCTCTGGGTCAGGGAACACAGGACAAACCCTGACCATATTTGTTTCTTCCTAAGGGGCACCCAGAGCCCAGCTACCTGCTAGCCCCGTGCTCTCCCTGCCAGGTGGAATGAGGCTTTGCTCTGGGAAGTGTCTCATTTGTCCAGGAGTTAGGGTAGAAGGGCCTCTCATCCCATTAAGGCAAAAGAAAACCCTGCTGAAAGCATTACCTACTTCAGTACACTCAATTCCTTCTTGCCTAAGGTGAAATGAGTTAACCACCAACCTTTTCAAAGGGACATTGTAATCTAATCCTTTTAAAAATCCTTTTAGAACCATTGGTTTATGGCTAGATTTTGTAATTACCATGTACCAGGTAGCATGGGAGCAATATTTTATGTACACCTTTAATTCTGTGTTGTCAGAGCAGGTGTTAAGTTGGATTTCTGGATGCTTGGGTTTTGTCTGGCTTTGACATAGATCTGCTTTTAGGGCTAGCAAAGAATATTGAATAAAGACAGAATATAAACCATTAAATTAATGAGTTTATTGTTGACCTTGCATTAAGAGTCAGGAGGAAGAAATTTGGTGCTATAGGGTGTGACTGAATACATAGATAATTATCTTATAAAATAGCACGAACATTGGCCAGAGCTGGAAAAAAACAGTGCTTCTAAATAGGAAAATATTTTGCTGCTGGGGATTTGGGGATTTGTGTGCTAAGAAAGGGCTGGGGGGCGTGGCTCTTTATGCAGCATGGAAACACTCCCAGCCATTCCTGCTCCCACTGAGTTTTTTGTCATCCCCACACTCTCTAGAAACAAGTGACACGTGGCTTCCTAGGCACAGAAATGGTGGCAAGTCTGTAATTGCTTTGATTAAGCTGTTCTGTAGTATTAGGACCACCCAAAAGATGGCACTAAACAACCTTTAGTCCTGCTCACATGCACCCCCCCCGCTACGAAATTAGCTAATAATACTCAGAAATAGCTCACTAGCTTAATTCTGTAATTTTGTGTGCAAAAGTAGGAATCATTTTAGATAATTCTATGTTAGACCAACAGGAAAATTGAGGAGGCTTTTATATAAGCAGGTAAAGTTTGCACTGCAAATACGACTTCCCTAGGCCCACATGAAAGCACCCGTGCTTTTGTAAACATGACAATGTGACATTTGGTGAGCTGTGAAAATGGGTTAAAATTACCCAGGAGTTAGGCACTGCACTTAAAAATATTTGTTTCTTTAGAAGCTGTACATTGACCTTTCTAAATCTGTGGTTATTGCGCCCAAAGTATTTTTATTTATGTGGCTGCACTGTGGAGCCATCCCACCAAAGCCCACGGAGCTACGTGAAATGATGAGTGTTAGCAAGGGGCTGGTTGTCACTACCTCTTTTAATAGGTAGGGCTGATTATTTTGATTTTTAAATGAGCTTATTTTCTGCACTAGGAAGAACAAGACATGTTTTTGCTAGTCACTTTTCATTTTATGATGTAATAGTTGAAGGAGGAAAAAAAAAAAACCTTTCATATTTATAACCTCCAAAAACTCAGAAGTGGCCTCTAATTTATACCAAACCATAAAGATGAGAGTGTTCACAGAAAATGCTAGAGGAGGAATCCTCACATCCTGTGGGAGTAATTTTCTACAATTACTTCAGTTTCATGATTTTAATCAGATACATGTTAATAATAAACAATACAAATGAAAGGACACTGAGCACCACCTTTGCTTGGAGCAGAAATCATTTGGGTAGCAAAAGAAGTTGAGAGATCCAACACCTTCCACAAATATTTGACTCCCCTTTTTATGAGGCTCCTCTTTTGAATGTGGTTGCCTGTAAAACTACAGCTGAAGTAGGAGGATAAAAAGAAACTTCCCAGGAACCAGACACAAAAACTTGCACCAGTTCCTCCAAAGCTTGTGCCCTCCATGAGTTCAGTAATTCACTCACTTCTGCCTTTCTTACTGCCTAACTATGTGGTTATAATCAAAATAAGAAACTTGGATGTTGGGGTTCTTTTCAGGGGATGAGCTGGAGCACATTCAAGAGGATTGAGTGCCACCTGCAGAAAAACTGCACAGACATGAAAGCAGCAGCTGGCTCGATTACATTTATTCACCATGGAGTAAAGAAGGCAAAAAAGGAGAGATAGTGGAAGTACACACACAGCAACTGGGTGAGGAGCTGGGTTCCCTTTGTGCTGGTAGCACAGCAACAAGAGTTCCCCACCGAGAGATTCTGCACAATGCAGAGCAGTCAAAGCCTCTGTGTATTTCATGTTTTTGTTTTGGATCTCACAGTCCCAGCTCCTGGAAGTAAAGGCTTGCCAATATTGGATGTGTAATAGGGATAACGAGTTCTAATAACCACTGCTAATATATAATTCAATAATTGACTCTAAAAGCTCTTTAGTTACAATTTTGATGTTGTGTATCAAGGCCAAGTGAAGCAAATACTTTCCATCTCTCCAAGGCCTTCCTAATTTGATTTTAAACAGCTTCATATTTTAATTTTTAAGAATTCTGAAAATAAGTCGCAGCGTAAATATTAGGTCACTCCACATGAATACATTTTGGGCAGGAGTAGGTGAGCAAAGCATTTTTCTGACAATCATCGCAGCCTTCACATTCTGAGGGTATCTGAATGTACTGCAGATATTTTCTATAGCAGAGAGGAGGTACAGTTTCTTACTTCGGGCCTGAAAATAACTTTGCAATGAAGTAAGAGCTGGAGGATGTCAAGGGGAGGGATGATAGGGAGGGAGAGAGGCTGAATTGGAACATTACTAATTCTCACAATGGTAGCTCAGTGAAAAAAAATGCTGCAGAACAAACCTGCCTTCATCCAGTCAATTTTTGGAAAGAATTATGGCCATTTGGAACTGAGTTCTTCCTTGAAAACTCTCTGGAAACAGGATACTGCTCCCAAGCACTTTGAGCCCTTTGAGACCTGGAACAAGATTCATCTCACTCAGCCTCAGACATCTGCATTGTGGCTGTCTGCATCTGAACCCCGAGTCCCTTTGCCACTGGAAAGGAACACACGTTTGGAATGTGTGATCTAGCTACCCACCATGGACATCCACTGTAGGCTGAAATCAAGAGCACAAGTGGAGTGCCCCTTCTCTCCCTGCTGAATGCAAAAGGCACCTGTAAACACTCTTCAGAGGCACATCCAAAAGTCCTGGGAGAAATCCCTTCCCCAGTGTCAAAATATTTCTGTTTTACATTCTTGAAAGTCCATTAAACAGTTGCAACAGTTTTATATATCTAGACTTAAAAAAATAAATAAATAAGAGGAAGCAGTGTAATGCAGCCTTGGCAAACAACGTGCCACTGGAATAAATTATGACAGCAGTGTTTGTCCTCACAGATCTACTCCCAGAGAAGTCAGCCCTTGTTCCATGATGCAGCCTGTAGAGCAGGCTGAGCCCAGAGATGGATTTGGCTGGTCAAGGGGAGAAGCATTTTCCATCTATAAGGACCTAGACCACTGGGGAAAAGCAAGAGCCTGTGGGGCACTGTTCATCTGATCCTGAGGTCAGTGGCTAAAGCCACAAGCATTGTACCTCTCAGGTGCCTGCTTGTCAGTCCTGTTTGGTATCTTCAGCCCTGTTTAGTATCTTTATTGATGATCTGGATGAGAGGATTGAGGATATACTCAGTCAGTTGCAGGAGAAACCAAGTTGGGCAATCCTGGGCCCCTCACAGCAAGGACATGGGAGGCTGGAGCGTGTCCAGGGAAGGGAACGGAGCTGGGAAGGGTCTGGAGCCCCAGGAGCGGCTGAGGGAGCTGGGAAAGGGGCTCAGGCTGGAGAAAAGGAGGCTCGGGGGGACCTTGTGGCTCTGCACAACTCCCTGACAGGAGGGGGCAGCTGGGGGGGGTCGGGCTGTGCTCGCAGGGAACAGGGACAGGACAAGGGGAAATGACCTCAAGCTGTGCCAGGTTGGACACCAGGAGCAATTTCTTCCTGGGCAGTGTGGTCAGGCACTGGAAGAGGCTGCCCAGGAAGGTTTGGAGGTGTCCAAGGAAGGCCTGGATGTGGCACTCAGTGCTCTGGGCTGGTGACAAGGTGGGCATCGGGCACAGCTTGGACTCGGTGATCTTGGAGGTCTTTTCCAAGCTCAGTGATTCTGGGGTTCTCTGTCAGGTAGCAAAGGTGCCTGGCTTGACTAAAGGAGCTGTAGGCAGGGCCAGTGCTCCTGTCTTCAGTGTGGAGCTGCTTCTGTGGATGCAGCTGCAAGAGGTGGCCGGAATGAAAAAATAACTGCAAACGTAAATCCGATGCTGAAAGCAGCTGTAAAAAATCCTGGTAACAGAGGAACAGTTGTTTTATTTCACTGTTTTGGAGCCTAGAAGCCCACGGTACATTCCTGGCTGTGGTTCTGCTCACTGTGTGACTTAAACCAGGATAATTATGACTTTTATGTCTTCCAGTTGCTTCAGCAGGGAAACAGGGGGAAGGATATCTTCTGGTGCCTATTTGTCACCACTTCATTTGACCTGTGCAGGCCTAGACAAATGCTGAAATCTTGCAGCTCAGCTTCACAGTTAAGGGGAACCTGAGGATATTTGATTAGGATTAGGCTTTGAATGGCAGCACTATCTTTTAGCTAGGTTAGGCCTGGATCAACCCAGCATAACTTACTTGGGAGAAAGTCCAAGCAATGAATTAATCAGTCAATGCTTAGAGATGCAAACTTCAATTTATTTCCTGGGATCATATGTATGAGCTTTGCCTTCTCACTTCTTTTGGTTCCCCTGTTGCTGCAATGCATTTCTGAACCTGGAAGCAAAACCGTGATAATATTGACTTCAAACTTTGGATTGGATCCGTGTCTCTGCTGTTACCTTCCCTTCTATTTCCCACGATTTCCAGCTTTTATGTGTGTTTGGGTGCCCACACTGTGCTTCTGCCATTTGTTTGCAAAATATCTCGTAGGCTGAAGCTACTGTGGTGGAAATCATTAATGACCCCAATGCGTGCAATGCCTAATTAGACCTGGACCTCGTGCCTTATCTTCTCACAGGCAGCTAAAAATCTCCAAGGGACTTGAATCATGATGGTCATGGTACATTTTGGTAAAACTTCAAAAATCAGTCCGTATTAGAGAATTCCTGCTTTAAAAGCAGCTGTTTATTTTTGATTCCTGCCATTTTTGACACTCTTGTAAATTTAAATTCATTTGCTGCACAGGGGCTTGAAAGAACAGCACGTTGAGCTGTTTGCTCCAGTGCTCTGTTACAGTGTTTTCCCATAATAAGAGGGCATGAAAACATCCAGCTATCTGCTGGAAAATGTACTAATTATTTTCTGAGTGGTGAAAGGTCACAGCCGACAAAGCCCGTTGACAAAGGGAAAGACAAGCAAGATCCACATAGCTCTGCATTGGAATTACACCTAGGGAGGGAAAATAATAGGTATTAATACAGCCTATAAAAGCAATTGTAAAGCTTTTCTAAAAGCATGTTGTCAAACAAGAAATTTAAGACTGATTTTGTGTCAAGACCAGGAAGAAGTGCCCATAGAAACAGAGTTACGGGACTAGCAAAGAATAGGAACATTTTATTTTCACATTCATACAGCAAACTTTGATCATCGTGCAGGAAATACCCCAGACTTGAGAAATCCTGCCACTGACCTCGAAGGTAGAATAAAACTCAGGGAAAAGGGGAAATAACTCACCAATTTTTAAATTAGCATTATGCCAAGACTTTTAAGAGTTTGAATTCCAAACATGTGTTCTAAGAAAGGAAAACATTTTCTTTCATTGAACAGCCCTGGGGGTTCGCTACCTTTTTCTCCCCCTCAACCCTCCCTGAGAGGTGTTCTTATTTCTTGTCTCTTGCAGGTATGTGTAAAAATACAAAGTCATTTGTAAGGAGTTCACTTAATTCCTCACTCTTAGCTCACATTTGTTACACATTTTGTTTGGCAGAAGGGAAGGGAAGAGTGTGCTCCAGCCAGGGAATGCTGCTGTCCACTGAAAAACGCGCTTGGATGGAGGAGCTCTTTTTCATGGATGGATTGTGGCTTTTGGCAGCAGAGGTGGCAGGAAGCAGTTGCCATAACTACTATACCATTAAAATAATAATTAAAAAAAGGCTTTAAGTAAAGAGCCATTTTTGAAATGATGGTTTTATTACCGATCCTGGTAGAATCCATCAGTTCAATACGATGGGTGGCAGGATCCTGGATGTGGTCTCCTGAGTGTGTGCTCAGGATATGCTTTTAGGGCTAAATTCAGGCTTTGGCTTGTAAGGTACATAGAAGAGGAAAATACACAGACAGCCAGAGAGCTGAACATAATCTGCCTTGCGTGGGATTTCAGGTTTTGGCTGGAACCACACTCTGGTGTTAAATAGCAGGGTAAAAAAAGAGTATGTTTTTCAAAAGCTTTAAGGATGAGATTTACAAATTCGCCGGAACGATTTAGAAATAAAAGTTACATAGTTAGTGTAAATCTAATTGTAGACGTAATTTAATATTTATCTCTATTGAAGTGACGGATACTACCCAGATAAAAAGCCCAGATATAGTTGATAAACACTGCAAACAACTGGAGTAGAACCCAGGGATGGTTTATACTGGGTCAAACCCAGCTGAAGGCTTTTCATCCTCAGCATTACACCACACATTATTGTCACTGGCAAATTACTCTGGCACTATTTGCTTGCTGTTGGAATCCAAAAACATTTCACACTGCTAAAATAACCTCTGTCTGTTGCCATATAGACACCAATGTAGTTCTTGTGGTCCTCCAGCTACTTCCCTGCAGTGCTTTGAGCTGTGTCCCAAATGATTTACTCACAGGACCAAGTCAGGTGAATTGGCCTCACACCCCTGCTCAAGGACTGGCTCCCAGGTAGGATTTATCCCTTCATCCTCACAAACTTCTGGGGTCAGCACCTACGTTGTCCCTCAAGGAGCCTCTGCAACCCATGGTCATGATGCACCTTCAGCTGGGACCCTCACCCTGGTCCCATGTTTTCTCCTTTAACCAAGAATTCTTGGGGTTAATCTTGTTAACCAAGCTGATGCCTAAATCCTGTCTCTGAGGTGCATCTTCCTGGCCTGAGCAGGTGTACGAAGAAATTCTGTTTTCCCTGCTTTGCTCTGAGAGCCAGTGTTCCATTCAGAGGTACCTTAGGAGTGACTGACTCACCCCCACCCGTTTGTGAGGCGTAATGCACATAGCAGCTACCATTGCTTCCATGCAGGAGTAGGAGCCTCTGGGAATATCCAATTAAAGAAATCAACTGGGCTTTAAAAAGGCCTAAAATGATAAACCCATCTGGGCTGCAGCCTTCGGTTTTTTAGTAACAATATCCACATTCTCATAAAAAAAAAATGGGCTATGGATTCTTCAGCTACTTCTTCTAATGGAAATGCATATTTATCCTATTGGAATTTAAAAAAAAATTCCTTATATTTATCTGTTAAGTTTAACCTTGTATGAAATTATCCTAGACCACCTAGGCTCCCTTCTTAGTTAATTCTCCCTCCTTGCTGTATCTAATTGAAAATTAAAATTTTTTCCTCTATCGCTGCTCCATTCTCTTATTTTAGTTGTTCTGCTTTATATTTTAAAGCTTACTCCAAGATATTGAGTTCTGTGAGATCTAAATTAACTCCCTGAGTTTTCCAGAGTTTTTGGATGCTGCCTGGTTATGGCTTACATCCAGATTCAAGAGAGAAGAGATACAGTTCATAGATACTGTTCCTTCTTGGAGTTTTCCCCTTCTCTTTCTCCTTTGTAGTTGTAAATGAGAAGAAACTACACCTCCTACTTTTTTTTTCTCTGAGGTGTTTTTCTTCTTAATCTACTTCGTATTAGACATCCTCTTTTCCTTATTTCTAGAAACCTGACCAGCTCTGAAAGCAAACCAGGTGATGATTTAAATATACATTATGAATGCTGCCAAAGGAAATGGCTCCAGGGGTAGGAGATGTGGGCTCTGGGGAAGAGGAGCCTGAGACCAGAGCCATACTGGGAAAGCCTTGAGCAGGCTGAGGCAGGCAGAGAGGCAAAGAGCTTTGCCTTCTGGAAGCAAAGCTGTTCCACAGCAACATCACAGCTTGCCTTAGGTTCTGGCTTCATCTCTGCCTGGCCTGTTTTGGGGTAAAAATAGCCAAAAATGCACAACAAACTCATCCCAAAATACTAAATGCTCTGATGGAGAGGGAAGCAAAGCATCCTTTGGTTCTTTCTTCTGTCCTCTGAAGGAAAAGTACTTCATACAGAATTCTTCAGCGTTTGATTTGATCCTGACGAAGGGGTGGTGGCGTGATGGAGATTTTTTATTCCCTATGTGCGTGGACAGGCTAAGGTTTCCACAGCCAGGTCCTGCCACTTCCCTTCTCCCTTTGAAACCAAGCTGAGGAGCATTACAGCGTGCCTGTGCAGCCAAGTCTGCCTGTGTATTTTGGCATCTGAATGCCAGACTGGTTGGTAATTTCCCCTTAAATCCTTTCATAGCTCAAATTCCTGTCGAAACAACCTCTATCTCTGGTTTGCCATACGGAGCCTGTGTCTGCCGCTTGGGTCACCCCTCCCAAGCAGTGCCATCGCATGTTGCTTTTCTTCCTCCGTGTGCAGCGTGTATTTAAAATGAAATATTGGCCCCAACTCCCCCTCTGGATGGCTGTCAGATCTTAGCATGCCACATAAATATCAGTGAGAAAACATTCCTCCCAGCCCACACAGAATGCACCCAGCGCTGTTTGTTCTGGACAAAACCCGGCCTAGCGCCGCGCGGCCTTCGGCAAAGGCCCGCTTCCAGTGGGCAGGGCCCCGCCTCGAATCGACCACTTTAAAGTGCTCTCCCAAAGTTTCCAGGATAATTTTTGTTCCCCTTTAGTTACAGACCACCTTTACTAGGTAACGAAGCCTGTTTGTTGGGCAGCTGCCATCTCAGCCCTTGCATGGGTGGCCTGCTGCCAGCTCTCAACTGTTTCAAGATGTGAGTTCCCCGACGCTCTGGGGCACGACAGGACCGTCCTGGTGCTCGTGGTGTTGTTCCTTTCTGGTACCTCCATGGCTTTACAGGGGTGCTTTCCACTGGGCCTCTCTGCTGCATTGCCAGTCAGGTGCAATTTGCACGTTTTTCCCACCCCCAAAATGTAGTTTGTGTGCACTAACACGTGTGTATGGCCCTTATGTGGTTACTAGGGGAGAATTCACATCTGCAAACCTCACCATTGCGTTTGGCCTGGGGTCATATGCAAAATGTTCCACGGGCATGGGATGCATCCCATCGGGAGAGGGCACAGCACCTGCTACCCAGCAGCTTAAAGCTTAAAAGGAGTAAGGGCCTTACACCCTTCTTTCTCCCACACCTACATGTTTCAGAATTTCATCCAACTTCCTTGTCTCACTGTATTTCTTTAGCAACACTTGGAGCAGTCAGACTACAGTGGCAATGGCCAAAATGGTTGTTTTAATAAGCTCAGCCTTAGATTGCTACAACAAAGACTTCTTGAGCAGCTGCTTAAGAAAATGTCTGTGAGATTTCACTTAGATGTGGGTTTTTTCCCCAGAATAATCAAGGGAAAGCAAAGAGATTGCCGCCCTGGCCCTCCAAGCGTGGAAAACAATATTTTTTCCATGGCTTTTGTTAAATAATTTTTCCCACGCATTTACTCTTCAACCCTGTCCTTGGGTCATCTTAGAATGGTGAGTGGTCCAAGTGTGATGAATTTATTGCTTTAAACTTCACAGAGCACAGGAGAGTGAGGTAACAGCATAAGCAATATGGAAAGACTTGTACATTTTCTAGTTTGATTACTGGATGTACTTGGAGGTGTCCAAAACTTACGTGGGTTTTTTTTTTTTTTTTAAAGGATTGGTTTGGCTAGAAGACTGCAATAGGATCAAATCCATCTTGCATCCCCACCTAAAAATGAGATTTGGGTCCACAAGCCGAGAATCTTGGGAATAGAGATCTCCCTCCTCACATGTAATTACAGATAGTTTCTGAAGAGGTGAAATGTCACAATATGATGAGATGGAAAATGCATTAAGAGAGAATGAGTTCATCTTCCTGATACAGAACAGTCCCTGCACAGTAATGGGATTATGGCAGCACTGGACATTTGGGAAAGTCTGTAATGCTGTGTCTGCTCCATTAGCTTTGCACACCAATGGACTTCCCTTGCCAGTAATGGCTTTCTCTGAGCTACTGCAAACTCTAAAGTGGGAAATAAAAATGGAATTTTGGGAAGACAGGACCTGCCGTGATCACAGGGACATTGCAGCTTGTTACACAAAGCTGTGAAGGAAGCACTGATGTATTCCCGTGGTGAGAACACTTTTTTGGGAAGAGCTTGGGCCCCTCTATAGGTACTGACAGCTCTGTAAAGCTGCACTGCCATTGTTTAACAGCCTAGGAAGAAAAGCTGTTCCTAGGCATGTACAAATTGTTTCTGTAAATAAGAACCAATTTTATTCACAATTTGTAAAACACAAGAAAGCAAAACCTCAAAATTACTGAAAGGCAAAATCCCAAATTCATAAAGATGCCAGCAATCAATGGATTAGACACACACATGGGGTAAGATTTAGACAGGATGAATTTGCTTTTCTGTTTGGGAAGAACATCTTTTTGGAAAGCACCATTTTTGGGAACAAGAAAAGCTCCCAACTTAGTGTTGTGGAATGTGAAAGGATAAGCGAGAAATCAGCATGAAAAATGAATTACAAGGTTCTATTAGAAAAGTAAATCTTTTTAATAGTGCCTTTGAAGAGCCACACTTCAACTGGAGTTTGTCTGTGGCTCTGTCTCCCCAGAAAACCTCTCCCCTTTCTGTGCCACCACCTCAGCACGCAGAGTGCTCCAACACCACCCCTTCTGGCAGGTCTTTACTGATCTGAGATTGCTTTAGACAGATAATTATGAATCTTACAACAAACACCACCTTCTGCACTTTCCTGCTGCTTCACGACTCCCCAGAACATTTCACAACTTCACCCCACCACAACTAAAATGCAGTGCTCATATATAGAAAGAATATTTACGCCTTAAATTTATGCTCAAGCTCTTTATGCTCATCTGCCTGCAGTGGGGCACAAACAGCAAACAGAGGCCCCCAAATATACCATATAAACAAATATTTTGGACCTATGATACCATTTGTATTTATTACTTTTACTGAAATCACAGAGTCAAGTGTTTTAAGATTACAACTGGTAAATTATACATAGGTAATAGTTAACAAAACAAAATATTGGCCTTTCATGTGTCATAGTACAGTGTAGACCTTGCACAGTTCAATTCAAATGAATTTGTATTTTGCATAACATTATTTTTATTACGTAAACTGGCTGACACAGTAATGCTCTAAAAAAGTTAACTCCCTCTGATTAGACACAGACTAGGATGAAAAAGAAGTTTTGTGACACATCTTGGTTTCTTAAAGGGCACTGGTATTTCAGCCAGGTGACAAAGTGACCTCCCAGAATATGCTGACACCAACAGTGCATAAAGAGGCACGTGAAGTAAACTAAGCAACCCCAAACTTTGTGCTTTCCCCTTGTTTTCCCTGCAACACCTTGTTCATTTTCTCTTATCTGATGCTAAGCAGATGACCTGGCAATAGAAGTGAAATTCATTGCTCTACAGAATTATACCCTGTCTTTCAGCTTACTTAATTCAGCACATTATTTCTTGTATCTGATGGGATTTGAACAATGCCTGTATGCCTGACTGTCACCCTGTTTCGTAAGATAAGCTATTTGCAGATTTCACAGTTCACATGATAAAGTTGTGTAAACCAGTCACTATAAATTAAAAAACTATGCTGTCACTTAAGAGTGGTGTAAGCCTGAAGCTCCTCCTGCGAAGCCACGTGATGCCATGAAGTAACTCTAAATTTAATTAGGCATAACTAAACCCAGTGTAACTTTTTTCTCTGCCAGTGGGAGTTATGGAGACCCAAGCACTCACATACTCAAGGACACACACACAATATGCACCTGCACTTAGCTACGGGTGTCTGAACATGGGCTATGCCAGGCTGCTGTTTGTGGAGAGGATTTTACTGTCCTTACACTGACTCTGAGCCTCCACTGACAACTTCCAGGGCAAAAGATGCTGTGAGTTTTGTCCTGTGACTCAGAGAGTGCAGAGCAGTGGGATGGTGTTGGGATGTCTGGTGTGGTGTGGGGAGAAGCTCTCACACCACTCACCTGTGTTTGGGGCTTTTCAAATGGTATCACTGAAAACTTGTGCTTGTGGTTAAACCTTCCAAGCCCCAAAGCACCTTTTGGGGTGCCAGCTGAGGACCCAATAATCTCTCTTAAATTAAGAGTCATTGCTGGTGCATGAAAAAACCCAAAATACCTGCATTTGCAATGGTATTTGAAACAAGAATTGAACTACCTTCACTATACCAGTTACTATCAGGGCACCCACAGGAAAAAACCCCCTTGAAAACGCTGCACATGCAAGTAAGAATGCAGTGAGGCACTCTGGCAGCTCTAGAAGAATGAATCACTTCATAAAAAAAAGAAACAAACCCCTCGAAACCAAGCAACATTTTTTCCCCTGAAAATTGCAGCCTATGCCCTGAGAATCTAACTTTGCCTCTTGCCATAGGCTCCATCTTGCTCAGTGACAACAGTGTGGCATGAGGAGAAACATCCACCTGAACATACTGCTGAAAGCCCACAATTAATGATCCATCCTTCAAACCCTGTTCAAAGCCTGCCCTTAAGATCATCAAAGCCCAGGCTTTGATGGGGTTTTGGATTGGGCCGTGAGTGAGGGAGCATCACCCACTGGCCATCCCTAGTTCCTCTCAAGCCACGTGGCTGAGTGGCCTTGGGCAGTGCCTGGGTGGCAGAAGAGAGGCTGAGCTGGAATCCAACTCAGGTGAACGTGGGCACAGGGGGTGAGGTGACTTCCAGCAGTTTGGAACTGTTCATGTGCAGTCTGTAGGACAGCCCTTGCACAGGTGGCTACAGGTAAATGAACTGACTGCAAGGTTTGTCTACATCACATTTTTCCCCTCACACTGCACTCTATTCTAGTTCCCCTGAGGCCTACAGTAGTTGAACTGGATGAAAAGTGGAAGCAAACAGGTATTATTCTCATGGAAACATGCTTTGCTGGGCTTTTTGCATCTAACTTTTGCCTGATGTGGTGCAAAGAGTTGAAAAACAATGAAGTAAAACATTGCAAAGCCTTCCAAGTTGGGCTTTTGACTTTTTATAGCCATATATACATATTTTTATATGTATATAAACAGGGATAACATGGGAAAAACAGCTTTCTTAATGGTTCAGTCCTCATAAACCAAATCATATGTTGTTTCAGCTATTTTATAAAGAGACACCCAGGAGCTTTCTCTTTAGTGTTGTCACTTAAATGTCAGAAGCTGCATGAAAGAAGAGTTTGGCAACTCAGAGGAACTTCATTCCCATGGAGAGGACTCCCAGTTCCTAAAATTCTGCTACAATTAAAGCAAGGGGAAGGATCACCTTTGGGAGTCAATCACTGAGGCCTCTAGTATGGACTGCACGTGCCTTTGAGACACAAATCTGTTGTCTGACTTCTTCAGTAACCATTATGAGGCTTTTTTGGGTCCACAGACCTCTGGGACTCGCTTGTTGGGAGCTTTTTTGAGATGTAACAAGGAGCTTGGAGCACGAGGTGTCATCGAATTAAAAAGCTACAACTTCTCCAAGGAAAAGATGGCAGCAGAAAAAGAATATACATCTATAAAAGTGTACACGCATATACTCCTGTTCCATGCAGAAAGTCCTCTAAATAAAACCATACAACAAATGACCAGTGCCATATATTATGTAAACTCACAAGGTGTACTTCCAACACAAATCCGAAGCATAAATTAAAAGAGAGCCAGAAAGAGAGCCAGAGACGATAGCAAAACATTTTAAATATAGAATTTGCACAATTGGTATTTTGTTAAATAAGAATAAATAAATTCATTACATCCGTTCACATACCAGTTGTAAAAACAATAAATTATTTTATTTTTTTCAGTGCTGTGTTGCTTTTTTTTTTTTTTTTTTAAAACAGTTGTTACTAATCCACACGATTTTTCCCTCTTCCCCTTGTGATAAAACTGTTTCCACAGGAGGGCAGCTAAACTTAATTTCTTGTACACAGTCAAACCAAAGATGCCAGGCTTTTTCCTAATGAGAATATCCTACTTGAAAAGCAGATGCTGTAAACCCCACTGATGCTCAGGGGTCCAAATTCACCTAAGGCCACTGGAAGTGTGTCCCAAAGCCAGCGTGAATTTAACACTGAGATTGTTCCTGGCTGTGCCAAGAGCAGAATTCCAGGTTTCCATCCCTCGGTGCATTTCATGAATCCAGCTGTGCAACACTGGGCAGAAATGTAAACAACGATGTCACAGCATGAGTGACACAGAATTCAGCTGAGAACAGACCTTGCACCAATTCTTCCTTCATCGGGTACATGGGACAGCCAAGGTTTGGAAATGGAGTCTGATTTAGGAACACCTGAAAAAGCAAGTTTTAAGCTAGCCTTTATCTTACACTTTGAGTGTCCTGCCTTGGTCTGTCCCCCGTGCACCCTCACATCTTTGCTTGTGTTAATTCACGTCATTGCTACACACTGGTGGGAAAAGTCACTGCAGTGGTTTGTTCTCATATTTATTTCTAAGTAAACTCTTTTTCACTTTTATAAGATACTCCTGATCTAAGGAAGCTTTGAATTTATACCCGCATATGGCATGCCCAGATAGCATCCAGAAGCTTTACTCAGCCTGCTGAATATACAATAAATTACTACCATGATGCAAACACAAATACTTGCACATTCTGTCTCTATTATGACAGAACACAAACACCACTTAATGCAGCAGCTGTATGCTGAGACAAATGTTAAGTCTATGCTGAGACACATTGAATCTCCTGATTTTTCCTCTCATGATGGTTTCTATTTGTTATGGACTTTTTGGAGAGGTTCTAGGACATGTGTAACACATATATAAGCATCAAAATTAGATTACTTGAAAGGAAAATAAAGGCATTTCAAAGTGATCTTACTTTAACAGGCAGAGGAGGCACAAACGTATATTTTCCAGCACTCTGCAAATATTCTGAGCCTTGATCTCAGTTCTTAGGTTGGGATCAAGATTAAATGGGGAATATTCCTCAAGATCCAGAGTTTTGCACAGGGGCTACTCCCAAACAGAAGGCCACACCATTTCTGAAAGCTGATTAATAACATTTGTTGGCAATCCGTTTAACAGAGGAGGAGGCCCTGCCCTTGGTACTGTTTATTTAAAACAGGGTAAAAACCAGATCCTTCTCCAGATTTCACAGTTGTAGATGTAGCAACTCTATGCTGTTTTGAAATCATCACATGATTTTTGAGAGTTCACACAAACATGCCACACTTGCAAAAACATGTTTGTGTCAGCCTGGAGTCAGACCTGCCCTTCTTGCTCCACACTCCAGCAAGTTTTCCCTGCTGATTTCATGCCTGGGATTTTCAGAAGAGCCTGAGGTGTTTCAGTGCTCAAGTACCAGTGACTTACAGCTGAGGCTAGTCTGAAAATCCCCCTGCAGTCTCCTACTCTCCTGTGTGGATGAACAAAGGAGTAAAAGATGGGGTTCTACTTTGATCAGTGTTTTTTTACCATTTCTCTTGGTACCTGTTATCTCAGGGCCTAATTCCAAGCCTGCTGATATTAAAGAGAGCAATTTTAACAGGGTTGCTCCCACGCCTCTACCTGCACAAGGTGAAATGCCCATCCTCAGTCACAGAACTTCCACATGACAATAACGGGATTCAGGAATTGCTGCCGAGGAAAACTGTCACCAGCTACTGCCTGTGCTGTGGAAACAGTCTTATTGATATTGGACAAGTCCTCCACATCCTGATGTGGTTTGACTTCCTAATGACCCCTCTTCCTCCCCAATGTGGTACATATACAAAACATGAATGCCTTCTATAGCTTTAAAAAAACCCCAAAACACACACAAAACAATTTAAAAAAAAAAGACAAATAGTTACAAACTTTTGCTGGTAAGATGAATACCAGAGTTAGACATGATGGACAAAACAGTGATAAAATATTAACTGCTTGCTGTGTTTTTTTGACCTTTATAGCCTCTTGAAAATATGTAGGTACATTACACATTGTTAAATTCAAGGTGGAAGCCATAGAGAAAATAACAGAGAAAGCAGCTGAACACAGCCTCAGAACATCTGAGTTAGAAGACACTCGATTACCTCACCTGTAATTTTTGGTTCTCTAACTAGTTTTCTACAAAATCCAGTATGCCTTTGTTTCATGGAGAGGAGCAACTGTTTTTCAGTGACAACAAGGCTGTGACACAGCTGGAACCAGGGAGGTTTACAAGCACAGCCACACAAACTCCTCTGGCAGCCAACTCCTCCTTCGGTGCGTGCCCAACGCACACGGGGAGGAGCTGCTGATGCTCCTGCTGTTGGAGCAACGTGGGGTTCCCTGCTCTGCAGGCTGCTGCAAGGCTCCTCCTGAGAATTTCTGGGTGGAAACACAGGATTTGTCAGAGATTAATGATACGCTGTCAGGAAATTCCTACCACGAAAACGTATTTCCTTTTGTCAAAACCAAAAGGTATCACTTTTTAAAACCAGCAGCAAGCTCTTCATTTTCCAGTAAAACATCTGTGGCCCTTTCTGAAGGATGGACCAAGTCCACAAGGGCTGCAGATATACTTTGGTCAATCATTTTGCTTATGTAGTTTGTCTTTTGATTTCTTTAATAGAAGGAAGTGATATAAAGTGATATACCAAATGAAGGATATTTACAAAACAGTATAAAATAAGCTACTGTGGGATCATGGGGACGTGTGACGTTTCCTAAGGACATACTGTAGTAGAGGTAGGTGAAAAAGGGGAGATGATTCTGTAACCTTCAAATATCCCAGGATCCTCCATTCACTAGTTTTTCTTCTTTTGCATTATTTTATTTTACATTTTTGCAGACACAGAGGGCTTATAACAACTTTAATGCTTACTTTCTTTGACATATTAAGACCACCCTACTATTATTTAAAGCAGTGCACATCTTCATTTGGTCCAAATAGGCAGATTCTGCCCATAATTAGAGACTGAACACAAGTACATCTGAAGCCTTTGCTTCTCTCTGTCTGGGCAGACCTGACACCAGCACGTCAACAACGGCTTACTCAAACCTCTCAGAAAGAAGGTCACCACCACAGGTTAGCACTTTTTCAGCAAGCACTGTTTGAACGCTGAGGGTCTCTGGGAGAGCAGACATCCCTTGGCCAGCTTCCCGTGGCCATCCTTGCACTGGACAGTCCTGGTGTGCCAGCCCGTGTCGCACGTTCGAGAGCAGGAGAGCCAGGGCCCCGTGACCCAGCGGGGCTGCGCGGCCGGCGCCGTCACTTTGCTGCCGCCGCCGCCGCCGGGGACGGAGTTTGCCAGCTGCCCCTGTTTCTTTGGCACGAAGAAGCTGTAGCGCACGTCCACGGGCTGCGTGGGGTCGGTGGCCAGGATCTGCACGATGAGGATCTCCTTGGTGGCCGAGTGGCCCATGGCGTGCAGGAAATCGTCCTTGTGGCTCCAGCCGCTGTAGTTCATGACGGTGCCGTTGATGTCGATGATGGTTTCCGAGGTGGAGATCATGTATTTCCCATTGACCAGGTACTCCCCGCTCTTCTTCTTCAGGGCCAGGTAGGCCGTGAACCTGCTCTGGTCCTTGCTCTTGAACTGCCGCACTTTGATGTGCGTCGCCCCTTCCGGGATCTTCACCACGTCCGTGTAGCCCTTGCTGAAGGAAGGGAAAGAAGGAAGAGTCTCACTGGCATGACACAAAATCACGGAATCAACTAGGCTGAAACACACCTCTAAGTCCAACCTAGGGACAACAACATCTTGCTTCATTTCAGTTCAGACCACAGGATTTTCCCTACGATTAATTCAACCAGGATCCGCTCTGGGCCTACTGTGTTGTTCTTCGTGCTCTCCAAGAAATTCCTACTGCACTTCTTGCAGATTGCTTAATCTTTAGCTTTAGGGACAGTCTGACGTGGGTCAGATACCAGAGGAATGAAAAATAACAGATAGCTTATAGATTTCAGCAAAGGGTGGGAGATATGAAATACGATGCACGCGCTGCCTGCCAAGGAAAAGATAATGAGATATGCATTGGTTACAGCTGTTTCTTGCTGTCTTTGCTATAATGATGATTAAGGAAAGCACGAGCAGAGGAACAGCTGGGTAGAGGTACCTTGGGAACATTTAAAAATAATCTTGATCACCGAGAAAAAATTTGTTTACTTTGAAATTCATAAAGCCAAAGATTAATGGTCAAGTGTCTAATAAGAGGGGCACCCAACGGCTTCATCTGTCCCATCACGGAGTTCTCTACTACTTATGAAGTATCTTAACTGGGATTTAGAAAAAGAGATTAAACTCTTTTACCAAAAGTGACAAGCATTCCAAACCTGCAAGTGTGCTGGAATTTATCACTATCTCAAGTATGTTATTTTAACTTTACTGATATATAGAAGAAAACCTAAAGGCTTTACATAGCTATAAGCTACCAGCTGGACTCTGGAGATGAGTTTTCATTCCTAAACCTGTGACAAAGCCATTCTGCAAGTACTTCATTTCTGAAAGGTTTAATGAGAAAAATTAAAAATACATGAAAGTGATGACATCTCCTTTGGGATTGTTTAAAGAACAGACTGCTAATTTCGAGAACTTTTGGCTGCACAAGTAGAGACTGCACATATTACAGATGAAACATTTCTGCTGCTCCCCTGCTATTTCCAGCAGTTATGGGACAATGACTTAAGACTCCATCGATTTAGCACCTCCATGAAGCTGGAGGAATATGGTGCGAACGCAGGCTGGGGACTGCTCTACAGCACTGCACAAATATTTTTACACAACAGCTGCCAGAATAACTCAGTTCAAACATGTCAATAAAGTTACAAAATCATTTGTTCAAAATCTACAAGCAGTCCTGGAGAATTCAAGTTGTCTGCACAAAGAGCTGTAATGCTCCATGTGCACAGAGAAGCATTAAGTCTCCTCTTTCCCAACTTCTGATAATCTGGCTTTACAGCTTTTTAAACAAAAATCTTAGGAAGTGAATTTCCCAGATGATTCTGTTTTTCCTGCTTTAAAATAAAAAAAAAAAAGTACAAACAAATGTTGTTATGGCAATTGTCTGCAATGGGAAATATTAGTTTTGTCTGGTGCACATAAATTTCCCTGTACATTTAATGTAAAGATTGCATAAGTTTATAGTGGACAGCAACAAGGGAGCTGCCATTTTTCAGTGGAGGAAAGACAATTTTCCTACCAGCACTGCCCTTTCATACAAAACTGTACAAACAGTTTACAGACAATTAAGATTTCACTATTTTAATCGGGGGTTTATTTTAACGTCAATTACTCGCAAAGAAGAATTGCCTCAAACAACTTTTCCAGTAAAAATAAATCAGCAGTCCAAAATCCAATCAAAATCATATTAGAACATAATTTTATCCTCTGGCCAGTCTCACGACAGTTAAAGGCATGATTTGAGGAGTAAGATGGTAACTTCACAGGGTAATTACAATAAATCTCTCCATTTCCAAGTTTATCTATTAAACAAATCTGGCCTCCCTGAAACTCAAGGAGCCCCTCTAACACTTTTCCTGGAGCTTGATTATTACTGAATCACATGAAACACATCTCCCACTGTCATCTTCATTTAGACATCCCAGACATGCCAATATTTACAAATTGGAAAAGGTTTGGTTTATATAATTACTAATTTGGATGGAAAGCCATTCTTTTTGGCAGAGGTCTTTGGCATCGTTAGGTGAGCAATCATTGGTTTACCAGGATGAAGATTAGTTATGTTTATTTTTAGAATAAATTCACTCTCCAAGTCATTTTTGACCGCTATTAATCAGTCTGCTGAAATGTCTAGAAATAAAAGATCATTTCAGGAGTCAGATTTCAACTTCCGGTAGCTTTCAATATGCCATGTAAGAATTTGGAAGATATAAAACAAAATCAAGTTTATATATAAAAGATGTTTAATGCAGTAACTGATTCTGAGTAGAAATTGTCAACTAAAAGTTTCTTTGTGTAGATCAGTCCTTTGAGACCTTGGAATCTGTATAAATGATGATTAAAAATCCCAATTTTTCTGTGAATCTAAAGAATTGAAGAGGGAAAAAATTTACTTCAGACAGAAAGGTCTTACCTGAGATTGGTCTATCAGTATTGCCCCCAGTGTGGTGAGGGAAAACTCATGGCAGCAGTTCCTTTTATTTTACTTGTATTAAGTTTTATTACAGTTAAAAGGTGAACTCTGCCAGAAAAATGGCTCATGGATAACTGCTATAAATATTTTGACTTTAAAATATCCATCTGGAGATTGATACTATACCAAGGGACATGAAGGGATATAGTCACGAGTAAGCCTATGGTACTTCTGATATCTCATCTATTTACCTGAACTCCACACATACTCAGCAGTGGGAAAAGGTAATTTTAGGGTATAATCTCTCTCAGCTATTCAGGAAGGTGTTTACAGCTGCCTGATACAAGGAATGTGTGTCACAAAATCAGGTGGGATGTCCTCAGTGTCACTCAAAATAGATGAGACAAAAAAAATATTATCAGGATGTAACTTGCTAATGCAGCAACTAATGGGAAATGCAAAATTTCAGAGATGCAGATAATTCTGATCCCAATAGCTTTCTGATACACTCCTCTCCCTTTTTCTCTGTCCCCTAAGAACCACAATCCATCTGACACAGCAAGATTTGCAAGTGGCACAAGTTGCTATGCCTTATTCCTGTTGATGCTCACCTGCATCACTGGCACTTTGTGTCAGAAAAGAGCTGGGTGCAGTGTTTTGCCAGTTGATGCTTTGCCCATTTCAGGGTAATGCTAGGAGCCAGCTGCACACATCTGGAAAGTGCAGTAAGCTACAGGCAGAGTGACTTTTTCCCCATGTGAAAGCAAATTGCATTTAGAGACAGAAAGCAAGCAGCACATGGCAGAGTTATTATATGCACAACAAGATGCATTTACTACTGAGACCAGTACCTCTTTTTGGTGAAGGTTCCCATGACTTTTGTGCAGCTGGAGTTGTCTCCTCCACACACCCCACACTTGTCATACTGGAGCTTGGATCCGATGATCCCGTCACAGCCCGTTCGGATGCACTTCCCTCGGACGCAGACTGAGTTGCTGTAGGGTCGACACTCCGTGCCATCAGTGACCTGGGCAAGCAAATAAAACTTGGTTCAAACTGCCACAGAAATTATTTGCCTTTTTGGATCCACCTGGCAAGCCTAATTCCTTATTTAAGTCACTAACTCAGAGCAGGTCACCTCCCCTGACAGACCAGACTGAGCTCCTCCCATGTTCTTGGAACAAATCGGATGAAATTTAGCAAAAAGACAAAAGCAAGGACAGATAACTTTCAGTTTGGATTGCATCTGATAGAAGTGACCACCAGACACATCTCTACTACTTGGCTAATTATCCTGTATCAGTTGCTTCTGTAAGAGTTACTCTGGACTCCTTAAACATAGTTTAGGGTTTGACTTTTTCTTTTCTCCTAATACTCCTTCTCCTCCAGAAAACCCCAGAAAGACAAAAAACTCTAGGCAGAAACCCCTTCATCCACTCCTGAAAATAAACTAGTGCAGAGAGGCCCATATTCTTCATGAATTCTCATACTGAGATGTAAGAAAACTTCTCTCATTTTAAAGGCCGGTTCTGGCCCAAATGTACAAGCACTGGATCGAACCATTAAATCCAATCACACAGTTAAATCTTCGAATCATATGATTAACTTCTTTTCCCTGGTTGATGGGAAAGATTTCTAAAATGTGGGACACTTCTAAACTGGATTTCTAAAATATGGGACACTTCTAAACTGGAGCATGAAACCCTGACTGGAGTTGCCATTACCTTCTGAGAAAATACCACGTAATAGCCGGTTCCTTTGGCTCGGCAGGTGAGCTTGCAGACATCTCCAGGCAGTACTCCAGCATACTTGGGGACCCACTCCACAAAAGTCTTGACCCCCTTTGCATCAGACTGATAGCCATTCCTTGCTTCACACTGCTCTTGGCGGAAGGATTTAGCTGTGGAATTATTCACATCATTAGTGGCTATTTCAGACCACGCTGCAAATACCATTATGCCCATCTCTTATTCCGATTTCTTTCCTACATCATTTTCAAGCTATGTCACACTGCTTCTTTACTTAGAACTGGCCTTCCAATCCCTCTACTGTTTTAGCTTGGAACTCTCCCCATGGCATAACAAGCACTAAAGGTACAAAGTCTGCATTATGTTTCATTTTAGAGGACTGACTTTTTTCGCTCAGGAGTCCTTTCTCTACCACATCCAGGGCGCTGTGGGTGAAGAATTAGGATATTGTACTAATGATGAACGTCTTGCCTCGATAAAAACATTTTGGGGAGGCTACAGTGGGCCCTTGCTGTGTGGTTTCAGGGCAGATAATCAGTATTTAGTGTCTGTGAAGGGAGGGCTGGAGCAGGAGGGCACTCACCGTTGGCGGGGCAGGGAGTGACGTTGCAGGAGCGGTAGATGGCCCTCTTGCCCGTGCAGTATCTCCCGTTGTTCCTGGGGGCTGGGTTGTTGCAGTGACGATAGGCAAACTGAACTCCCCCCCCACAGGTGCGGGAGCACTGTCCCCAGGGCCCCCAGGACCCCCAGTTGCCATGGCTTGAAGCCTGAAAAACACACCAACAGCAGGAGGTGAGTTTGTCATCCAAGCGCGAATGGAGCCATTACATCTCAAAGTCATTGCTAAAAGTCACTGCTAATGCCTTCCTCGACTGAAGGCAATTCCTTGGCCGTTTTATCAGGGATAACAGGTCTTAGGAACCTTCCTTCTCCCAGCAGAGCTAATTTCTATCTTTTATTTGCACACTAATGACATCTCATTTGCACTGTGGGTGCAAAGGCAATAGTGGGCCTTGCTCCGCACAGCCGCCTTCAGCCTCTTCATGGAAGACACTCACAGTTTCATGTGCTGCTCTCTTATTTTCTGGTGTTCCTACTGAAAAGGCCCCTTAAACTGGCTCCAAGGGGTTCAGCTCCCAGAATATATCCGTAGTGCTAATCTGAGATTGATTGAATCCAACAATTGTGATGTGTAGGCATTGCTTGGAATTACTGGCAAGAGGTGGAGTTGTCAACTCTGCTACATTTGCTATAGTATTGCAATATCATGTAGAAGTACATAAATCCATAAAAAAGGGTATAGAAATCCATTTTAAAAGGGTGTTATAAAGGCTTTAGCTTGATGTGAAAGGTTCCCATAGTTTGCAAATATTTTCAGAAAGCTCTACAAGTTCATGGCTCTTCTGTGGGTATAACAGAAGGGGCTAGTGTCTACCCAGTGAATTTAGAAGTATCCAAACTGTGCAGTTGACAGCTCTCATGAGGCTGGGGACTCTTCAAAGATATAAAGTAGACAGGGGTTCTCTGTCACTGAAAGCATAAACTTCTCTGCTCCAGAAATTATATCCTGGATTAATTTTATGTGCCTTTTTCTTCATTAGAATTAGGGCCCTGGGGCCTTTCAGACGAGGGCTGTAAATTAAATGTAGAGATGTAATTTGTCTTGCATTCCATGGCCAAGAAGCCCTGACAACTGATTTACTGAATGGGCAAATCACCTCGTCTGAAAGGATGCTCCTGGTTTTCCAGGAACGAAGGCTTTCCTTAAAGAAGAAAATACACTTCCTGAACCTCAGCAGCATTTTTCCTACATCCCTGACCAACAACACCCCAATTATGCACTAAAACAACAAGGCAGCTTTCCATCTGACTTCCACGCAGCCCATTTCACTCCCACAAAAATCAGCACCTCTGAGGGATCGCCTTTCAGAATTCCCCTCGGGGTCACGGTAACTTACTGAGTAGTATTTCTTCTTGGTTTTGTCCACGCATTTCCCTTGGAGGCAGATCCTCCCTTTGCCACAGGGGGTGCCCTCGACGGCGGGCAGCTTCTTGGTGAGGCAGACCATCTGTCCCTGGCGCACCACGGCGCACCAGAGGCGGGAGCACACGTCCATGCCGGGGCACACGGTGTACTCGGCGCCGAACGCCAGCTTGCACTGCCGGATGGCGTCGTACGTCTGCCCCGGCAGCTCCTCGGGGCCCACGATGTGCTTCCTGGGCTGGTCCAGCAGGCAGTTCCCTGAAAGAGCAGGCCAAGCTGTTGTTCACGCAGTTATTTACTGTTATTTCCCAGTTTTCTCCGCAGTGCTGCAAAGCCATTCGGGTGGCAGAGAACCTCCTTCAAGGGATGGTGACGTGAAGGCTCTGAGGTGATACCAGGTCAAAACCTGGTGTTCTCACCCTGCTGCCTATTCCCACCCCAAGGTGTAAATGAGTTTTTCCCAGGTCCTTTTGGCCTTTCAGTCCTTTATGCAAGACTCAGAACACATTACGTGCTATTTATCGGTTCGTGATTTAAGGACCGAGCAAGACTCACGCAAGCAAGACTCAAAGCAAGCACAGTTGCCATTTGAGTTTTAAATCGGGATGTCAGAAATGGTAAAGCTTCTAAAGGAATGCCAAAAATATCAAAAAGCACAGACTTGTAGCCAATGAGGTCAAAAAACCCAAACAAAACAGAACGAAAAATAAAAAACTCTCCCAGGCTGAAGGAAAAATATAAGCTGTGTATCAAAACTAATGTTGGCATTAAAACTGGATTGGACTTTTCTTCTTAGGAACGATACTTGGCTGCTTGTCCTCGAGTTTGAAAAGGGCTATCCATTTTATACAGAAAACCATAAATAACAGGCAGAAAAAATTGCATGAATGTAAAGATTTGTATGTGTTTTAAGGTCTGCAGTGGTCAAGATTTGTCTGGCATGCTCTAAAAATGAGAATTCCCATTTATGTTCTAGCTATCTTCTGATAGCTGTTTGTTTTACTATTGAAAACCTCACTTGTTGACATGCAGAACTATTTATTCAGTGTAACCTCCTTTACACTTCATGAAAGGGATATGTGGTCTGGGCAACCTTCACTCATCCTCAGCCAAAATAACTCACCACAATTTACCTCACTTTGGAACCCACAGCAGTGTTCCTCACTTGCATCACGGCTGAAGAAAGCCTATCTATAAAACTCTCACTATTTACACAAAATGGAATAGAATTTCAAGCTATGGCAGGGAATTGAAGCAAACCAAATACCTCACTTCTAAATAGCTTGAGTTTTCCTTCCAAAACACACACGTACTGCAACTGTTCTTCTGTCCTTCTAAAGACTAATGCCAATTAGCCAAATTAGCCAAAAATTCTTTCTGCATGATGACTTGCAACCAAAAACTCTCTGTCTTGTAAAACCTGTTCCATTTGCTGACCCCGATTTACCCTAGCCTTATATTTAACCTGGATTATGCTGAATTTTTAATGTAGACAAGGTGTGCCAATGCTAACTGTCATGAAATAAAGATAATTAAAAGTGCCTTTTAGCACTCAAAGGTTGTAATAGTGTCAAATGTTAGAGACATGACGAGGACTGAGGAAGCACCTCTTTTTTCTGGATTTTCTGGATATAATTTGCAAAAGTTCTGTCAAAAATACACTTTGTAAAAGTACACAACAGTAGAAACCCTGCTTCATACACCTTGTGAGGAGGGAGGAAGCCACTACAATGTGAGGGCAGTGATGGGAAGGCTGTAGCATGACAACATTTAATTTATACCCTGCTTTTGCACCTACACTGAAGTTTATCAAACTCCCAAGTACAGCTGTTATTCAGTATTTTAAAATAACATATTAACATTTCATTTTGACTGGAAATCAAAATTTAGAGAAAGAAGAAAAGTCTCATCCTTGCATATACTCATCTGTCAGTCACTTCAGTTAAAACCCGTTCATATGTGAGTAACAAACAGGTTTCACAAACTTACACAGCAAATATAGCATTTTTGACCCTCCAGAACACAGGGGAAGGAGATCCAAACTTCTCCTTAACTGAGGAAAGGTGTCTAATTTCTACAAAGCCAGGTGCTCCAGCTGATCTCACACGTTAAATTCAAACCTGAAGATAAGGAAGGTTCCTAAGGATTTCCCACAGGCAAAAACCCCATCTTTATACGGGTAGATTGTAGCAGTATCTGTGTTTGGACAGGCTGCAATAAAGTGAGGTGTTTTTACCACCAGCTGGTCCAACCTCCTGCTTGTCATGGTCAGCAAGGACAGAGTGGGCCCCTGGCAGGGAGGGCAGGCAGAGCTTCCATTCACTGCGTTACATTTCAACATCCAGAGCATGTACATACTGCTATTCCCATGGTTTTTGTCCTGGGCACCAAAGAACATCTTTGTGCCCTGGAATAGAGCAACATTGTTGGCTGATGACAGTGCTAATTAAGCCACCTCATTATCTCTCTCAATGCTATGTGTAATATATCTTGGGGAAGAAAAAAAAAAAGGCGGAACAAGATCTGTGCAGGAAGCAGATAAGCAGGATATAAATTAATTAAAATACAAACAGTCCTTGTTCCAGGTTGCACAGAGCACTGGGACTGAACACAGCCAGTCCCAAGCAACCATCCCACAGCCTGGTGGTTGGCATGACAATAAAGGCAATTAGTACCTTTGGAAAGGCTTTGCTAAAAGCAGATGGATATAAATGTCACTCTGCTCTGGACACAAACCGAGCCTTTTCTTCCTAAATGTCAAACTGTTGTCTGGGGTCATCTCGTGAGTGTAAAACAAATGGTGATATCATGACAGAGCTGTTTATTGTTCTCAGAGCAGGCCCCAGGAGACAGGGAATCAGCACCTTGATCCTCCCCAGCCCCCTGGCTGACCTTGGACAAGACATTTCTCTTGGGGTTTATTCAGCTGACTTCATGAAATGCTGGGGTCTGCAGTGCACTCAGCTGTCAGGTGTTTCCCTACTGAGGAAAATGAGTTCATGGTGTCATTCAGCACCACTCGTGCACCCAGTGCTGCTGAGGCCACTGATTGTCAAATCAAGTCTCCAAATCATTTGAAGTCAAATCATTGACTTCCATTTCAACTTCATGGATGGCGCTTGTGTTCTGTTGGGACAGATCTGAGATTTAAAATAAATAACTGGAAAACTACAAATTTCTACAGAAAAGAAGAGTGTTACTCTTCTTTAGAGGAGAAACTTTCTTTTAACACTCTTTAGAGTGTTAGAAAAGGTCTCTGAAAGGCTGATCCGTCATGAAAAGAGATCCCCTAAACATTACGTATTTGAAATCACACCAACAGCATCAGTAATAAAATTAATTCCCAGAGGACTATGGACCTATATGATGAGGGGTTCAAATTTTCTATGAATAATTTCATCATATCAATAACTCTTGAAGACTACACACCGGAGTGACAGCTACTCACGAGCTGAGGAGAAAACAGTTCAGAGTTCCCTGCACTCTCTGAGAGGTCATTCATGGATGGTGGGAGAGTTACCTCGGTAACTCAAAAGGGAAAGTTCTCTTCATTTGTGGAAACTAATTTGGTAATATTAAATCAATGCCAGAGCAATATGGACCATAAAACAGGATAGTACAGATTAATGGATCTAATAAATTGAGAAGAAATTAAGTCATTCAGAGAAAAACATTTCAGAGAGGACTGAAATCAGCCGACAAAATATTTAAAAGCAAACTCTTACATTCAGCAGGCACACCATACTTTTTATCCATAAGCATTTCAGTTACCATAACAACTTGATCCATTCACTCAATTATGTCATTTTTATCTCAGCATTTTGGAATTTGAGTGGTTTGTTTAATAACTGCAGTTGCTTTGGGAGCACAGTGAAGACTTTAAAATTCACTAAAGAGCGAAGACTACGCTTTTTTATTTCTACTTTTGGAAAACGAAATTTTTGTACTTATTCCCCGAGGGGTAAATGTCATATTCAGCAAATAAGCTGCCATGAAATGTTATTAAAAAATACAGATTCACAGTAAAAAGTACCATGTAGCTGACACCGGGAGTGATAACACGTACCATGGCCATCGTCAAAGAATTCTGTGATAGTTGCTGAAGTGCACTTGGACCAGGGTTTTGAAGCATCAATGCTGGTCAGAATGGAGGACATCAGGCGCTTGTCTTCCATGGAGCCAAAGTTCTCCTCACAGAACTTGGAGTCATCATGGGAAAGCCCGAGCAAGTGCCCTGTGGAAATAAGGCAAATAAATAACATTATGTGACTGTCCAGATTTGACCAGCTGGAGCTCACAGTCATGTGAGGGAACTGAACTGTACTCATTTATATCAGTCAACAATTGAGTTCCTACTGTTTTTCCAAATCATCTTTAGCAAGAAAAACTTCGTGAAGATATTCTGCAACTGTCTAGAAAGGTGCTACATCTTTTTAAACAGATAAAACCAAAAGTATTTACGATGCAACTAAACAAAGAGTAGAAGAATGAATGGGAATAAAGCTGAAGAGAGCTCAAGCCTGAACTTAACCCTCACAATGTCCAACCTAAGCCAGAAGTTGATTAATAAGGTATGCAGGGCTAAACCAAGAGTGCTTTAACAATAAGGACAAGACCACCCATCAAAGCCACTGAAGAGAAATAAACCTTAAGAGGGACACATTCTGCAAGATTTGCTTTTGTTTTTCTTTTCAGGCAGGTAAAACCCTTTCTCTTTCTCAATACTTCCTATGTAAGGCCAGGTAATGCTGTTTTTATGCTGCACTCAGACATGGCTGACTATCAGGAGGTACATGTCAAGTTTCAATCTGATGCAGCACTACAAAAAGACTTGCTCTGAAGAGATGGCAACAGCTTTGTTTCATTTCAGACAAATGCTGGTGTTGAGCAAAACAACTGAGATTGTTATTTCAAACTGAGGGATTCCTCTGACAGAGTACCCAAATAATCAGTGCATCACTTCTAACCTGCAGAGCAAATTCTCTGAAAGCGGGCTGAGGATTTAACACATTGTATTTACATTGTATTTACTGATCCAAGACTGCTCACAGTTGTAGAAATTACCTCACTGCAGAATGCTTGTGAAATAAGGCAATGAGGGTCTGTCTCTCAGTGGAAAAGGAGTTCCATTTCTAAGTCACTGCCTTGGTACTAAACAGCCCTGGGTGAATAAAAAAAGCTGGAGCACTGATCCAAAGAGCTTGGCTGAGTAACGTCCCATGGCACTCAGCACTGGTGCAGTGTGGGACATGAATGATAGCTGGGCGCACACCAGAAACTCGAGGATGTGATTTTTCAGAGCGCTCTGCATTTTTATAGCACCATTCAGAACTACCCAGAGCTCTGTGACATGAAGCTTTCAGTCTTGTGGGGCAGAACCCCAGTTGGCCACAGCCTCTGGTACCACCCTGCAGCACTTCACCCATGTGAGATGCAGTTTTGCTCTCTACACAAATCCCTTCTTGAGTAACTGCCCCTCACCCTTCAGAACTGCTCATCTTCTGTGAAGGACATCCCATGTAAGTACACAATTAAACACTTAACACAGAGCATATATTCACAGGCCTGTTAATGCTTCTGCAACTTGGGCAGCTCTTGACTTTCTCTGCTGCCTATGACATCTTCCTTTTTTCTCCTCATAGAGCCAAATCATAAAATATCCTTTGGATATGAGGAAGCTTGCAGGCAAATTTAGAGCTCTTCACTTGGAGCAGAGAGACTGAGGATTTCTTCATAACATGGCTGCAATTTAGTCTCCCTCCTCAGAAAAAGGCTGGCCAGCCTCTGGGGAGAAGTTCAGAGTAAATAAATAAAATGAAATGCTTCTCAGGCCACTGTTCAGCACAGAACATTTCATCCCAAATACTTTGGCAAAAGCAGGGGAATCTGAAACAGGGTCATCTCCTGGAAAGTGTCAGGCTACTGAATTCACCTTTAATGAGAGAGCAGCATAACTTCTCTGCTTTACAGTGATAAATGGGGTGAGCTGAGGACACACCTCATTAGCAGCGTCTACTTTGTCATATTAAATCAGGCCATTGTTCCAGTGCATGACGAGAACTAAGTCACTTACTTGGCAGACTTCAGCCTTTTGGAGGAGAAGCTCCCCAAAGTATTTGTGAATCTATCCTGTTATGCTTAAATTTTTCAGAAATAATTTTAAAAAACCACCATGACAAGGAAGCAGTAAGTAGCGAATAATTTCCGAAATACACGATTCTGATTGTCGGTATTTGGGCTTTTAAATTAGCCACCAGTGATGTTAATGAGGATAATAGCATTAAATATATGGATTTTAGCTCTCCAAACTGATTTGACAGTTAACTTTGTATGCATGCTTACAAACACTGGGAATGCACCTCTCAAAGGATTTTATGGAGTTAAAATTCCTAATTCTTATCACAAATTTCTCTCTGTCCTAACTTTGCCTTTTAAGGCACTCTGACCAGACTTAGAAGTGATTAAAGCACACGACAAACTCCCAGTGATGCTGAAACCTGGTTTTGCATTTCATTAAAAAGAATCAAAATTCGAAGTATCACAGGGCTGTGCAATCTCTTAAATACTGCCTGGCTAAGTTTTGCTCCTTTTAGCACGGAAGCGAGAACAGCAAAGTCCTTCAACAGCTGTGCCCTTCATCCTTTTGCATCCAAAAATTAAGGATGGGATGCTTCCCTTCCTACTTCAAGAAGTCTCTCCCCACCACCCCTCAAGTGCATGACCGTGCTGGTGTTATTACATGACATGAGGGTGGTTTCTGGCATTTTCTGGTGGGGTGCTTCCTTTCCAAAGTGGAAAGATTGATCCTTCAAGTGACCCTGTATGGAAGCAGAGCTCTGGAGGAAGCTCTGGACAGAAGAAAAGACTCGAGGAATACAAATCTTACGAAGAAGGCTTTTAAAAACAATGCCAATTTTAGCTCCACCCCATTCTGTATGACTCTGAACGTCAAACCAGGCTATTGAAGAGAAAGGAAAGGCTCCCAGCAGCTGTGTGAAATGATGACTGATTGAGAATGGCTTCTTAGATCATCTGCTGTTTTCTACTTAATGAAGCATCTTACTGGTGCTGACAGTTCCCACTGAGTGAAAATGACATAATATAATTTTACCAGCAGGATGGTGTTTAGTTAAGTTATGCTGTAGGAATGCACGAAATGGTGAAGGAAACAGATGGAGAGGAGGCAGAGTTTGCCCTCTTGTAGCCAAGAAGGAGGTGGCCTGCTTGTAAATTCATCTCAAACTCCAAAAAGACCAGTGACCTAAACAGAGTGACATCCTCCCCTCACAGCTCTCCCTGCTGAAGGCCAACACCTGCTACAGCCCAACAGGAAACAATCCCTGCAATGGGTTCAGAAATGATCCCTACACCTTGCAGGAATGGGGTGTATATCCCTAACACAAGGTGGGAATACTCCAGAGCAATTATGACAAGTCAGTTAAAACTTTCATCCTCTCTGAGGTTCAGGACATAAAAGAGCCCTGCAGGGAAGGCAGGAGTGCACCAGAGCTGTGCTGGATATGTGGTGAAGCAGCTCT
This sequence comes from Oreocharis arfaki, assembly GCA_013398015.1. NCBI lineage: Eukaryota > Metazoa > Chordata > Aves > Passeriformes > Paramythiidae > Oreocharis > Oreocharis arfaki. The sequence goes on from VZRR01005326.1 coordinate 345,844, forward strand.
TGTATTCCCAGGAGCACTGGGAAGCAAACCAGAATCACAGGATATCCTGAGCTGGAAGGGACTCACAAGGATCATCCCTCCTGGCCCTGCACAGCCCAGATTCCCACCCCGTGCCTGAGAGCATTGTCCAAACGCTTCTTGAAGTCTGAATATGTCTGTTTTTTCTTAATACACAGCTCTAGACTATCTGCAGAGTTTCTCTGAGTGAACAGCAGGCAAAACTACTCTACTGTCACTCATTTTTCACTGGTATTTCAAGCATAAGAAACAAGAAAACAGAAAACATCCACAACGTACAGCAAGCAAACCCCAGCTTCTGCTAAAGCACAAACCAAGGTGGGTCTCCTGGAAAAAAGCCACCAATCCCTGCTTATGGCCAAGAACTTGAACAGCATGTCAAAGAGCAGCTCTTGCACTCCATCTGACCACAGGACACATGCAAGGTGACACAGCAGGCTGAAAAACGCTGCAGGCATTGAAAGTTGTTTTCTCAGAGAAGCTCATCTCGGATGAAGCATGTGTTTGCCAGTGAGGTCATGCCTTTCCCCAAACTTCCAGTTGGGACAACTGGGGTGCAAAAGAAGGTCAAGAGATTTGCCCCAGGTTACCCTGTGAGTCAGTGGCTCTCACGGGATCAGCATTCAGGAAGCTCCTGGCTCAACATTCCTCGGGCTAATCACCAGCCCAGACCCTCTGCATTAGCCTCCCCTCTCCCCTTGCTAAACAAAGATTGCATGTGGGAACTCTGTCAAAATAAAACCATTTCTTCTGGCATGGGCTGTTTTCCTAACTCCTGTGAGTATGTGACTCCTTAAGAACTTCATGCTGGTATCACTCAGGAATCCTCCTGAAGTCATGATGGACCTAAGCAATAACAATTAATAAAGCTGTTGTTTTCATAAAACAGAAGAGACTTGAATTACACAAGCTTACCAAAAAAATGCATAGAATATAAAACTGGCCATTCCTCTTCTTTTACTTCTGAACTTTCCCTCCAATTTTCTTTTCTTTGACTGCTATCAGTCAGTTATGAAAGAAAAAGGATTAAAAAAAAACACTCTCTCTTTTACATCTCCAGCCCAGAGGCAGTTTTTAATATTTTTGGCTTAAAAGTTCTTCAGACTCAATGAAACTATAGTCTGGAGTGCAGCTTCTTCTCAGGAGCAGACATTAAAAAAAAAGCCCCCAATCAGACATTCACCCACCAGTGCTGCAGACTTTACACAAAACAAACCTGGGCTGAGCTGGCTCGTTGTAACAGACTTGTGGGAGATCACAGACACATCACCCCTGTCAGACAGGCAATTCCCAGGCAAGATTCTGCCCAGCCAGTGTGGGCCAGGAAGTCACAGACCGCTGTGCCCACACAGACTTAAATAATCCTTAAAAAGGTGTGGCCTTGGAGGTCCACACTGCATCTGCTGCACTAATTAATGAGGCATGTAGAGGAGAAATGTTCATTTAAATGAAGAAGTGGGAGATGGTGACATTTATTTCCCACCTGTTCAACTCAGAGGAGCTTGGAAAGAATGTAATTCATAGCAGCTCATGGTAAATGAATGAACTCTGGGGGAGTACACAGTGCATTGTCTGCTGCCTGTTCATTGGGTAATCCTGCCTTCCTCTCTGTACCAGAAGCATCCCCCCCACAAAAACTACATCATTGTATTGGTATTATCTACCTGCCAAGGAGGAAAGCAATCCCTACTTTACCCTGCAGTCTGGGAGGCTGGAGGCCCAGGCTGAACTCCTTCTAAGATCATGAAGTCAGAGATCACTTAGGTTGGAAAAGACCATTGGGTAAAACCATACACCTGACACTGCCAAATCTAGCACTAAACCATGTCCTTAACATATTTTTTCATAATGACTGCTGTGAAATATTAGGCAAAACACAGAGTTTTATGGTTTGCTTTAAGCACCATGTCTGCTGCAGGTGGAATGATGATGTATTTTATATAACACTACAAGTTAATAAAAATATTGCTGGGCAAGCCAAGAATTTTTATTCAAAATTTTAACCAGCAACCTTTTAGACAGCTGATGTTTGCTTTTTGAGGCATCACCTTAATTTTCTGCCCCACCTTCAGCTCTTGTGAAGGCTTAGCTTTGTCTGCCCATCTCTTCTCTTAATCAAAAGGGGTATGTTCATGAAGGCTTAATTTGAGAGCTTTTGCAAGCAGAAGTTAAGATAGAACTTTGAAGAAAGGTTCAAAGAGGAGGAATCAAGCAATTTTCCTGATGCATGACAGCAGGGAAGACTTGGATGAGTGTACTCTCTGGTTTTTTTGTTGTTTTAAGAAAGCAAATCTGCCTAATTATGATTACCTGGATATTTGCCTAAACTTCATCTGTCATGGAGGAAACATAATATGAGACTCAGACAACCTCCACTGTTTTTCTCATGTGGCTTTGAGACTCTGCGCCCTTGGCAATGTATCCCCCTTGAAATGAAAGGCTACAGGAGATTTGTAGCTGTCAGGTCTGAAGCTTGTCTTTATCTGCTTTATCTAGACAGCCTTGGAATCAAAGGGCTGCATGTTCAGCAGAACACGGGGAAGAAAAAGATTGCTGTGTTTAGCTACTTTTGAGTGCACACAAAAGGAGCACATGTGGTAAAACAAGGAGTGGGAGTATTTTTTGACTCTTCTACGGACATCAAAAGAGAGACTCCTTTAAGTGTCACACATGTTGTTTCATTTGTTACTGAAGAAGGGTCAGAATCAGAATTTGCTGTTAAGTTAGACGTGGTATTCCTTCCTCAGTGGCCTGCAGCTCCAACACAGCTCAAGCTCTAAACAGCTCCAATCCACTCAAAGTTCATGGGATGCTGATGTATTTCAGTAAACCACGTGAGCAGAGATGCCAGGAGCGATACCTCACTTCTAAAATGGCTTTTTTACAGAAAATGATGCTCTCGAACACATTTTGCTGATGGTGGTCGTGGCACTTTTGCCCTCAGTGGTGGCAGAGGCCACAGAATGATGCCATGCTGGAAAAAAACTGGTATCAAACTCATTACTTAATATATGAAGAAAATTCTTGGCTTTGAGGGTGGTGAGGCCCTGGCACAGAGAAGCTGTAGCTGCCCCATCCCTGGAAGTGTCCAAGGCCAGCTTGGAGCAACCTGGGACAGTAGAAGGTGTCCCTGCCCATGGCTGGAGTGGGACTGGATCATTTTTAAGGCCCCTTCCAACCCAAACCACTCCATGATTTTCTAGCTTTAGTTTCTGTGCAGTCCCTTGGTCTCAGGCATTACACAGCCCAGCTGTGGAGGATGTTGTGATAACTCCTCATAAGCACAGAAAATGATGCTGAGCAGGGACCTTGAAAAGGCATCCTGTGCATCCCTCTGTCCTGGGGCAGGATCAGCATCCCCTGAGCCACAGCTGCTTCAGCCAGCTGGCTCCTGTGAACCTCCAGAAATGGAGCCTCCCAAAGCACTTCAGTCCTGCCCTCAACTGTCCTGCTTAGATGATTTTGGCTAATGCTTAAAGCAAATCTCCCCTGCTGCAATTTCAGGCCATTACCCCTTGTGCTGTCCCAGGTGGACACGGGAAATGATTTATTATGCAAATTTTTGCAGCGATTTTTTAAACATATTTGAAGGCTGCTTTTATCCCGCCCTTTGACCTTCCCTCCCCAAAAGTCACATGTGAAAGATAAAAGGAAACTAATGAACAAAGGTTTAATTAGTTCGACGTAGCAATGCTAAAGCTATAGCCTAAAAATAAAATACTTGGAAAGAACATCAGTAAACCGTATTACTCAGGAGGACAGAAGGAGTAACTGCATGCCAGAGTGTTTGTGTAACAGAGGAGTAGGAACATTGCAAAAGGTCAAATGAACATTATCACTGAGAAAAAAGGCTGTATTGCCTCTTTCTTAAAAAGTAAGTTTCTCAAGATTGATGGAAAGAACAAAGATAGATATGATTTAAGCTGTTAGCCCCATGTAACTCCCACTGAGCTGAACTGGAGCTTTGCCTGCTTGGAGGCTGCAGGAAGGATGCTTTTGTATTTAAGGACTAGATCAAAACTCAAGAGACCCTAGATCAAAACTCAAGTTTAATTCTTGGCTTTCCCTGGGATACCCGTTGTGATTTGGGGAAATTTCCAATTGCTAAGACAGGCAGCAGCTCCACTTAACATCTCCTTGAACTCTTCTCATTTTGTACTTGTAGATGGCAAACTGTTCAGCGTGGTGGGCTGTCTACTGAAGCATGTGGGACTCCAGCAGAAACTTCTGACCATGACTGTACCTCAAAACACAGCACTAAATGCTACACATGGATATATCCCATCATGAAATATGTTAAATGTAATTCCATCTGATTGACTGTGCCTGCTGCTGATGCTGGATCATGCTTATCTTCACTTTTTTCTAATTCAGCACTGTCAAAGCAACAAATCTCCAACCAGAAAGCCCAGAGTATCAGAGTGAAAATCTCATTGCTTTTGTTTCCTGATGGTTATTTTAATAAGGGATATATGGAGAAGCAATATAGTGCTGCCCTATGAAAAACATCAAATAACTGTTGAGATCATGAGCAATCTCAGGCTCTTCAATGTCCTCCACATGTCCCCAAGAGGCAGGGAAGTGCACGGAGCAAGGAAACATCATTTTTACAGACAACAGGCTGCTGATAACAGAGGCTTGGAGAATGCCTACAAACTGTGCCTAAGCTCAGACAGCTCTGCAGAGCTGTGGAGGTGTAGCTGAAGGAGCTGCTAGGAGTAAAAAAAGGCATCCATATGCCACAACACGGTGATGAACTGATGACTTCAGGCAAGAATCCAAGGGGTTATTTTTGTGAAAATGAAGCTGCTGCTGCTGTCCCAACTGACAGCAGCACGGCCCCTGCTAGAGAATAACCAGATTTGGATTTACTGTTGGTGGCTGGATGTCTTGGCAGGCTATGATTTCAAAATTGCATTTATGGTATTAGCCCTGTTCCCCTGTATTCTGAGGAGAAACATTCAAAGTTACAACATTTCTTTCTGGTTTTTTTGTTGCATTATCATCTCTTTTTTTCCATCTGACGCTGGAGACAGTGAAATTACTGACTTTCCTACATACAAGTAGGACAAGATTCACGTCCTACCTCATCAAACTTCATATAAAAGATTTCTACCTCTTATTGCCAGCTAATCACTTGTACCAAGAATTTGGCTGCATCTATTCCTTCCTGTGCTCTCCTTTGCAGGCCTGTGGAGGTTTTGCCTGCTGCTGCTCATTCATTCTCTCCCCCTCAAAAACCACTGGTCAAAAATCCACCTATTCTATCTGAAAGAAATGAAACAAACACCTCACGTGTGATGTGCCAGAAACCCTGGCACCAGAAGCAGCAGGTTTATTTGGCAGCAAGCTGCTTTTTGGCTTCCTGTGCACCAATCCAACCCGAGCCCCTGGGCTGTGCATCCTCCTGTCGGGTTGAGCTGCAGTTCAATTTACTTTGGTTGCCTTCCAGAGAAAGAATCCGAGCCTGGAAAACACTCTTGGATCCTTCAGTAGGGAAACAAGAGCATTCAGACCCCCCTGGAAGTCACAGTGAGGACACTCTGAGGATCAAGCCCATGTTAATGATGCTGCATCTGCTCCCCATGCACAAAAACTGCTGAGAGTGACTCTCCTTCACTCAGTGGCTCACCTTGACCTTCCTACGGCCAGGAGGGAACATCTCGGGCTCAGAGCATCCCCTGTGACTGAAGAACTGAGCCACTGTAAAATTAAAGCTACACCCTGCCCACAGGACTGGGGGAACTTGGAGATTTCTGGATTGTAGGAAGAAATCTGGTCTCCAAAGAAAACAAAGCAAGGTTTTCCCCAAAGTGCTTAACTAAAGGGTATCCATGCCACGCTTTTTATTTTTCATCCTTTTTTGACCTTTGATTTAATTTAAGTACTCCAGCAATTTTAGCTGTGTTTTCTTCTCAGCTTCTCCCACTTCAGGCCACACACACAAAGATCATTCTGTGACTTGACACCCCTCCTTTCTTAAAAACTTCTGGTGAGGAGGGAAAAAAAGGATGTTATTTTAAACAGCCTCAAAGTAGAGGTTTTATGTCCATTAGGGTTCTTATTTATTCATTTCAATTCATGCCTTTTTTACATTGAAAATTATAGTTTTTAGAGATTCCTGTAAATGCCTAGGTATGAACATGGCTTTTCTCCAAAATTTTCTTTCAAATCACTAAAAATAATTCACTTTTGCCTATATTTTCTCTGTATGGAATTCAAGGTAACAATGTGAACGTTTGCTGCTTATCCCTATCTTTACTGATCTGTGTTCTTTCATTTTTAATCTACCTAAAAATGTATTTATTGCTGATAAAACGGCACGAAAGACATTGCTCTCCTCTTCACACACCAGATCCATCAATACTCACACCACAAGAAGGCTCCTCACCCAACCCTGCCCACTGGCCCTCAGCAGAGGCATCACTTCTGGGTGCAAGGGGACACAAGCAGTGTCCCCAGCACTCTGGCTCTGAATGACAGGCTAAGTTTGCCATCTAGTACATCCCAGGTTTGTGATGGCTCGTTCACAGCATCCACATCCCATGTGAATGTGTCTTTCTGCACTGCTGTAGCTATCTCCAAGTGCCCTGAATTAGTGATTCCAGAAGACTTTTTCTTTTGCTGTGACATTATTGCTTACTAAAATAAAATTTCTGCTTTGGGGGCTCATCCTGCCACAATATTCCATGTTTTCATGCAACGCCTGATCTCTTATCCAGCCACTACTGATGTAACTCCTTTGCAGAGCTGTAAGAGGAGCAGGGTTAGGATCACTTGTCACTGAACAGTCAGGTCATTTTCCATCCTTGGTGACCTCTGTTTCCTGAGCCATATGTGTAAGGCACTCAGATCTCAGCCTCTACCTGCAAGCTCCTTGAAAATGGAACCACTGCAATGATACTCCCAAAGCAAACTTTACTTTGGTTTGGCACAAGGTACAAGGCAATTCAGCAGCTGGCTGTCTGTGAAAGTTCTCTTTTCCTTGTTATTTCCTTCCAAGAATATTAAAAAAAAAAGAAAAAAAAGAAAAAGAAAAAGAAAAAGAAAAAAAAGAACATTCTCCACTTTTAAATTGCTGTTCACTCCCCAAAGTGAATAGCCCTTATAGCAAATGTAATTCCAGTGAACACAGTTCACAAAACATCAGTAAATTAAACATGATCAAGATGGCAGCAGTCTCTCTGAAGGGATATACCATGACAGATGTAATATCCCAGAACACAGACTTTCTTCTGTCACTAATTCTATCTTAAACCCTTCTGAAGGGTATATGTAAGGCTCCTAATTTAATTGCAGTCCACTGAGGTGGAAACTGCAACAAAGCTGAACAGGTTTTTTGACCAAACCTTTATCACTTAAATACTATTTCACTTACTACAGGATTCATAAGGGTGGAATTTCCATACACTTACAAAGATATTCGAATGATGTTGTTTTTTTGCCACAACAGGTTTTCTCTGCAGGCAATACAAGGAAGAAAAGCTTCCCGACAGTAGCACATGCAACAAGTTGAAAAACGCGACTTATTTTTCCACAAATAAACGCATGCAAATTATAACAGATGGGCCAAAAGCTTTCTCAGGAGGGCCATGCATTGACATCTTCGGGCAGTAGCAGCAGCCTTTGAATTTTCACTTCAACTGCTGCTTAGAAAGGCCACTGTCAGGGAGGAAACACCTACTGTGCGCCTTCCCCTGCCTTCTGATCCCTTATTAGTTAACCCTGAAGTGCATATGTACACAGCCCTAATCCCCAGGCGGGGCTCTGGGCCGGGGGAAATCTGGAATTAATTGCGGGGTATTTTGGTTCCTAATGCAGCTGTTGAGAGCGTTTGGCTTGGCAGGGGAACAGAAAAGGCACCGCATACCGATTTCGTGAGCCACCGTAAAGGCCGCGTGGAGGCCGTCGTCTTCAATCACTGCGCAGCTGCGCTCGGGGGAGCAGATGGTCCCAACGTCTGCCATTCCCAGGGTATCACAGGAATGATGCCCACATAAATCCTGCCCGGGAAGGGGAAAAAGAAAATTAAAAAAAAAAAAAAAAAAAAAAAATTAAAGAAAGTTTTTACACCCAGCGGTAACAACCGGTTAAAAGCTGCGTTTGCCAGCGGCAGGACCTGGCTGGAAACATCAATGTGAGGTTTCAGCTAAAGATGTTAAAAGCACAGCAGGCAAGTCCCTGGTAAGCTCAGTGGGAGTATTTTCATGGACTTTAACAGGATTTGGATACGTTCTGCAGCTAATTGTTGTTAGTTAAATTTTGTATTGCTGCGATGCTCACACTTGCATTGAGGTAGGTACTTCAAATATGCTGTGGAAGCTTTTCCTCATTGACAATAAAACCAGAAAATCGTCTTTATTTACACTGACAGAAAGCTTCAGCTTCCTGATCAGTCCTTGAACCAGAGATCACCTTGCTTTTCTGAAGCAAGTCTTACACCTGCACTTGAAAGAAATGACATTGTGATATGTGAAACCCCATCTCACATCTGTCAAGCAGTACAGTTAATAGTGTGTTACCCAATAATATACCGAGTATTTAAGCAATTCTCAGAGATTGCTGAGAGTCAGTGATACGAGAGAGTGCAAAACCCCAACAACTCAACCACCTCTCCCACATGTAGATATGGGGTGTCTCCAAAAACCATGCAGGTAGAAGCAGGTTATTTCTTTCAGCTTTGGCCACACATGGTGTTTTTATCACCAGCAGTAACTTTTCTGTGCTTCTGTCAGAGCAGAGGGAAGAATATTAGTGTGAATGTGCATACCTATACATTTTTTCCATGAGAAGGAAAAGTAGGGGCCACGCTATTGGGAACACTTCAGCACTTCATCGTGGGTGAATGAAATTGTCATTTTCAAGGCATGACAAACGGTATTATCAAAATGTTATCAAAATGATCAAAGAGCACTTTTTTCCCTTCATTCTTAAGATTCTCTTCTTCCCTTCAGATCTCTTTCTATAAGGACTTCCTTTTATGAAGCCTTTCATAATTAATCCACCTGAATAAGAGACACCTTGTAGGAGACTTCAGAGCAGCGGTGTTCACTGATTATGACAGGTTAGGCAAACTTGGAAATGCACAGGATTCAAATCCCACTGAAGTCAAAGGAAACCACACCGAGTTCACAGATACTGTGACAGAGCATCTCTTTACAAGCACAAAATAAAAAGGTTTTCTTTTTCCCAACAAAGAAATTTTTCAAGAAAATACAAAGCAGTATTACATATATGGAGGAGAAATTTCAGGCTCAGTTCTGGCTTCCAGCTGTCTGGGAACTCTTGGTAAATTCACTCTTGTTGCTACTTAATACCAAGCTTTAAATGCTGCACTACGAATGACCAAAACAGCCTGGCAAGAAGAGAGGGAATGCAGTTGAAAAGTATTGAATTTCCAAATTTTCACAGGTGTAGTCCATGGTTTGAGGTAAACTTCCATTCTGTAGCACTCCAGATAACAGGCAGACAACTTTCTCTCTAAGCCTCCAGGCCCCCAGACTTTGCCTCTGGCTTTGCGTGGGTTATGGAATGCATAATTCGAAGTACTTTAAAAGAAATGCAAAATTTTTCCAGTTCTGTTTAGGCAAATAAACTTTGTGTCATTTTCAGCAGCTCTCAACCAGCGCTGGGAGAGGCCTCAAGTGAGGTCACATTATTCTTATGTCAAATATCTGGGGCATACTCAACAAAGACACCATCCTTAAACTCCTATTACTTTTGTTTGGGTTCATACCCAGTTAACCCCTTACACTGAATTTGGTCCTTGTCACTCTCCACAACTCCCTCACAGGAGGGTGCAGCTGGGTGGGGTCGGGCTCTGCTCCCAGGGAACCACCAATGGGACAAGGAGACACAGTCTGAAGCTGGATGTTTAGGCTGGACATCAGGAAGAATTTCTTCATTTAAAGGATGATTAGATATTGGAAGGGGTTGCCCAGGGAGGTTTGGAGCCCCTGTCCCTGGAGGAGTCCCAGGAATGACTGGATGTGGCACTCAGTGCCATGGTCTGGTTTACAAGCTGGTGGTCACTCATAGGTTGGACTCAGTGATCTCAGAGGTCATTTCCAACCTAACTGATCTTGTGATTCTGTGGCAGAGCAATGTGACCTGAATCCACACAAGCAGCTGAACTGAAATTCTTACACCAGCACAGAAAAGCAGATAAATCAGACAGAAAGCAGCTTACTGGAGGGGGGCTAGACAGGCTGACAGTGCCAGTAATAGTATAAACTGCTTTAATTCAGGCTTTGTCTCTGCATGCAGATTCTATGTTACTCTGTCTTTTCTTGTATTTGGGTGTCATTATTACGTAGATTCTGACATCAGTGCTGCTCCCAGTGTGGGAGCAATGGTATCAGCACCCAGATGCCTCATGCCAGTCAGGATTTACTCTCATTTGCACACAAGAAGCAGCTATGCTGGGAATTCACACCAGCAGGCACAGCCAGACCTCACAGTGATTCACCAGATCTCATGACACAAATAAAACTAAAAGAATACAATTTTTCTAAGCAGACAAATCTCATAAACTTCCATAGAGCTAATTCTGCTGGGATGCATGGAGCATGGAACATTAGAGCAGAGATGTTACCACAGTCTCACCTCAGCACTTCAAAAGCTGTGCACAGGACTGCATTTCACTGTCTTCCCTAGATATTAGGGCTGTACCAGAGGCTGGTCCTAGGAAATCCCACAGCAGGAAAGACATGATTCTGCAAACTGCTTATATGTAAAATCACCCAGCTCCTCCAATTCCCCACGGACAGCTGGAAAACAGGTGTCCTCATATGCTGTGGGACCAGCCATCCCCAGAATGGAGAAGAGTGACCACCCCTGGGTCAGAAAGTGGTGGGCAGTGCTGCAGCCAAGCCCTGGGCCCTCAGCAGCCCCATGGCCACCTCCCTGTGGCCCCCCAGCAGTCGGTGTGGGAGCCCTGAAGCTGCTGCCAAATCCCAGCTGGGAAGCAGCAGAGGGGCTTGTAAAGGATTCTGGAAACAAGGACAGGAAATATTTTCTGGCATTAGCTCCTCTGTAAGAAGCTGTTACGGGGATGTCTGGGGGTTGCCCATCTGCTGCTAGAGCAGGGCATGCCATGGCTGTGCTTTGAGCAGAGCATGGACTGAGCATTCTGGTTTTCCCCACCAATTCCAGCCCTCGGTGACTGCCTGAGGATGCTCATTTGCAGCTATGGCTGACATTGTCAATAATCATTTAGGCAGATTACTGAAGGCTCAGCTCCTCTATGCTGTCATTGTCTCACTCATTCTTTCTTTCTCTTGCCTCTGCAGGATTTGAACTGGAATGTATTTCTATTCAAAGTATGTACTATGAACAGAACTGCAGACTATCAAGTGGTATGTCTGAGCCAAATACTCTCAAAAGTTTGCTTTTGGGTCAATTCACCAATGCCAGCTTCCAAACAGCTTGATTTCAAGTGATGTTACTGAAAATCGTGCCTGCTTACCCATCAAACACTGGCTATGGATTACTGGTTACCAGAATCAATAGTTACATTGTTTTTTGCTTTCCTGGGCAGTCCTGGAAAGCAGTCGACTACTTTCACGAAGTAAACTTTCTGGGAGTACAGCAAAAGGTTTTATTTCCCTGGAAAATATTTTCATTTTTTTGTTAAAAACAGGCTTCGATGTAATGATGCAATCCTAAAAAACCTGTGTGGGTAGCCTCAACTTTTCATACTCCAGCTGAAGCACGAGGAAAGAGGGGACTCATGATACATAAAATCAGTTTCCAATGATTATTTCACTCTGTTTCTTTTGCTTCTATTAGAAAGTTAATCAGCTACTCAGTTCTGGACAGTCAATTGCCTTGAAACAGCAACAGAAGCTTTAAAGAATGTTTTTTGATGTTTCTAAAGAAGGAAAGCAGCCTGGCCCTTGATCCACTTTACAGTAGTTTCAAAACACAAGCATGACAAGGAAATGCATTTGCTATGCAGGAGGCAATAGATGTTAAGACTTAAGCTTTGGCAAAGGAATGGCTTAGTAAAGCTAAGCTGTACATCACAAGTCTAGTAGTTAATTAGACAGCTCATTAGGGGCCAAGTTTTTTTGGCATTCTAAATCCATCGGGAGCAGCTGGCTGGCTGCCATGTATCCATGGCATTGTTGTGAAGGGAGATAACTGCCACCACGTCCTGGCTGGAGCAGGGAGTTTATTTCACCTGAAATGTGTTCACTAGGTTTCAAAACAAGAATCAACTGTTTAGTGAAAGCTGGTATTAGGTCAGAGCCTGCTGACCAGATCTAAAACAGGGTGTGAGCACCAACATGGACAATTTGGTGGGATGTAAGGGCAGAAGAACATCTCCTCAGGTCTTTGGAGTTATCTACCCCCATAGAGCTTGCAGTTTGGGATCCTGTGGGCCTCAAAGTGCCAGAGTTTCACAGCCTGGAACAGCTGGGAGCTTTGCTTATTGGGGTTCAGATGTTTCATGTTCCTCCACCTTTGCCGCTGAGGGACACAGAGCCTACAGAGCTTCTCAGATCAGGATGAGAGGAACCCGCAGGATTCCAGGGCCAAGCAGCACATCACCTTCTCATAACACACAGCTAAAACCCTCACAGTTCTGTTCCCTTGTTCTTCTGGTTCCTTCACAACAGCTCACTGGCTAAAGCGCTTTCCCGCTTTAGTAAGAACATGATCCAGCTACAAATTCCTTCCAGGGATGAGGCCAATTAGAATGTTTTTTAGGAGGTCACTGCCATGCACACAGGGAGCTGTGGCTCCTCCTGGAGCAGCCCCTGCACCCAAGGTTTCCCTAGCCCAGGCTGCAGCTGAAGTGCAGCCACTGAAGGGACCCAATTTTTGGTCCCTATTGCTCATCCTTCTTCTTTTCCACTGAACAGCCCGTGGTAAATTACAGAAACAGCCTCCTCTACGTGCTTGAGGAGCCCAGACCACCTTGCTCCAAGCCCTGTGCTCCACTCAGCGGCTTCAGGTCACGATTCCTCTCGTTCTCACCATATGAATTACTCACTGAACAGTGACAGACTTTTGGTCAGAGAGGTGGAAAGTTTCCTTAACACCTGGAACAGCTTACGACCTCCTGGTAAAGGACCTCTCCTGGGAGGTGGGCGATACAGACCTAAAATCCCTCAAGCAGAGGAAGGAATTAAGCACGACTTTCCGACTTCCTGCAGCAGTGTTCCCACCGCAGGCCTGGGCAGGGAGGGTGGGGTGAGGTGGTGTTAGGAACACACACATCCACCCTCCCATGAGCTCCTCTGCAAAGAGGCTGAACTTTTACTGATGTCACAGCAACGCGGAATGGCACATGTGGTTTAAAAAAGTAATGTTCACACGAGCAGAAAGGATTCCAGGTGAGGAAGGACTCCTGTCGGACTCACTGGATTACTGCTCTGGCCCTTCCTGGCCACATTCTGAGAGGGTGACCAAAGCCTGGGTCCCTTCTGAGGAAAACCACAATAGTGATACCTGCCATATCTCCCAAAACAAAACCCACGTGTATTTCTCCAGTAGTTTAGCTTAAAAATTGAGGTCGTTTGCTTTTGGGGTTCATGTGATAAATATGGGCCTGAGGCTTGGGTATTTGAAAGAAAACACAGCACAGCCATGCAAGCTACAGGTTATTTAAAAATACAGGCAAAACGCACATAAAGCATTTGGAATCTGCATGGAGAGGAGAAGTTTCAGTTACAAAACGAGTGACTGATGACCAAGTAAAAAAGTGTGATTTAAACTGCCTAAGCCACAGTTCCTTTGTGGGAAAACTCCACACCGTCTCTCTAGATCAGGGTCTAGAATCAAACTTCTCCTCTATCAGTTATGTCCCACTTTATTTTCCCTAGGGACTTTATTTAAATGTATCAGATGTGCAACAAAGTTGGTGAAAACGCTATGAAACTGCCAGACACATCACACTACAACTTCTTCAGAGTAATAATAATAAACAGTGAAATCTATTCTATTGACCATCGGTGCAGTGACTTGTTTTACTACTAGGGGATAATAATTGTTGGAAGATGATAACAGAGAAAAGGAAAAAAAAAAAGAAGAAAGAAGTAGAGCCAAAGAAAGCATGTGCTCCATGCAACAAAATTATCGTCTACAGAGCTGAGATAATACAAAGCTTGCTGTTAAATTTCAACAGCACTGCCAGATGGACAGTTAAACTAAATCAAACACACCAGCCCCATATAATTACTGTGCAGAAAAAGGCAGGACAGTGGCCTTTGGCTCTAGCATGAACTCTAGCTTGAGCCAGGCATGATGGTACTATCACAGATGATACTAACAAGCACTTAGGAAAGGAGATTTTCTTGCTCCTAATGTCTGTATCTACTGTGAGAAACATCTATTTTAATCTTCAGATGATTCAGAACTGGGGGGAGAGGAAGAGAGCTGGATTTTGTCCAAATGCATTCAATAGTTCACTTGAAATTTAACTAAGGGCCACTAATGAAACAGATTGGATGAATTCTAGAGGATAATTGCAGAGCAGGCTGGACCTCAGAGAAAGAACAGTGTGAGTTCAACTGCAGTTTGCAAGTCCCATCTAATCTGTTTTGCTACTGCGACAATCTGGCAAGTGTTTCGTTGCACCCATAAAAATTTGAAGATAATCTGCTTCCAGCTTCTGCAAACTGTTCACAATAAAAAAGGCTGAAACTGACTAAACTCTAAATTTGCTGTTGACTTCACTGCCGCTGAGAACAAGTGATGAAACACGAAATTCTAAATTTTCTGTTGACTTCACCGTCACTGAGAACAAGTGATCTAATCCCCAGGGAAAGAGGGCTTTGCAGGCTCTTCCTCCTCCCCACCACAAAGCCACTCCCCTATGGGGTGTGGGGGTGGAGGACTCACCTGGCCACCAGAATTGGATCCTTGCACCACCATATCACACGGAGGATGCTCTAGGATTCATGTGGCCCAAAGATTTACAGCTGCTGTCAAGGACTCAACCACAAAGTAGTCCAACAGCAGGGGACCCATGTACTCTTTAAGGCTGTTATGGTCAAGCTGCCTTCTAGAAATTTAGAAATATCAGAAAATTATCACGTTTTCTTACTGTCAAGTCAGACCTCTGTCATGCTTGATCCTGCTCATCATGGGTCAAAATGAGAGATGGGACCACTGGGAAAATACGCTTCTCATTATCAGATTTAAATAATCACTGTGGAACCCAACTAAATTCCTGCAATATTTACTGACAGATAATTTCTGTGTCCACTGAAGGTTTTCACAATGGCCAGACAAGTAACTCTAGTGCTCCCTGCATTTACAGAGTAAACATAGGACCCACTGCAGCTAATGGACCCTTGCCATCACTGATAAGCAACACAAAGCCTAAAAACAGCTTTAACATGTTGCCTGTATCATCCCAAACTGAATTCCCATTCATATTGATTTACAATGGTCTGCAGCTTAATTGCTTTAAAGCCGTTATCCAATTAAATACAGATTACGGCTAGAAGGAAGTGGCTGTTTTAACTCAGAATCAGTAAATTTCCTTCTACATTTTTTCACATGGGAAGTGCTTCCTAGTATGAATGGTGATGATGACCATAATTTGAACCACTATTAATTTAATAATAAAGGAGAGCTGCCAATGCACTCTCAGTCTATTAATGGTTATTAATTTATTTTTAGAGAAGTAAAGGAAACCAAAGAGGATGAAGCAACACTGCTGAATTCTGCCGGGACTCTTCCTTTATAAGGAACTCAAATAAAGCCCTCTTTTGGTGTAAAAAAATAACATCCAAGCAAATATCACTCTGGAACAAAGATAATTATTATATAAGGGATTTGCATGGCACCAGCCATGCACAATGCAGATTCTATCTACACAAAACCAGCTCCATACAGCCGAGGCCATGCATTCAGCTGACAAACGATCTGCAAATATTATTCTGTTGACAGAGAGACACGAAGCTCAAGGCGGCCTCAGTTAGTAAACAACGATGGAAAATGTACCTCAAACGTTTGCCCAATGCCTGAAACCCAAGGCACTTAGAAAGAGACATCTGGATGTTCAAAAATCAGCATGACGATATTCAGAGCCCATCAAAACACGCAGCCACGGCTCGGCGTCTTGTAGCTTAGCAACCAACTTCATCCATCCAAAACAGAGTTGTAAAAGTGGTGCTCTCCTGCCAACTGCTGCCACTCTCACTGAAAAGCTAAACTGGAAAAAATCTCTCCTGTAGTTCAAAGTGGGGCTGTTTTCTCCAGGAAACATCTCCACTGCTTTTTCATCCTTTAACCCTTTTCGTGTTTACATTCCACGGGGAGCAAATAGATTCATGTTGACATTTCAAGGGTAAGCATATAAAGATCGTGTGGGCTCACACACACTTCCCTGCAAAGAACATCACGAACACATGTAGCAAGAAACTCCAGTCTGGTTCTTAACTCAGTCAAACACTGCCAAACAATGTGCGTGTGCACACAGCAAAGCATTAAAGCAGATTAAGTTGTCCTGAACTGCATCTAGGAGCTAATCCCAGAGTTAAAGCCGTTAAAATGTAAACCAAGAAAACACAACCCTGTGCTTTTTTTCTCATGAAGCAGCCCTAAGTAGCAGCGCAAGCAACATTTGCATCTTAAGAGTGGAAGAAGACCACAGGAACTTCGGTGTTTTGTTTACTTTGGGTGCTACTTACATCCCAAAGAAGAAACTCTTATGCATTGCTCACGAGTCTTTGAAAGTGGATTACTGATTAGCAGCACCCTCTCATTCTGGCAGGAGGATGTCCACGCAGAGAATTACAGCGAAGCATCCGTAAAGCAAGTGCACTTAAGAGTCATATCCTATCTCAATCCAAACTAACTTAATAATTGATGTTAAGTTTCACAACCACCACCCTAAGCGTTTCTGAATGGTCATACAGCCCAGGGAAATAAATGGGAGTACCGGCAGAGAGAAACAACCTTCAGAGAGAAGCGATGGATTCTGGCCCAGGCTTAGTAAGCCACTAGAAAAGATGTTTATAGTAAACCCCAAAGCCTTCCGACCCAGTCTAGGCAGCCTGCTTTCATTCAGGTCATAGCGATAAAAAAATGAAAGCTCGCAAATTGCACTGATGGGCTTTCAAAGGGCTAAAAAGGGCTCCTATTGTACAAGTGATGCCTGACTGACACAGAACCTAATGTTTCAACTATTTACAGCTATAAAAGCAAGCCAGGCGCTTTTTTTCCCCCTTCTGGAGCAACTCCTTCCACAAACCATCCAAAGCATCCTTTTTGGCAGGCTCCTACGACGTAGCAAAGCCGGAGAACTCAAATGAACGGAAAGTCATGCAGTTATTTTTTTCGTACTTGGGGAAAGGGAAAAAAAGAAAACACCAAACCCAAACCGCTGAAGGGATATTCTTACAGAAGAACTTCATTGCATAAACTCGGCCACATGTCTACCAGAGCAATGTCCCTTAACGACCTCTGGCAATGCAATTAATCAACAACCCAGCGTGGAGCAACAAGGCACAGCTCTGCGTGGCCAACAGCAGCCAGATCCAAGCCACAGCTGATCAGGGCACCCACTTGGGGGACAAGACAGGGACTGCAGCCCCTTGCCACCAGCCCAACTCAGCTTGCGCAGCTCTGTTTACCTGCGGTCTGCATTTACGTCCTACACTTGAACCACAAGTGCTGCCGGCTTCCAGTGCGGTGGAGCTATTCTTGCTGGAAACAGCGTCCCAATGTGCCCCACAAGCAAGACGTCTGCACTCTTAAGGTGCTCTCCACCACTTTCACTAGCAGGTTTGTTTGGGGACTAATTTAGGTTAGGAAGTGCTATCAGCCCTTCCTGCCTGGACCACCTCTGCAGGGAGAGAGGAGCCGGGTGTTAAACATCTCACTGGGACAGACAAGACAAAGTCTTGTCTCAAGCAGAGGGACGCTGGGCTGAGTCCCACGATCAAAGTTCCCACCTCTGCACCCGGCCGGGGTCCCAGCACTGCAGCGGTGTACCCAGAGCGGGGTGACAGCACAAATCTCAAGCCCTGTGCCATCCCTGGCAGCTGTGCGTGGGTGCCGGTCCCTGATGGAAGAGCTGGATCCGTGAGTGGGGAAGCAACCCCTGGGCAAAGAGGAGCAGGGTGGCTGGAGGTCCACCAGCCCGGCCACCCCACGCTCGAGGGACACCTCGTCGTTGTCACGGCCATGCCTATGGCCAGGGCCATGCCTACCTCGCGGGTGAAGAGGATGGCGGCATCGTAGTGCTCCTCGTGGTCATCGTCGAGGCGGTTGTGCTGGTGCTGCCACTTGCAGAAGTTCTTGAGCGTGGTGGCGGCGTTCCTGTTGACCTCCAGCCCCTTCTCCTTGTCGCCCAGCGCCACCACCTTCACCACGGCCAGCCGCACGTGGTTCTCCAGGCTGGCGTGCGCGTAGAGCCGGGAGGCGATGGAGGCCAGGGTGAGCAGGTAGTGCTGCAGCCCCTTCCCGTACTTGCGCACCATGGAGGCGTCGGCCACCAGCAGCAGCTCCACCTGCCGGGCCCGGGACACGGAGCGCCGCCGCCGCCGCCGCTGCCGGTCCCCGCCCGCCGGCGCGGCGGGGTCTCGGGTCTCGCAGCTGGTGCGGGCCGGCACCGTCTCGAAGCTGAAGCGCTCCCTGCGGAAGACGTGAGGGATGCGGGCCGGGCCCTCGCCGTAGATCCGCGCTCCTGCCTCTCCCTGCGGGCCGCGGCGCGCCGGGCGCACGGTGTAGCGGGAGCGGCCCACGGCGAAGAAGCCGTCGAGGCCGCCGCAGAGGTTGAAGACGGCGAGCGAGCGCGGGCTGCCGTCCACCGTGCCGCGGTAGTGGCAGCGCGGCCCGTCGCGCTCCAGGTCGAGCAGGAAGCGCTGTCCCCCGGCGTAGAGCACGTAGCCCGCCCTGCCGCCCCCCGCGTAGGTCGGGTCGAGGCGCCGCACGGCCCCGCGGGGCGGCCCGGGGGCGGGGGGNGGCGGTAATAGTAATTATAGTAGTAATAATGATGATAATAACGGGAGACGGCGTTGGAAAGAGCCGGCCGGCTGAGCGCGGCAGCGTAGTTAGGGGATGGGAAGAAAAGGGGAGATGCGGGGAAGGGCGAAAAAAGAAAAAACCAAAAAAAAAAAAAAAAAAAAAAAAAAGGAAAAAAAAG
>VZRR01005326.1:366331-486142 GCA_013398015.1 Oreocharis arfaki
CCCGCCGTGTCCCCGCTCGGCCCCGGCCCCTGCCCCTGCCCCGGGCAGCGCCGAACTTCCCGTCTTTGTCTGGGCAGCCCGTCTGCACCCAGCCTGTCATTAAGTGCCGGCAAGCTGTCATCCACTCGGGCGGACTGTGATTCCCCCGAGCCCCGGCAGCAGAGTGGGCGGGGAGGAGGTAATGCCCTGCTCTGACCTTCGAGATGACTTCGGACCCTTAGATCATCCCCCCGCTGTCACACAGACCCGCTAACCCCGTCCCCTCGTCTGCTACCGCCTGCCTGGGGCTCCGGCAGGGACACCGCAGAGGGCAGGTGACTGCAGTCACCTTTGCACCTGAACATTGCCGATGGAGTGGGGGGAGATGGCAAACAGCTCGTTCCCTGCCGAGGTCGTGGGCTGGAAGGGCTCTGGGAAGGTGAGAGCAAGGGGAGCCCTGAGGATTCTGACTGATTTCCCCCTGCTGAGGTCCGGACCCCACACCGAGAAACAAAAGTGCTTGTTTATCCCATGTGTCCTCTCCACGTCCCAAGACAGTGCCAGGAACAGGTGCTCTCTGGCTGCAGGACTCCGCAGGGATGCAGGTCTCCAACCTCATCCTCACATCCTAGCAGCATCTCAGCCTGACCACTCTGTCTGGAAGAGAATGATGTGCACACCTGCAGTGCTTGGCAGGGTCGGGATGGGGGGTGGGATGCACAGACCTGCTCCTGTAACTTCCAGGAGTTGCTCTGTGAGTCCACCACTTCTCTAAGGAACAACTTAACTAAAGCCACAAAAGCTCCAAAAATTAATATTCCCATGTAAATGATTGCATTAACATAACCCTGAGGTTGTGCTTATGAAATAAGCACCAAAGTTTTGCAGGTGTTCATTCTTCTTTTTCCGTTTTTCCGGAAATGGTGATACCTGTGAGCTAAAGTTCGTTTCTGAACCTCCTGGTGTTTCTTTTTCTGCGTTTCAGTGTTCTATCATCACCAAAAATTCTTGACTGGAGTCGGTAAGTTTCAAAATTAATAGGAGTTGTATTTTAGGAAGGTCACGTTAACTTCTTTGGGCATTGGGCCAGGACTATTCAACATTTTAAAATTTAAACATTTTCTCAGTTACTTTAAACTCGTTATAAAGTAAAAATGGCAGAAAAAAATTAAAGGGAGAGAGAGAGAAGACGTATTTTGATTGAAAAAAGAACCTGTAATTTTCTTGGATGGGTTTTACTTTTCCTTTGAGCCTAGTGCATGTCTGCTCAGCACCAACAATATTTTTATTGACTTCACTGGGACCTGATCAAGCCCTGGATTCACAAAAATATCTGTGTCCAAACTCCCAGATACCCCTGGGAGAGGTGCTAGAGATGAGATCTGGGATAAGGAATGTATTTTGGATAACAACCTCAGCAAGTCTCATTAAAGAAGTGTTAGTTTGTCAATGAAAAGGCATACGGTGCACAAGAGGCCAGTGTAATGTTCTCCCAGGCTGCAGCCTAATTCCAACTGTCCGGCCATATAACCTTGGAAAAACAGGAATGCTTAGAAAGGCTGGTGATAATTAAATGGTGTGTCCCACTGCTCATCTCTGGAGTTGTCTTTGATTTCCCAAATGACACAAGAAGTTGGCTGGGCTGCCCTGTTTCACCGAGCAAGGATCCAGGCTTTCCAGGAAGGTACAAATTAGTTTGTGCAAATTAGCCCACAGATTAGGAAATCTGTGCTGTTTACATTTCAAAACTGCAATAACTCAGCACAGCAGTGCAATAATGGAATGATGGGTCAGTCATGCCTCGTGCAAGGAGAGGGAACATCTTTTAGTCTGAGAGCCTGGAAGTGCAAGGATAAATCACCGGAATGAATCATCTCTTTCCTCACAGTTTTGCCCTCTTAGCCTCTTTTTACAGTTACAGCACTGCCTTTAAACAAGAAATCCTGTTAGCATGTCCCAAGTTGTGGATGACACTAAATCCTTGTCAAACAGTTCTGACCTGGAAATTTCAAGGCTGACCTTTCCCAACTGAGAGATAGAGAGCCACAAATCCTCAATTAGCTTTGAGGCACAGCACAAGTTTTGTACACTTTGGATCGAATTCAATCCCGATGAAAGAAGATGCAATCCTCTGGAGTCTCTGGGAGCTACAAGCTGCTGTCATTAAAGTTGTGTTTCCCCCCCGGGTTTGTCCATGAAACCCTTTAGGATCCTTCAAATAACAGCCTGGGTAGTGGGGGATTCCTGATCCTGTAGTGTTTTAGCCACTTAAGAAACTGCTCTGGGCATTATAAACACTCACATGAAGGAGTAGTTTGAGAGATGTGGAGATACTGGCAAAGCTTATAATGATTTTATCCAGGTGTCCTTCCAATTTTTTATAAAAAGGTCCTGTTTTACATCACCCTTTTTTCAATTCTCAGGCACATTAGAAGGGGTAGAAAACCATGAATGCAAGGTCCTGTGTCTGCCCACAGCCCCCTGACAGTAGTCAAGGCCTAGCCAGGATGTCCCACACAACACCACCCGTCCTCCACCATTAATTTAACTCTTCCCTCCTGGAAATTAAATAATTCTGTTCAGCTTTCATTGTTCTGGTGTTAGGGCTGTCTGGCATTTCTATGGCATTGCACAGGGGAGATGGCAATTACTGTGGGAAGTAACATTTGTTCTACAAAATTACAAGAAGGCCGAATAAAACCCAAGAAATTTGTCTGCCCAACATGTTTTAAATACCAACAAATCAGTATTTGATAGACTTGTGATCAACACAGGGCTATGGCTGGGAATGGACCCAGGTTTGGGAAAGATCCTATTCAAAAATCTACCTGTAGGAACACAATTCTTAACATAGGACTGCTTTGTCCCTCCTGAGGGTCGAAAGCCTCTGTTCTGTTAACTTTATAGGAAATTTTAATATGATGATGATCAGAGGGATGGAGCAGCTCTGCTAATGAGGAAAGGCTGAGAAAACTGGGATTGTTCAGCCCGGAGAGGGAAGACTTTGGCGTGACCTAATGCAACCTTCCAGTCCCTGAAGGGAACTTAGAAAGATGGAGCAAGATTATTTATAAGAGCCTGTAATGACAGCACAAGGGGGAATGGCTCCAGATTGAGAGGATGTTTAGATTAGATAATAGGAAAAAATTTATACTCTGAGAGTGGTGAGGCACTTGAGCAGGTTGCCCAGAGAAACTCTGGGTGCCTCATCCCTGGAAGTACCCAAGGCCATGGTTTGTTGGTCTTGTCAGCAGTTTTAACAATGCGAATGTTATGATTACAATGCTCAAGTCTGCTCATTTTAAAGCTTCCCTACAGTGATGCATTAAAACCACTGAAGAAATTTATTTCTAAAGAGCTCATTATTAAATAAAATACTCATTAGAAGTAATTTTGCAAAGTACTCTTACAGATTAATATTTTAGGCTAGTGTTCCGGATATTCCAGCATTTGGAATAAGTTATGCAGCCTTTAACCCCCACCCTAGGATGGCAACAGTCAATGTTCTGTCTTTTTTTGGACCACGTGTCTTTCTGTGGCTTGGATGCTGTGAAAACCCACTCAGATGGAGACCTCCTGGCAGCTGTTTGGAGTGACTCTAACTTGCTTGTCGATACTGAAATGGGTTTGTGGTTGATAAATAAGACAACACCACTATTATTGGTGCATCCTTCCTGCCAGTCTCCCTGGATGTGTTGGGAGCTGAGTGCTCCTGGAGACTGAGGTAACTTCTGCATCCTTCTCCTGGTGCCTGTGCCAAAGGCAGCTCGCTGTGGGCTGCACCTTCTCCCATTTCCACAGCTGGCATTCCCTCCACATGCAGCTGGCATTTCCAAGGAGTCCAGGACAAAGTTTTTATAGGCCTTAAATTATTTATTTAAAGGTCAAGTAACATCTACCTCAGAAAAACAATCAGGAAGTATTTTCACAAGGAAGAACCAAGCTGTTCCTCGGTTTCTGGGATGGCATTAGCCAGGTTGTACCTTTGTGCCCCTCACAAGCCACCCCTGCACTTGGCCACCACCCATAGCTGTTATAAGTGGCCAGGCTCTTCAGTTTAGACAAAATCATGATCTCAAAGCAGTCACATTTGGTGAGGAATGCAAGTGTTTTTGGTTTGAACACTGTGGCTTTAAGGCAAAATGTTTTACTTGCTTCTCTATGGTCAATGGCATCTTCAAGGGAGCAAAGGAGATGCCTTTGGCTTGGGGTTTGTGTTTTTGTAAGTGGCATGTGAAAGCAATGGAGCAAGGGTATCACAGTTCCAGTAGGCTGAAATTTTTACATTTGACACCAGCTTCATTTTTCTGTCAGAGCTGGGGAGGCAGCCATGAGGGGTGTGGAGTTCAGTGGGTTGGGCACTCTTAAAATACTGTATTGTTTTACTGTAACAACACAAGAATATTGTGAGTTTGTGGGTACCGTATCAAATTAAAATAGGAAACTGGCTGAGGCCTGGCTAGAAATCAAACTGTTGAGGTATCGGCTCATGGAGGGGGAAAGAGATTTCTGCAAGGTTATATAATAAAATATATATATAAAAATATATCATGGAATGAAAGTACACCTCTTACAGGTATCCAGGGGAAGGGGGAGCTGACTGATAAAAGAAGCAGTGAGATTGTCCAGTTAAGAGGAAAAGGAGGTGCAAATGACAAATTGTATTTCTTGCATTTTCAGGCATTAACCTGGAGAACAGACTGGAATGGGGTCCTCACCTTCCGACAACTGCTGCAAGAAATGGACCCACATAAGCCATAACACAAGTGAATAATTGTGACCATTGAACCCACCATGAATTTTGTGTAAAAACACATGTTGGGTGGAGGCAGTGCTCTGCAGGAAGTATCACATGTTAGTAGAGTAAGCATCAGACCCTTCTCCTTTTTCATTTTCTGAACAGCAGCAAGATAATCAGAGGAAGGGTAAAATGTTAAACTTTCCTTGTAAAAAAATGACACTTGTTACAAAAATACATTTTAAGGGTGCAAGATATACATGTGATGTATTCTACAGCTGTTCCTTCAGAGGAGTAGAAGGCCTGAAAAACTCTCGAGTGTAGTTTATATGAGGAGCAGCAGACATTTAATTAATCTCAGCCCTAGAATTTTACAGCCAATATGTGGTCTCTGAACATCTCTGCTCTAGTTAGCAGAACATCTGTAGTAGAAAAACAGAGCTCAAATAAATCTGCATTCTCCCATACCCCTCCAAACCTTACCATTTTTTGTCATTATTTCTTTAAATATTTTTCCAAAGATGTTTATGTTCAGCTTCTCCCTGTCCTCCCAGCCCTTCTTTTGCCCATAGCCTGGTATCGATGCTATATTCTGAAATAGCTAGATCTGAAATTCTGGGGCAATGGTTAATGAAAGAAATGCCTCAAATGTTCTTTTTCTTTTCTTTCTTTCCTTTTTCTGTCAAGTTCTCAGTTGCTGCAAATTGGAATGGTTCCACGTGGGCAAATTGTTAGAGGCAGAGCTTTATGAATTTACACATCTATAAATGATATTCCAGTACTGGAGGTGGAATATCTTTTTCCACGTCATCTGAGGCTTAAATCAGAAAATGTACTTCCCTAGACTTCAAAGTCGAAACTGTAAGAGTGATTAAAGAGAAATTTAAAACAAACATTGGCTTGCCAGATCTCACCTGGCATTAACACACACGCTCCACCACTTCAGAGATCAAGTTCTGGTTGCCGTGCGCACAGAATTTTCCATCTCAGTCCTGGTTGCCCTGAAACTGGGGGAGGAAGGACTTTGCAGGGCCTGTGAGGAAGGAGGGAATGCTCTCAGGTGGCACCACTGCCTGGCCTGGAGCTTCTTCTGGCTTGTCCTCGCTCCAAAGAGAAATCTTTGCCGTGAAAGGGAAAGGTGGAGAACCTGTAGCTTGCTCTCCCGTCATTAGTCCCAAAGTTGGATAATTTTGAGAGCTCTTGCTGTCTAAGGGGGCATGTAGGTGCCCCCAGGGTGCTTTTAGGGTAGGATCATGAACCTGCTTTTGGATTCTGTTATCTCCTGACCAGGGTGCTTTGGTTTGCACCAGGGAGGATTCCTCTGGGATGAAACTAAACCAGAAATATGTTCCCATGGGCACACAGGGCATAGTTCCCCTGGGCACAGGAACAGATAGAGCTAGACCAAATAAATCCACCTAGAGGTGGATTCCACATCCGGAGCCAGCTGTTCCACGCCCAGATCTCCCATCCAGCTGCACTCCTTCCTAGAGCAGCCAGTCCTGCTACTTTTGAGGAACATCAGGACACACACAGGCTGCAGGGTCAGCTGGGCCCTGTGCAACCTTCCTTTTCAATGGTTTTAGACACTGTGCAGGCTGAGATGTTGCATCTGTAAGACAGGGATGCAGCTTTTGGGACGTATTTTCCTGTCTTTAGCAGTGGAAAGCATCCATTTAATGATTAGCACAGACATGTTAATGATCAGCACATACATTTTAATGTTTAGCACACATCTTGCAGCGCAGTCACTTCCCTCAGAAGGGCTGGGAGGTCCGTGTGACATTTAAATGCTATTTTAGTCCTTTTTTTTAGGGCTGAAACGGGCCTCAAATGATGCATTAGGCTCAGGCTGGCCTTGGGCGTAAGGGCACGATTCACCCCGAAAGAAGAGCCCAAACATAAGTCTCATCACAGCTGCAATATCCATTTCTGGAAGGCGCCCAGCAGGTCTTATCCAAGCCACTACAGACAGGCAGTTTGAGTTTTTCCAGTTCCTAATGATTACACAGTATCCTGGAGTCAGTTGGACAACTTCCACCGAGAGTGAAACTCTTTGTATTTAATATCCCTCGAAAATAAAAGTGGTATAAGAGAAGGGCCTCAGTCTTTTTCTTCTTTTATTGCTGCTGTTGAAAAGGTTTAGCCCACAGGGATTGGAGCACTGGGCAAAAATACAAAATATGCAGTACATCCTGTTACACCAAAGCAGGCAGATCCTCTCCCGTAACAACCAGACCGGTACAATGGGAGACTTTGTCTGGTTTTCCTGACCATACAGCCTGCATGGGCTGTCATTAGGGTTTCCATTTCAGGAAGTTAAATGGTGGAAATTGATAAATATCACGACTCCTTTTTCACCATTGTTCCGGGAGGGTGCGTGTTTGAAAGGGATGGGGGAGCTCTATTACCTGATACTGCAATGGGCCACAGGAAATTATTTCCCTCTTTGCTGGACACCCAGAATATCATCAAATATGAGTCTTGGAAGTCTTCAGCAGCCATGATACAAAGAAATTCGTAAAGAAAGAAATAAAAGCAGTGTTTCACAGATATAATATATGGGCAGAGCACAGAACAGCTTGATCTTGAGTTGATGTGAACAACGGGTCCTTTCAAAATCCATCCATCCTGACCTTCAGCAGGAGAAAAAACAGAGCAGGTCCACCAGACAGAAACACTCTGCCGCTCTACATCATGCTACAAAATCTCTTGTGGTCTGGAATGGATTTGCAAAGCAGTTTCAAAACACCCAGCCCACCTTTCAGGGCATTGGAACAGGGCAAGAAACTTCCCAACCAACCCAAACTTTTGCTCTCCCATGTCTTCTGAGTTGCAGAGGTTTCGTCATAACCTCAAGGCTGTTTCCCAAATTACCTGCTCTCTCTCAGAACCCTTCTGCTTCTCTGCTCTCTTGCCTGCAATATTTTCAGATTTTTTTTCTCCCGAGGGAACATTTTGCAATGTTCATGTCATGGTCTAGATCATAACCACACCAGGCTACCTTATTTCCTTCCTGATGTTTACTGGGGTTTATGTGCTCCAGTATGAACTGACAAATGTGTGTACTCAGGCCCTTGCCAGTGAACAGCACGACTTTCCATGGTTCATAAAAACTCACCCATCCCCAGTGTAGCAGAACCGTTCTCCTCTGCTCGGAGCAGGAGTTCACCGCTTCCAAACATGGGAACCATATGGTGACATGTTTTAAGAGAAAACATAACCAAGCAATGTCCCACCCATGACCTTTCCCAACAAAAACCTCCCCTTTCCATGCTGGAACTCCATCCAGTACAGGCACCTGGTGTGCCACAAGGTGCCAGCTGCTGTTGTGTGAGGAAGATGAGTGCTGGCACTGTGTTTGTGCCATGTGTTCACACCCAAAACACTCAGCTTGACCCACTCGACTCGTTAGAATTTGGTATTTTCAGGGAAGAAATGAGAGCTTTTGTAAAGGTGTTCCAATGCTTATTAACCTTAAAAAGTGGCATCCAGCTCCTAATCTGAATCCTTTTAGCTGCAGTGCCCAGACATCACACCTTATTAAACCTTTTCCTGCCAGTCTGAAGAGTCTGCTACTTCTTTTTCCTAGTTAGTCAAATTATAGATAATAGCTCGTTGCTCTGACACTTTCCTTGCGAGGCTTAAGCACAGTAAGGACCTTGTGCACATGCAAAGAACAATTTTTCAATATTTCAGTCTGTGTCTTGGCCTCCTTCAGCTAATCAAAAATATCTCTAAGCTGTGGATATTGCTGCTGGACAAGGCTATGCTGCTTGACTTCCATAACTCTGTTGGGCAGAGACCACACCAGGAGCTCATTACCAAGACGATCAGAGGGATGGAGCAGCTCTGCTGGGAGGAAAGGATGGGAGAGTTGGGATTGTTCAGCCTGGAGAAGAGAAGCTTTGGGGCGACCTCACTGTGGCCTTCCAGGACCTGAAGGGAACCTACAAGAAAGATGGAGAGAGACTCTTTACAAGAGCTTGAAGCGACAGGACAAGGGACAATGGCTTCAAAGTGACAGTGAGTAGGTTTAGATTGGATATTAGGGAGAAATTTTTCCCTGTGAGGGTGGTGAGGCCCCAGCACAGGTTGCCCAGAGAAGCTGTGGCTGCCCCATCACTGGAAGTGTCCAAGGCCAGGTTGGATGAAGCTCTAAGCAACCTGGGATAGTGAAAAATGTCCCTATCCACAGTAGTGGGGTTGGAACGAGATGATCTTTGAGGTCCCTTCCAACTAAGATCGTTTTATGACTGTTTCTCTGTCTATTTGCAGGCCACTGATAGAATTATCAAACTGTGTTGTGCTAAGAATTGTGTATTTTGGTATAGAGCAGGAAAGTCTTGCTTGATGCTGTCTCTTTGCCATCACACGCTGAGGTCTCTCAGTTTCCAATCCAGTCAACGTTTGCTGCATATTTTCTATGCCTCAGCAAATCCACATGAACAGCACTGAGGAACCACAGTGTAATGAGGATGAATAATAGTTCTGGGTTGTACAGTCACTTCCTCCCTATCCCCTGTGTGCTGCAGCGTTTGCCTTCCAGGCCGGGGGCTGCTGTGCAGGACGTGGCTGTTGGGGTCCCTCAGAGTGAAGTCAGCCTTCCTGAGTGCCACTGACAAAGACATGATCTCACTCCAGCCCTGTTTTGGCTGCTTGGACACATTTCTAGTTGTAGGGCTTAGGTAGCACCTCCCTCCTGCACTTCACAGAGACTTAAGAACCCCCTGTCCTTTCCTGTTTGCATCTTCTGAAGAGCTCATTTTGGTAAATTCTAATTGAAGGGCTTTTTTTGTCTTACTTAGAACAGTCTGTCTGCAGTTTTGTGTAGATGAGGTCAGACCAATTTTGTAGTGAAGAGCATTATAGCAGTCTCACTTTCTCACTCCCCCATCAGCAGGATCAGGGAGAGGATTGGAAGGGTAGAAGGTGGAAAACTCGTGTGTCGAGATTAAGACAGTTCAATGGGGAAAGCAAAAGCTGCACAGAAGCAAAGCAAAACAAGGAATGAATTCGCTTTTTCCCATGGGCAGGTTCTCAGCATCCCCAGGAGAGCAGGGATCCCCCTCACACCTAACAGTGACTTGGGAAGACAAACCCCATCACTCCAAATGTCCCCTCTTCCTCCTTCTTGCCCCCACTTTATATCCTGAGCAGGCTGTCACAGGGTGTGGGATATCCCTTTGGTCAGTTGGGGTCACCTGTCCTGGCTGTGTCCCCCTGCACCCCCAGCCTCCTCCCCAGGAGCACGAAAAGCAGGAAAGGACCTGGCTCTGAGTGAGCCCTGCTCAGCAACAACAAAAACATCTCTGTCTTATCAACCCTGTGCTCAGCACAACCCCAAAACACAGCCCCACACCAGCCACTGGGAAGAAAAATACCTCTACCCCAGCTGAAACCAGCACAAGGAGAAAACATTTAGTGGGTGATGAAAATCTGCAAGTCCTTGACAAAAAGCCTCACTGCACATCATTGTGCACAAGCTGTACTTGTCCTTGGAAGCAAACGCTGGGTGAGGTGCAATATTTTATTGGTTTGGTTTTGTTTTTGGTGGTTTTTTTGACCTGTGTGTTCATTTACACTGATATGGAGTAGTCCCCATTCTAAGTAGTCAAGGAATGCTGCAAGAATGCAGCACTCATGCACATATGGAAGTGAATGACTGCACGAAATGCAAGGCCCATCAGACTGTCTGCTGCCTGCAGTGTAACCCCTGTGGCCCTCTCTCCTCCCTCATTTGCCTAACCCTGTTTTAACAAGCACCTGGAATGGTTCAGCTGCGATGTTCCTGCTGTTCCTGCTCTGCAGGCCCAGAGGACTCCCTCACATACTTCTCTTGACACAGTGACTCGCATGGGGCAGAGGCAGAATTCCAAAACAGAGCCAGCAGATGCTGTGGGTCCATGAAAGCCACATAAAGTTGGAGCTCTGATGGTTTTCATTATGTTGTGGTGTGAGTGCCCTGCGTTCACATGGCCTGATGGATTTTAGCAAGCTCTGCCCTTAGTTTGAGTTTTCTTTCTGCAGATTGGAGGGCACTCTGTGTGCATGTAAAGGGGGAATGTAATTTTATTTTTTAATGTTGGCAAGCAAAACACTCTCTTTCTCCAGCCTCTTTACTTGCATTTTGCTGTGCTACGAGGAAAACACTGGGAGACTTATTGGTCAATACTTCTTAGAGTAAAAGTTAGTAATGTTTCCCTGTAGTAAATGTTGTGGGAAAGACATGAATTGCTTTCAAGTTCTGAATCAGATTCTTTTTTCCCCTTCAAACCATCCCTCAGATCTGAGGAATTCCGAAAAGAAGGGTTTTCGTACTGAACCCAGAACTCTCTGCATTGTTAATGGGACTGTCAAGGTGCTGTTTTTACAAGGTGCGATTCAGAGAGCTCAGCCACCCACACGGCAACTGCAACCACAAGAGGCAACACTTCAGAGCATCCTATCTGAGAATCCATCTAGAGGACACTTCAGACAGACCCGAGGCTCCTCTGCTCGTGCTTGGAACTGCCTGGACACGAGCCAGCTCTAATTTAGAAGTCCTGCAGACATGTTAGCTCAGTTCTGTGTTTGAGCTAGTATCAAAGCCCTCGCAATCATGTGCCTTGAGATGATTCCTTGTAGGTAAAGCTCAGTCCTCAGGTGATCCGGGGTTTTCTTGCCTCCGTGGATGTCAGAGGAATTTTGCCTCAGAATAAAAGCACTCGGGGAAGGAGGTGTTCTGCTTTCTGTGATGCCATAACCATTGCTCTGGCCCAGCAGATTTTTCTGCGGAGCCTACAGCTGGTTTCAGGGAGCCTCTTTGGACCCTGTTGGACACAAAGCAGGTTTTTAACAACCTCCACCAGCCTTCTCTGCCTTGCTTTGCACCCACTCAGGCCTGGCCAAAACCCAGCCCTCAGCCAAAGCCTGCAGCACTCCTTTCCTAGTGCACCTACTCTGCAGATAAAAAAATTACTTGAATCAGAAGAAAACCAGGCAGAAACCCCCTGCCTGCAGTCACGTGTCACACCCAAAGCAAAACCAGGGGTTCTTGGCTCTCGGTCTCAGCACACAACAAGTTTGCACCTGAATCGCTTGGAAGCAAAATCTTTTCAGGAAAAAGGCATCTGGCCCAAAGTGTAGTATGGATTCCTATGTTTAGTTTAGCTGAATCCCATGCTTTTGCGTTTTCATCCCTCAATCCTCCCTACCAGAGGAACAAATCTCCGGTAATTTGAACACATGTATGCTCTGCGCTGGCTCCCGGCTCTGGTAACTTGTTCCATATTCTCAGCACCATTTGCATTAAACAGTTCTGCCACGTTTCCCCTGGGCTCCAAGCGCTGAGAAACAGATGGGCGAACAAAGCAAGGAACGGCCCTGCCTCGCTGCACCTGAGTTTTGGGTTGAAATCTATGCAAACTTGGGGACCAACAAGGTCATTTTAAAATAAGGGAAATTCCTGCAAAGCTTTTATTTTTCGCTTCTTCAAACAGAATGAAACGTGAAGCCACTCCAGATTACAGCGTGTAAATTGATGTGGAGATAAGATAGGCTTTGTTTTGTTTGAGACCCAGAAAGATACTTCAGGTAAAGCTCCTTGCTGTTGGCAGCCTACTTTCTATGCTGAAATACGATTTAAAGTCATCATTTACCAGCTTTTTTCACACCACTTTGATGGGAGTAGGAGGAAGGCGGTAGTGGGAAGTCGTTCCATGGGAGGTTTGCTGAATGATTATGAAAATGTTGTTGGATTTAAAGCCCTGTGCAGGAGAACCTCTCTGCTTATTTTTTTTCTGAAAAATCAGACCCGTGGTTGACCGCGTCTTTCCCATTATGTTGATATTGTCTGTACCTTTGCAAAAAACACTCAAAAATGAAATCAGAAAGAATTAAACCTCTCTTCCGTTAAAGAATGCTCTCCCAGGGGCTGTTAGGCAGTGTTTTAATCTGGTATTTTACTGACTCAGGCAGCAGTGCTTAATGATTGTTCAGAGTATTTAGTGGCTGTGAATGTTCAACCTGTATTTGCTTTGCTTTCTGTTTTGTCTCTGACTCCCTTCACTAAAGGCTGAAAAGCTCCTGAAAAGCTGGGAAATAGTTTTGCAACCTCTTTGCTAAAAAGCTGGGAGATCTTTGTGATGTTGAGCGCGCTTGTTACTCCCTGCCCTTTCCAGCTTTTCTGCCTCCAGGAGCAAGAATGAGATGGAACCTGCTGATTGTTGGGAAGCAGGTCACCAATTGCTGAAAAATAACTTCACAAAATAAATAACTTGCCTTCAGTTTAATGTCTACCATTGTGATTTTTTGTTTGTTTGTTTGTTTTTTTGGCTTGGTTTTTTAAGGGCTGGAACTTTTCCTTACTTTTTAGCATGACAGCAATAAAACTTCCTCGGTTAAAAATAAATGCAGATTTGGTACCTGAAAAGGTTCATTCCCGCTTAGATAAATTTAAAAGACTGAAACCCGTGATGAGAGGTTTCCTGGAAACCAGGCGAGTCTCCAAGCTGAAGTCACACCGCGGAGCAGTCTTGAAATGTCCAGTGCCTCTCGTATGTACGTAAAAATCAGGTTTTCTATTCTTTTGGTTTGGTTTCTGGGCTTATTCGGGATGAGCTGGATATGGCAGATCCTTATCCAAATGCCGTAAGCATCCAAACTTGCAGGGAGCTGGAGCACCTACAAATGACCTACGGGTCTTGGGAAATGGCAGCAAAACCATCCCCACAGGTTCCCACACTTGCATTCCAGAGAAGCGCCTGAGGCTGTCCTGGAAATCTTAAATGCCGTTGAAAGTCACTGACAAATGGCTGTGGAGTTCTGTAAAACCCCCCAATAATTTAGGAATAGGTTTAGTAATCCCCTGGAATTGCATGCATTGGAAAATCCCAGCAATGTGGATTTATCTTTACAAATGAGAGACAACTGTGGAAAACCTGTGAAAAGGAGAGTGGTTTTTGTTGTCCTGGAAGATCTCAGCTATCACATTTTATCTTCTCCTGCATCTCTGCCTCAATTTGTTCTGGAATCTTGGAACAAAAAAACGCTTTGGTGCCCAAGCCATTCAAGAACAGTTTTCTTATGATGAAATGACATGTCTGAAAGCATCTTGGATCTGTTAATATTGTGGCTGTGATACTGGAAAGGTTCTCTTTCATGCATTTGATATTAGGACAGTGCCGACAGATCTGCAGCCTCACCTAGTAACGGCGCTTCAAGAAGTGAGATTTCACTAACCATTTATCCTACATGACACAATTTTATTTTTATCATTCTGTTTGCCTAAACAAAAGCAAACTTGCCCGATTTTTCCTTTACTGCTGTTAGCTGTACAAACATTTGCTGACTCACCTAAGCCAGGGTTTCCACTCAAACAGCTTTTACCCAGCTGAATGAGGACATTTAAGTGGTCATTTACAATTAAAAAGAATTCTCACATGCATCAAAACATAAGTTTGACTTCTGGTGGAAGGGAGGGTGATTTGCTGCAATCAGTCTTGAGCTAGGCTTTATTTTACAGTGCAGTAAATTTTGCTACCCGTCAACTCCAACCAATTAAAATGGCATTGGTGTATGAGCAGCCTGTCCACAACCTCGCTCTGCTGCTTTTATTCAGGGGAAAAGGATGAGTAAAATGCCTCCAAAGGGTGTCTTAACTAGGCTGACACTGCAAAATGAGCGCTGTGAGGGTTTTGTTTGTTTTGCTGGAGGTGTGGAGTTGTATCCAGGTTCCCAAATAATGGCAACATGCAATCTCCTGAGTCAAAAGATGCACAGGCTACAGCAGTCTTCGTTTGAGCCACCAGCAACCAGGGAAGTGGAGGTACAGGAGGAAGGAGTGAGGGAAGCACTGATTGTGCAGGCCTGAGAGGCCATGAGCACAAGGAACATATTTTTGCGAGGATTCTTGTCACCTCTTCCCTCATTTTAGTTTTTCTTTAAAGAAATGCGATAAAAAGTTGTAATGCCATTAGTCCCAGCTTTTCTAGAAGGAAGCCAGCACTAAATCTTGCTTCCTTCTAGGCTCTGCTTTCTATTTTGGTGATGTGAAGAATGGGATCTGAATGCCTATGGGCCCATTATTTATTCTGATCTTCTTTCCTATTTTTCATCTACACTTTTAGTTCAGATGCAGCCCGGATTGTCTGTTTCTAAGGCCTTGATTAATGGGAGCAGCCCACATCCTTAGCAAAGCCAGGAATGCCTCTGTGACACTCTCCAAGCCTACCCCAGGTAGGATATTCCCTGAGCTGCAGTGGAGTCATCCAGCTGCCCTCGGTGGTTTGGAGCTCAAACCCAAGGTGTGCGGAGGAATATGCAGGAGAGATCTGGATCAAATTCCTCTTCAGTGTCTGTTTTATAGAGGAAGGAACTGGTTTTTGGGGCTTCCCAGCTCAGGTCTCAGTGCTCAACCATATCATCAGCCAAAAAGGGGAGAGTTATGAACAGCCTCTGACTGCTGTTTTCAAAAGAAATGTCTTTCTCAGGCCTCTGCACCGGGAGCATCTGTTCTTATTTATGCAGTTTTTCATATACAAGAGGATATCATTCGTCTTCATTCTGGAGAGATTATTCCTGATTGAAAAAAAAAAACAAAAAAACAAACCAAAAAACAACCCAGAACCAACCCAAACCAACCAAACCTACAAAAAAAAAATTTGAAAGGAAAATAGAAACCTCATACCTTGAAAATGCCTCCAAAGAAGGTGAGACTGGCTCCTGGGTGAGATGTTTTCACCCAGGCTGGCCCTGCTTCAGCAAAGCACTCAAGTGCATCCTTAAGCCCTGTTCACTCCAGTGGGAAGCCTGGATTTGGACTGGATTTTGCAGAACAGCTGCCAAACAAACTCGTGGTGCATCCTCCCCCTCGACGGTGCAGGGAGGAACCTGATTAAAGCTGTAGTGAGAGACCACTGGAGAAGGCCAAGGGCTCTGTACAACAACAACTTTTATTGATCCCATAAAACTCAGGAACACTCCTCTTAGCCAGCCACCTATTTTTGCCTGCTATTTACAGAAAATGAACCCTGCTATTCACAAATCTAAAGCCAAAGAGCACTCTTGCAATAAGCCCCAGCATTTTAAATATTCCATGAAAGAAACATCAGTGCCCTCCCCACTTGTGCAGCTACAGAAAACTCCTCTCTCCTTTGGAGCTAGAAAAGAGTGATCCATGGTGATGGAGAGAGGAGACTTTATCTTGGGGATTCAGGGAGCTCTGGAACCAATCTAGCTCCCTAATAGCTGAGTGGGAAATGAGCGATTGAACCGTGTGCCAGTGGCATCCTGGGCTGCAGGCAGAAGGGTGTGGCCAGCAGGCTGAGGGAGATGATCCTTCCCGCTGCTCTGGGCTGTGCTGTGTCCAGTTCTGGCTTCCCAGTTCAAGAAAGACAAGGAATTACTGGAGCAGGACCAGGGGAGGTCCGTCAGGACGCTGAA
Organism: Oreocharis arfaki; assembly: GCA_013398015.1. Taxonomy (NCBI): domain Eukaryota; kingdom Metazoa; phylum Chordata; class Aves; order Passeriformes; family Paramythiidae; genus Oreocharis; species Oreocharis arfaki. Next base: position 382,473 of record VZRR01005326.1, read on the forward strand.
GGGCCTGGAGCATCTCTCTTATGAGGAAAGGCTGAGGGAGCTGGGGCTGTTCAGCCTCGAGAGGAGACAATCAAGGGATCAGACTCTTTCCAGTGGTGCCCAGAGACAGGGCGAGGGGCAGCAGGCACAAACCGAAACACAGGAAGTTTCATCTGAATAGGAGGAAAATCTTCCTTCCTGTGAGGGTGACAGAGCGCTTGGGACACGCTGCCAGAGAGATCGGAGTCTGCTCCTCTGGAGATATTCCAAAGCTGCCTGGATCCTGTGTAACCTGCTCTGGGTGAACCTGCTTTAGCAGGGGAGCTGGGGGTGATGTCCAGTGTTCTGTGATTCTGTGAATCACTGCAAGTTTTAAAGCTGTGCTGCCCTTTGGGCACTACTCAGACACGTGTAATTTCCAAATTGGCGCCATGGAGACAAACATGGCTTCAGTAGGGAGTGACACAGGATGGTGGAGAGAAACAGGACGAAGAAGAGAAGCCCCATTCTGGAATGCCACCCACTTAATCCACAATTATTACCTGTATAGTTCTATTTATTCATGGGTAGCTCAGCTCTGTTTCATTGCTCCTGTCCTGGTTGTCTTGTTCCTTGTCCTGGCAGATTCCAACTTCAGCTGAAATCGGACCCTAGAGGAAATGAATTGGGTTTATGCCTGTGTAGAAGGGTTGCTCCAGCAGGATATCTGTTTATTAAAGCACTCTCTGGCAATTCTCATAGGGTGTCTGTAACTTGCAAACCTTTAATACGAAAGGAGGTTCAAAATGCAATCAAGAATACAATGGGGTTTGCAGGTTCTTGCAGTTATCCTTCTCCAATCCTATAATCCATCCTTCCGTGGTGACTTGCATGGTTCTGGCCTGATCCTACAACCCTGTTCACATGGAAATACATATATTCACATTAATAACTGTGTAAAATCAATATATTTTATTACATGGTCTAGACAGTTCAGAATCAGACCTTCTGAGAACAAGACAGAACTGTTTGTAGACAAAAGAGCAAAGTATTCCTCATGTTCAGATGGCCTGATGGGAGATTCTATATTAATTTCTCTTATATGGGGAAAACATATTTTATATAATTTTTCTAAACTGACAGGAGAAACCTTAAAAAAAAAAATTGTTCAATTTAATTTAGAGGCTAAAAACTGTGCCTTGGAGAGGTGTGAAGTCATCGTCTGGTCCATGTTGCTGTTGAGGACTGGACTGTAAGGAGAAACAATGAAAGAAAAACTTTGTCTGGTGTTAATTAATTTCATCAACATAAAATACGCTTTAACTAGTTGGTTCTTACACTTTTAGGAGAAAAGGACAGTTCTCTCACTAGATGGTTGATAAAGGATGTCATCAGCGCGTGATTTCTTTGAATATCTTTTATTTTTTAATGTTTTTCTATTTCTGAACCAAGGATAATTCCTGTTGACTGGTTATCCCAGTACAGGAAACTCACAGTGGGCAGGCAATTGTATTTTCATTTATGTTTGATTGCTTCTCCTTATTCTATTAAAAAAGTTAGACTCCCTCACACAGCAATGTTATCAGCTCTTCTAAGCAGATAATTTATGGGCCAGCCCAGATTACATTTGGGATGAAATAACCATAAATCTGTAGTATCTAATAACGTGGCTTTGTTGAAGAAAAAGTAATTTGGAATTAGTAACCCTAAGCACAAATTTGTCTCTGATACAAGTAAGCCCCTTTTCCCTAGGAGGAGCTAATTCTGTGGCAATCAGCTTCTCTTCTGAGCCTGGAAAGAAAAACAGAGTCTCACTTCCACTAAAGTGAGTACTGAAACAGGATTTTCACCTTCCCACCAGTGCTGATCCAGACTCTGGAATAAATTAAACCCTCCAAATTTTAACTGGGGAGGGCTCGCAGAGGCTGCTTGAAACAACAGATTCTTGGCACCGGACGTTCCTTGAGATGCTCTTTCCATTGTAAAAAGGATTAATAATAACCAAACATCGCTAGTTAATTTCTCCAGAGTCCTTAAAGGGTGGAAACAGTGTGTAGATGAGGTAGAACCCCTCACTACTCTCAGCATTCAAAACCCTGCTGGGTATTCATAGCCTTTGAAATGTCTGCTTTTAATTATGCACATTGCCTTTCTGCCAGGGAGCAGGTGGAACAGCTTTCAGCTCGACTGGGAGCTCACATAAACTCCTCTCAGCAAAGCCTCCTCAAGAGCATTCTCTTTCGGGGCTGCCTGTGCCAAGCCGAGACTTCAGGGATGCACAGGAGAATTTTCTCCTTCCAGTTAATTCTACAAAAAGTAATTGGGAGCTCAGTGGAACCTGCACTTCCCCTCTTGCTCTGCTATCTGCCCAGCAGCCAGCTCTGTGGCTGTGCCGTGCTGTGCTTTGGTGAAAAAAACCTCTCTCTTTGTATCCAGCCTGGCATGGAATCATAAATTCACAGAATATCTCAAGCTGGAAGGCACCCATCACAGAATCCAACTCCCTGCTCCTCACAGGACTGCCTAAAACTAAACCATATGACTATCAAAAAAAACCCCCCAAACCCCAAAATTAAAGGAATGTTAACTGGGAATGTCCTTCAGAAAATGTCACGCTACTTTTCTTTTTACAGCCACATCTCATAAGGTATTACATACCCAAGGTATACACACCTTGGAAGCTTTGGGGTGACTTAATTGTGGCCTTCCAGTGCCTGAGGGAGCTACAAGAAAGATGGAGAGAGACAAGTGACAAGGAAAGGAGTGACAGGATGAGGGGGGATAGCTTCAAACTGAAAGAGAGTGGGTTTAGATGGGATATTAGGAAGAAGAAATTCTTTTACTGTGAGGGTGGTGAGGCCCTGGCACAGGTTGCCCAGAGTTCTTGGATTCCCCATCCCTGGAAGTGTTTAAAGCCAGGTTGGATGGGGCTTGGAGCAACCTGGGATAGTGGAAGATGTCCCTGCCCTTGGCACAGGGTTGGAACTGGAGGATCTTTAAGGTCCCTTCCAACCCAAACCATTCTGTGATGCCATGACAGAAATTCAAGCACTGAATCAAGCTTGTCCAAGCACCCAGCAGTCACTCTTATCTCTCCCCTATCTTTTTTTGTCACTCTTTATTCCCATGGCAAGAACACCTCCTGGACAACAAACACAGACATGCAGTTTGTTCTTCTTCCTTCTCAACTTAAATTGAATCTGTCAGGGCAGCTTTTTTCCCTTTCATGGCATTTTTTTCCCCAGGTTTTCCCTACGTTGTTTATGGACAGAATGAGCACAGCTGTACATGCAGGCATGACTGAAAGTCAGGCATCCAAGCTCCCTGCCTCGTTACGAGCCTGCATGTGCCAAAGGGCTCTGGTGCACAAGCTGTTTGTTGACAGACATAAGGAGATGAGGGTTTGAAAATTCTTGCAGATATTGTTACACTGTACCAGGAATATCTGTCAGCAATCAGGAGAAATCCTACAGATCCAAAGTCTGCTCCTCGAAAATGATTCACAGAAACTTCACAGAAACTTTTGGTAAAGTTTGGTTAAAGAAGACAAAGCTATTTACAGGCTGAAAGAATATTGTATTTTTAAAGTTCTGATTTGAGAAACAGCCCCAAATGTGTGCAATTGCTTTTCTGAATAAGTGTAAATATAGATAAAACTCCAGTCTAGTCAAATGAAAACAATCCAATAGCCACAACCTGCCCAGAGCCTCTCATCCCCTTTGGTTTCATCTACAGCTCTTGAGGATGGAAGAGGAGAGATTGAAAAGACAGCATGGGCTGGGCACAGCCACAGCTTTAAAAACTCTAAATACTTGTCCTGAAAATGAAAAATATAGGCTACTGCCACTCAGTAGCTGGATTTTGCTAAGGAAATTATAATCACTCATCCTACTTTTCTTCTGTTGGCTTCACCGTCAGGAGCTTCTCCAGTTCAAGGCTTTGGTTTTGCAAGGAATGCAGGGACAACTCTCAAGGGCAGGGCTGTGAAAGTAGCAGATACTCCATACCACAGACTCCGTTTTCATTTGAGAAGAAACTTTCTCCAGAAGAGACAAGATTTGTGCTGCTATGAGGTGGTAATTAAGGAGAATGCAGACAGGAACTTATTATCTGTGTAACGTAAGCAGAACAGCAAAATTAAGTGGAGGGAAGGCTAGTAAAAGTAAGAGTGCAGGAGAGCATTTTTTCAACAAGGCTGCTGAAAAAAACCCCTGAAATAACACCAGTTCTTAACTTCAGCATCCTGGGGTTATTATATTTCTCCCACAAACCCTTAAAAAGGCAGTTTCTTACACAGCTATTAGCATTTCTCAGATCAGGTGACCGGCTCCTCACAGCCATTGCACAGAGATGTCACTGTCAGTTTTCATTAGCTGGAGATGAAGGCAAAAAAATCAAAGTAGGGCTTAAGTGGGGTTTGAGATGGGTCTAAGCTCCTTGCAAAGCCAGAGGAACAGCTGGCATGCAATGCAAGCATTGTTCATGCAGCATGGACCAGCCCTGGCTCTTCTCCCCTTACAGGAGCTCCCTCCTGAAGAGCCTGCTGATCCCTGCTGGGGCACTGAGCACCGGCAACAGCACGAGAACCATAAAAAACATCACTGGAACATGCACTGGTCTGTGCAAATACCCATGTGGGACAGGGAAACCTTGCAAACTGTAAAAACACCCACCCCGAAATGTGGACTAGGATAGGAGGAATGATCCTGATGCTCTTAAAGGCTCCCTCTGTCTTCAGCTCTGACATGGAATTTTGTGTGTCCCTGAGACTCCTCCCAAAGCATGTTCCAGTGCCATGTTTTTCCACATGTACCCATCTCATGCTTCTAATAATTAGAGGAAAGACCCAGTTGAAAGTAACTATTTACACCTGAAACAGCCTTCAGCCCTTAAATTACTTCCCTCTCTCACCCTTTTGAACTGAAATTGTGGCGTGTTAAGAATAATCTACGGAAAACTCAGGCCACAAATAGTGATAAAATATCTGCTGCTTTCCTTGAATACTATTTGGGTCCTACCAAAGTGTAGCTTAAAATACTTTCTTTTTTTCCCTCCTCTCTTGGTTTAAGTCAGAAGTGCAATGGCATTTGAGCTCTTTTTTCAAAGACTTGTAATTGCCCAGATGATAAAGCTGGACACTGTGGCAAAAGGCATAATGGAAGGAATGTGTTTCACTTCTCACCTGTCTTTCCCAAAATGTGCTGGCAGCCAAGGATGATATTTGAGACCCTTTCAAAAGAATGCTTCTCTTCTCTAATAAAAGGAAGCTTTATTCGGATACTCTTTTTTAATTCCAAGGTCCAAAAGAGGCCACGCTCTCAACATCCTCAGAAGCTCAGCTGGATTGAAATGGAAATGTTGGAGCCAGCACATGTGTTGCTACTTCTTTTGGCTCAATAATTTAAAAGAAAAATAATTAAAAAAAACATTATTAAATCTGCTAAAGGGCTCAGTTTTGCCTGGTCCTCGGTGACCTGAAACTCCCAGAAGGCAATAAAGTGGAGTGCTCAGCCCCTTTTGGGATTGTCCATACGGTCCCTGCCAAGCACATGACTTCCTGACATCTGCTGAAGCAGCAGTACCTGCAAAGCCATGACACTGCTCGAGGTACTGGGAGAGTGCTGGAATCCAGCCCTTTACAGATGAACATCACAAATATCCCAATATTTCAAGCAACTCCTGACATCTGCAGACAGGAGAACCTCTCAGCGCTGCAGCACTGGGCAGGAGCAAGCACAAAAATACTAAAGAGAGGTTTTACAAGCACAGAAATAATAAATCTTTACATTTAAATGGAAGCAGACATTGTGTTTATCTTGCTCAGCTTTACCCTCCCAATTTCCAGTCACTGCAGTGGTTTGCAAAAAAATCTGTTGCCCTTGCAGGAGGTTGTTCAAGACCAAAGAGTAGGTCTTGATATTTAATCTGACTTGGAAAGTTCCTCTCTAAGCTTTTTTTGGGAGAAAAGATGTCACAAAATTATCCAATGTAGTCATTGAGCTGTATAAGATAACATTTACGTAGGTCACTGAGAAATGTCTCAAGATTTACCAGTGCATCTCTTTGTTTTTGGTTTCCCACACCTCCATCCCTCCAGAAAGTTGTGAGTTTTCACAGAAAACACCCAAACCCTGTGAACATGTGCTTGTCTTCTAAAAAAAAAAAACCAACAAAAAATTCTTAAAACCCCCAAATGCTTTCAGCTGAGAACTCATTTTTGCATGGTTTCCACAGATTTAAACTGTCTCTGTTTTCCTTATGGCTGCCAGCATCTCCCTTTTATTTCTTTTTTGGTTTTTTTGCCCAGAAACTCAGCCTAGTTTTAGGCCAAATAAAACCCCTCTATCACACACGATGTACATGTTGGGACTGAGAACCCCTTCCCTTACAGAGCCAAACTAATGTAAAGTAGGCAGAAAGCATTGAAAATGTTTTATTTAAAAAAAAAAAAAAAAAAAAAAAAAAAAGCATTAAAATTTATTTGCAGAATTGGCCAAAGAATTTCTTCTCTGCTGGGGAGTTTAAGCTTTCAGTTTAAACCCTTTAATAACAATGACTTGATCACTGCTATTAAAGCCCCATTATTTTTATTTTAGGCTTGCTACTGAGCAGTTATTACCCTATAAAGCAGTTTCAGAACTAAAATCCTTGTCAAGGGGTGCATTGTCCTGTGTATTATCTGTGTCTCCTTTCACTGCCTTCAATTCACCACCACATTTTCTCGAGGCAGTTGTGCTGCACCAGGCATCCCGTGACTGAGAGGGAGCCTGTGCTCTGCTCTGTGCCTTCCAGAGGAGCCTCAGATTTGAATAATTTCTCTGCTTTTACCTCTCTGCTTTTGGAAGTATCTCCTCTCACCAACCCTTCCAGCTCCAAATGTTCTTGTCTTGTTGTTTCTTCTATTTCTCCTGTGGATTTCTTTGCAGCTACCCAAGAATTAAAAATAAAATGTCCCTGTAGACCTCCTTGTGATGGAGAGTGGCCAACATCAGCCACTGTCCCAGTGAAACAAGGTCATGCTCCTTTTTCCAGAGTAGTGGATCTCCCAAAAATCACCTAAACCTGGACAACAAAACACCTGGAACTACATGTACACCACTGGTTTAATTCAAACACCAACCGATGACATTCAAAATGAAAGAAAAAACCCCAAACCTTTAGGGGTAGCTGCACCTCTGTGCCACTGGAAATGCTCTGGGGTAGCTGGGATATCTCTGCAGAGTTGGCAGCACCAGCAAAGGTCCTTTGGGAAATTTGTGTCCTTTTGGATCCGCAGGGAGAGGCCAGGTGGGATCCCCAGGGCATCTCAGATGTCCCCAAACACCCGTGTTTTGGCACCTGAAGGGCAGCCTTCCCATTCCAGGATGCTTTCCTGACACTGATGCCACTCCTGATAGAGCCCAGGAGATAAGGATCAGTTTTTCAACTTCACAGGTTGTAAAGAACTACTCAGAAAAGTGAAAAGAATCTCACCAGGTTTTCAGATACATAAAGCAACCTCACTTCTTCTTTGAAATCATTATACTTTATAAAAAGCAATTCACAATCTTGCTCTAATTTCTTGGGTTGTTTCTAAGACATTCTTGCTTGTGTTTTCCAGCTTCTCTACAATTATAAATGCTTGCAAATGCTTGTTTGTTTACTGTTGGTGTCCCAGGACATGCATGATTCTAGGAGATAGAAGCTTAAGAAAGAAAAACTGCAAAACCTACGATATGAAACATTCAAAAAACCCCACAAATCTTTGCAACCCTGGAGCCATCCTGATTAATCCTGGCTTTGTACAGCTCAAGACATCAAGAACTGGATGTTAGAATATGATTTTCAGGAAGGCTTGCGTTTGTTATGGAGGTTTTTGCTAAAACCTTATTCCAGATTTTATTGCCTATGAGTGAAACGCAAATAAATGACTGTTGGAGTGAAAATAGATCTAGTGAAGCATCACTTCTGATCCTGACTTGATTATTTCCAGAAGATGCAGAGCGGTTTGCAGCAGTCTTGGGTTGGTAGCATCCACTTTTGGTTTGTGTTCGCTTCCTCTGTAGCAGAAGTATGGAGGACATTTATGGAACTGGAAAGTCAGAAAAATATAAACTTTTAACAACATTTTAAAAAGCTGAAAGAATGGGGTTTTTTCAATGAAGAAAAATTAAAAGTAGGCTTTATGGAAACTGCCAAGGAGGCCCAAAAAGCTCCCTCACTTTATAACTCCTGCCTTGCTGCCAGCGCTTGTATCAAGAAATCTTTTTATCAGACAGGTGGCCCTGACAAAGAAGGGGCACTTGATGGGAATCTAATCTCTGAGAGTGTTTTCAGTTGCAGGGAAGATGAGAATTATTAAAAAGAAAACAACCTCCCAGTGAGAAAATTAAGTAGAGACCAAAAAAATCTATTTAATCATAAACCAAACTAAATAATGAGCAGAAAATGCTGTGTGAAGCTGCGCTGCAAACAGTGCTTACTGTTTAAAAAATAACTTCCATTAAAAGGAATTTCTCAAATTGCCAACCTGCCCTCACTCGAAGAAGAAATAAAATTATCGAGGTTGCCTTGCTTTTGAGTGAAGCATTGTCAGATTTTCTATTGCAAAAATCACTTTACATTTGGCTTGTGCTGCTGCTCATGGATGGCTGGGGATCTTGGTGGGCTGGGAAAGGAGCAGCTCTTGCAACCACTGAATCACATTTCAGATCAAAATAGTTAAATCATATCCTTGTGGCCTTATTTATATATTTTTCACTTGCCTTCAGCATAGACAGAGCCTTAGGAGTATGGCTCTAACATCGAAAACAATTATTAAAGCAAGTTATTTTAAAGCTCTCTCACTCACATTTTTGCCACCTTGCTGCTGCCTCCCTCAGTTTTTTGACATGTGCTTGATGTGAAACAGTTATAAAGAGAAGAAAAATATTACACAAATTGGCTCTAGCAGAGGAGCTCAACTCTGCTCCCACATAATTGTGAAAACAGGGATTTTCTGTTGGCTGGGAGCAGCCTCAGCACCGATGTATGGCTTTGCCCTGATTTTCCTTCAGACATGCTCACAACAGATATTTTGTTTCAATCAGGTACCGAATTCATCTGTTTCTCAAAAGCTGAAGCTTTAGGCTTTCCACATGTAACAAAACCAGTCCCTAGCCCTGACTCAGGCATATGTTCAAAGCAGAAATGTGGGAGGATGGCAGCTTGGTGAAAGTGGAAAACCTGGAAAAGCCTGGAAGCGTGATTTAGCTGTCTCGACTTCCTTCTTTCCTCTGCGAGTTTCATGTTTTACAGCTGCTTTCATCCCAAATTCAGGTTCAGGTGCCCGACAGGGCCCATGGTGAGGCAGCTCTGGTCCCCCCTCCCAGCTCCCTCCTGAGCAGGAGAACATCTGGGGCACAGCTCCAGGGTGACTGCATCACTTTCCTGGGAAAGGTCCCGCTTCCTTCCCAGCTTTTCATGAGACAATACCCAGCTTCTCGGTCAGGAACAGAGCTGGCATCTTCTGAGGAAGCAAAATCCTGTGGGACGGTGCCATTCACCTCCGAGCACCTGCAATTTATTATTGTTCATGATGGATGAGAATATATTTTTGGTGTTTTTTTGGAAAATGTTTGGTGGCTTTCTGGCAGGTGCGTTTGAGGGAAACACATTTCATTAGTCATTAAAGGACATAACCTTAGTGGTGCACATGGCAGTGTGACATTTTTGATTGAACTTGATGTTAGAGGTCTTTCCCAACCTTTATGACTCTGATTCTTTGTGATTTTTTAATCCTCCTGCCTCTCCAGGTCTGTGAGATTTCGTTTGGGTGGGAATCCTGACCTGCTCTGGCACTGACAAGGGTGGCCATGTCCCCTCACACAGCCCCTGGAAGGCTCTGCTCCTGCCTTGCTGGAAATTTCCAAGGAGCTGGGAATGAGGCAAGAGGATTTAATGTGTTTATTTAGATTCTAAATGTATCTTAGAATTAAAAAAATAAATTAAATACTCAAAAGTTAAATTAATCCATAGGAAATGAGAACATAACATTGCAGCAGCAGCATCCCAGATGGGTTCACTGGACTTTGCATCATTGAAACCCACCTGCCCCAAGCCCCTTTTGCCATCTTTTCAGAGTATGAAATCTTTGCTGTTTTTTTAGAGTATTTTCCTTTTTCATGACTGTCTCATGGAAACAAAAATGCGAAAACTTTGCAATTTTAGACTTTTCCTACAAGGTCTCTCATTTATAATTCTATTCTTACTCCAGAACCTACTGGGTTGTATTCAATTTTACTCTTAAAAGAAATTATTGGAGACCCTTCTCCAGATGCTAAAGCAGCAACAGAAGAAACTGATATTTTATTTAAAAAGAGTCAAACAAAGAATCAAACTAAAGCTAACCTAAAAATATTTTCCCTATCTGTTAGTTAGAGCAAACTTGCACACCTCTCTTAAGAATATATCCTTTGTTTTTGAAATAATGCTTCCTCTTTAAATAAAATTACCTTCTAGCATGCTCAGAGAATTCGAGATCATTTACATCTTGTTTTACATCATCTTTTAATGCTGTAAGATGAGAAGAAAATAGTGTCTGCTGCACCGAGGTCTGTGTGAGAGCCTCTGCATTTGTTCTCCTACAACAGTCACTGTAAAATGATCCCTCTGCTCCTGGCTGGGAAGTTCTGAAAGCCCAGTTTTCCTCCTCCTCAAGGCCTCCTGCACTGTACATTTACTACAAAATCCAACTTGCAGTGCTGTTGCTTTGTAAAAATGCAAGGAAAGGATTTGGAGTAGGTTTTAAGTGAATTGCTTTGCATGCCCTGCTGTAGTTTGTTGGAAAGCTCTTCTCATTACCCTGGGTTTTATCACAGCTATTAACATTTATCAGTGGGTACTCGATATAAAGATTGCTCCTGTATAATGAGCAGGATGAAAGGCCCGTTTGTGTCTCTCCTATCGAGCACTCTGGAGATCTCTTACAAACTAATTACCTTGATGAGAGGAGCTTGCAAACACAAAGCACTCCGAAAACCCGGGCTCCTATTTCTCAATTTGTATGAAAATGCACTCAAACCTTAGCCTTAAACGAACTCTGCTTTAATTTACACCTAAATATACACCAAGAATAACTTCTCCAGCTCCAGTGCTGCTTTGTTCAATCCTAGGGATCTTCCCAAACATGTAATTGTGAGGTTCAGGGCTTTATGTGTTACCTCAACATCAACATCCTTATTGATGATGTGTTACCTCAACAATAACATCCCTTGTTGTTTAGGGCTCTCACAGTGAGAGCCCTAAAATTACACACAACTAAGGCTCCTTTTTCTTCTCATCCTGATCTCCTACTGCTGTGATCTGATGGATTCTGATCTAAAGGAAGAGCAGTCTTGGACCAGAAATGTCGTGGTGGCATTGTGCCAAAGCCATTCTGATGCAAGGCAAAGTGCACAATGAACAGCTGACATTTGTTGCTCCTTGAAGTAAGTCCAGAGCAATTTAACACAAGACTTTGAGCAGAAATTATGATAAAGTAGCATTGTGGATTTAAAAATCCTTGTATCAAATCAAAGCTCGTAGTCTTTCAGGCATTTTGGATTTACAAAATAAACTGGAAAGGAAATAATTCCTAAAGTGTTCCACGGCAGGTTGGACGAGGCTCTGAGCATCCTGGTCTAGTGAAAGGTGTCCCTTGGCAGGGGGTTGCAAAGCGGATCTTTAAGGTCCCTTCCAACCCCAATCCTTCTGTGATTCTGGGATTCTACGGAAAGTTTCCTCTCAGAGAACCTTTCCCTCCAGAGACGTGGTTTTCTCCCTCAGGTGTTGCATCTCTCCTCTACATCTTGAACTCCCTGTAGGAGAAACTGCACAACAACACATCAGCAGAGGAAAAAGAAAACATTTTGAAGATCAAGATGCCAGTTGTGCAGCGTAGCAAAGAGGACAGGACAGGTCCATGAGCAAAGGAATGGTGTTGATGTGAATTAGTAGGGTCGCTGTCTGAACTGTGAGCTGGCACTGACTTTAAAAGTGGTGTGTTCTTCAAACAGTAGCAAATGATTTGATTTAAAGTCCAGGCACTGGAAGTACCATCAAGCTGCTCTTTAGTCCCTTTAGAGGAGGACAAGAACATGGCTTTTGTGCAGCAGTACAAAAACATCACCCCTTGTGCAGGAGTTCGGGATTAATGGGAACAGGAGAGTTCCCGTGGCTGGCAAGGGGAGAATCCGTGGGAGCAGGACAGGAAGGAACAGCTGAGAGAACTTCCTGGCATTCAGTGAGAGCTTAAACAGATCAGGGAGTGAAGGGGAAGGCAGCAGAGGGCCTGAGCAGCCAGGTTTGACAGGCAGAGTGAGCAATCACCAGGAAGATGATTTTGGCAGAAAGTGCTTGTGCACTCATGCATTCAAGAGGAAGGAGAGCTGTGATGGGGAGAGACGAAGGAAGGGAGAGAAAAGCTCTTTAGCCAGTGGAACAAGGTCTTGGAAATAGTTTGAGAGCAGAGTTGGATGTATGGAGTGATGGAGAAAGCAGTCACAGATGGTATTTTTTTCTAATTCAGTAGGATGGAAGGGCAGTAATATTTCTAACAGTGATAAAGAGGTAGGAACACGAAGTGGGATAGAACCTTGGCCATGATAAATCCAGGATAAACTCCTCAGGAGTAACTGTCAGGAATACACTGATGGGAAACAATGAAGGGAGGCAGTTAAAAAAAAAAGAAAAAGAAAAATTCAAGGTTTGTCTTTTCTTCTGTTCATGTTTGCTTCAATTCCAAGTGGGTAAGCAAGGAATCTGTTTGTCCATATTAGATCACAAAATCACGATGTTCTCCCTCATTAACCTCAGAAGGGGGGAGAAAGACAGAATGAACAGCTTTGGGATAAAGGCCCTTTCGCTGTGGCCCTTGAATAACAGGATCATTGTACCTGTCCAGTGTATCCTGCACTGCACATTTTCACTTTTTTCACTCAGCTGGGCAGGATTTCATTAATTTTCACATTTTCACGCTTCAGGTCTGCAAGACACACACCATGCTCCAGCATAAGAATTTCCTTCTAACCATCAACCAAGAGCACACATGGCACTTCACACAGCGTGTGTCAGAGCAAGTCAGAACTCATTACACATTAAAGGGTGGCCAGATACTGTTTTCTTTAGGCACTCAATTAAAGGCAGGTGTCTGGCCCCTCATCAGTTCTAGGTGGTCTTTTCCTCTCGGGTTGTTTTCCTTTTCTTGGTGGTGACTCAAGTGCTTTCTTCACTTTTGGAATCTGTGGAACTCCCCACGATCATTTCACATTCTCTCTGGTTACACGTGCAAAAGTTTCCAAGGAACGGGCAGGACTCGGTAAGTAATTTTTCTTTCTTCTTCTGCTAGGTACAGTTTTATTCCAAATTCCTGGTGGTGGTTAGTGATCTCAAAAGAAATGGAAGTGCAGATGCAGGAGTGTGGATGGCAGGACAGGCCATTTTCCATCGAGGAGTTCAGAGGACGCTGAATTCTGTCCGCTTCTGGAAGACCCCAGAAATGGAACAGTGATGAGGACTCCTGCTTTGTTTATGCTCTAATTTTGGGACTTGAAATTTAACTCCTCTCTCTGTCTCTTCCTCTCCGCAGAAAAGCTGAGAAGGCACCACGTGTTTGGATTTAGCTGCTTTTGGATGTAATTGCACGAAATTCACATTGACTCTGGGATGTCTGCCAGGGTACATGCTGACAGAAGACAGCACAGACCTTGGGTTGATAATGAACCTCTCTTCAGTCATCAATATTTCACATTAAATAATCATAGAGTGAGGTCAAGAACTGCAGAGGGTAGAGGGACGCAGAGGGAAAAGATCAGAAAACACTCGTGAGACTACGTGATGAGGGTCATTTGGTGTGAGGAAAAACTATTTTAAAATGGATTTTTTTACCTGTGCCAGTCTACTAGAGATAAGCTGCCATCTTTGGGAAAACACTGCTCCTCAGGAAACAGCCACCTGGATGTGGATGGAGCTTGAGTGCACCAAGATCACGGGCTCCTCACGCTCTGGAATTGCAGAGCTCACCCCTCCAAGGCGCACAAAGGGAGGAGCAGGGAGGGAGCAGAGGGTGGGGAGCAGGGGGAGAAGGGTCTGTCTGTGTGTCAGGAGGTTCCAGGTGGCAGGCAGGCCGGCTGGGGCACGGACAAACCAGGCTGCCTGACACCCAGAGGTGCACAGGACACCCAGAGGTGCACAGGGTGCCCGGAGTCCATCAGATTTGTCACCGTGTGCAGGCCACCTGTGAGGCAAATGCTCAGCAGTCCCAGCGAGCTGGGATGGAAACAGGGCAGCAGCTCCTGGCTGCTGTCACAGGGCAGCAGCTCCCTCCTGAGCTGGGTAAGGAAGGGCTCTGCCCCTCTGTGTTCCAGGCTGCCGGCATTTAAAGGGTTTTTCCGGGGACAGCATGCCCGTGAGAACGTTGTGCACGGCTGTGGAAGGAGATGGGTGTTAAATCGTGCCCACAAAACACATCTGTTCTCTAAAGCAGGCAGTTGCACGTGCCAACAGCTCGTTTAGAGAAACTAAAGTAGCCATTCCCTTCGCCATCCTCTATATGATGCCAGCTGCTGGCAGGGAAATATTCACATTTCTTGCCCTCCCACCATTACAGGGCACTGTTGGAGTGTGAGGAAAGCACAGCCAGTGGTCTGGTTGGGATTTAACCTGTACCTACTTTGGATGCTCCACACAGCTGAGTTTAGTGAGATATTCCAGAATACTAAAAAAAAATGGGTTGGAAGCTCTGGAGGCTCCATGGTCCAGACTCCAGGCTTATTATGGATTTACAGAGGGTTCTGTCCAGCTGAATTTTAAAAATCTCTGCAGATGGAGAGACTTCACAGCCTCCCTGGGCACCTGTGCCAGTGCTTGGCCACCCTCAGAATGAAGATGTCTGATATACCTTTAAAAAGGAAGGGAAAAAATAATATTTGTATCCTGCTAGCTGTTCTGCACTTAAAATCTTGTACTCTATTTGTTCATTCTTTCACCATCGGTGAATGCAGGTTGCATTTAGCATTTCATATACAGGCCCATTTCTTCCCCATATCACAGTAAGATTGTTATCAGGAAATATGAAGTGAGAACTATGCCTAAATATTAGAACAAAACACAGGTTTTAAACTTTTAAGCAATTACTTTTTCTTTTGAGGGGGGAATAATATCTTTATAGTCTGAGCAAAACATGGCACTACCTTCTCCTGTCTTTTTTTTTTGTGTGGAATTTCACAGATGTATCCTTACTTTCACATTTTAGCTTGGATTTATAGACAGAGAAATGGGGCATTCCTTTACATCAGATTTTTCCTACTTCACAGGGAGTTCATGAGTGTAAATGTAAGAATTTTCCTGTCCACAGCTCAGAGAAAAACGTGCCTTAACAAAAGAATGTGTGCAATTTTTTTTATTCTACCTTTCCTGTATCCAGCCAGGAAGATTTTGGAAAGGACTAAACAATCACTGCAATACGCTGGAATTTATGCAACTATCAGCCACTCATCTCCTTGAAAATCTTTTTTCCCTTTCTCACAATTATCTGCTAGCTCTAATTCAAATCAGCCCCCTCAGCTGTGTTCTAGGTTTCATGAGGTGGCAATGCCGCCTCATGATTCAAAGAGCCACAACACAAAGGTCTTGTCCTCTTGTCCCATCTGTTCAATGTGATCTCAACCTGACATCAGAAAAGATGGAAATTATGCCCTCTGGAACAAAGTTTTATCCTTTTAAACAGCTGCAAGAAACGCACTTTTCTTCCCGTGTATAGAACCCGAAGTCACAAAAGTGACTTTTTAAATGTGGCCTTTCATTACTAATCTTTGTAACAGAGATGTGATGCCTGCAATGAGAGGTGACATCCCTCAGGCTACTGGGAATGTTTGAAGCAGGAGCAGAAGCAGGAACCAGGTAAACAGAGACTATTTATACCCTGCTGGAGACAAGTCGTGAGGCTGTAATGGACAGCTATAGACAGGCAGTGACATAGTGACTAATGAAATGAAATAGGAAAAAGCAATTGGAAAATTTTCTTCCTTATTCCTTCTATGAAAAATAAGTAGGAAAAACACCCTGCTAACTGGGAAAAAATGCAAATCTTAAAGGTGTCTGATACCCTTCCTGTTATGTTGAAAGAAGTGGGGAACTAGAAGTAAGTGAGAGGTGAAGAAAAAAAACCAAAGCAAATAATCAGCTTGTTTACGAGGAAGATCCCAGCAGCTGGATGAGCAGCAGGAATGGAATGGGACAGGATGGTCTGGCCCAAGCCCACACTCCCCACAGGCACAGCCTCCTCACAGGAGTGACAGCATCCCCAGCCAGTGACCTCTTAGACAAAAATATGACTTCACTCTTCCCCGGGGCTGGGGAGCAATGCTGAGCACAGGGCAGGCAGCTCCTGAGGCTGAATTAACTGTGCTGGGGCTTTCCTTCTCTGCTTTCCCTTTTGTTTTCAGGTTTCCAACTCCTGGTCATGCAGTTAGGTCCTTCCCATGCCACCCTGAGCCTGCTGGCTCCTAAATCAGCTGCGATGGGTCCCGATGTCCCAGCAGAGTGAGGCGTTTTCCCCGTGACCCTGGCTGGGACCACACCTGCTGGAGGTGCTGTTGGAACAGCCTCAGGAGCAGCCTGGAAATCTCTCAGGCACTTTATGCACTCCAAAGAAAAGTTTTTGGGGTGATTTCCTTCACTTCCTCTGAATCTATTTCCCCTTGGTTTTACCTCTCTGTGTCTCTTTTTTCCCCTTCCCTTCCCAGTATCCCCTCCCTTGATCCATGCTCACAATAGTGCTGCTGCCATGTACTTTCCTTTCTTCCCTTGTGGTTCTCCTTCCCACTTTCTCCTTTTATGTCCTTTTTGCTTTATTCCTTCACCATTCCTGTTACCTCCTCTTAGTTATCCTCACCTCATTCCTGACAGGTGCTGCTCCTTTTTTCTTTGCTAAGTTGCTCCATTTCTTTTCAAATTCACTTTTCCTGGCTACACACGCACAGAGCAAACCCCTTACATCCTACATAACGACCCAGAGGACATAAACCAGCTGAATTTGCTTTTCCTGAGAAGGCTCCGTGTCACATCAGTCCTGTTATAACCCAATGACGTGGAAATGAGAGACTGTTGGGCACAGCGACCTCCAACACTGCACTCCCATCTCCCTCCCACGTCCACTGTCCTCCCCTGCTGGCTGTGGTGGGGTGCTGAGGTGGTTAAAGCACAAAAACTCTGATTTTGGCCCACAGAATGTGGTGGCACCAGGGCAGCTCAGGGCTCAGATACTCGGCAGCTGAGTCAGGGAGGCAAAAGTTCAAAGAAGGGCAGCATCTACAATCAGAAACATGTTTTGGGCCTGAGGACTAGAGGAGTTAAAAATAGGGACATGTGGGCCTAATTACAGAACAAAGGGAAAAGGGACTAGAAAAAGGAACAATTTGGGGAAATTAGGAACAGTTGATCAACCAGAGCATTGCAAACAACCTCAGACACTGCCCCTGCTTTCCCTACACCAGATATCCAAATCATGTAACAGATGACCCCTGCTCCGCATGGGCATGAAATGCGTGGGGGGCTAAAAACTCGAGATGTGCAGCTGACAAGGTGACTCTTGCATGGTAAAAATAGGGGTTAACTCTGTCCTTGCAGAAACTGTGCAGGCACAAAAGCTGTAACAGCCTTCGAGCCCACAAAATTTGAAACCTGCCTGATGTCTCTTTGATCAGGCTAATTCATGCCCTCTTCCTCAGACCCTCCCAGCCTTGCTCACCTGTAAGCTGAGTGGATTCTCCTCTTTAATTTTCTCTGCTTAATGCAATTTATAAGACTCTGAAGATATTCAAGTGCAACTGTATTGGGTCTTTTTGAATATTATATTTCATCAGGTATATCTGTATGTAGGTAACTGTTTCTAGCCATTAAAACTCTAATCAAGGCAATAATAAGTTGGTGGCAGTTGTGCTACTATTTGAAAATGGCCTAATGGGGGTACACTGCAGCCAGACTTCATTTTGGCTCGGGCCTAAACCCTGCATTAGCCCTCAGACTTCTTGACCCAGTTCTGTTTGCCTGTTTTGAACAGGCTCTGTGCTTGTACAGATGGTAGGAGATTGTCTCAGCTCTGAGGCAAAGAAGAAACCTACCACAGCAGAGCAGTGGCCAAAGCAAGCATGGAAATTACTGGATCAGTGTATTTGACTGCTGCTTTTCTTTCTTCTTGCTCTGATTCCAGCAGGGATGTTTAAACATGCCTGGCTCTGTGCACTGTCCAGTGCTCCAGCTGGACTTGGACTGCACATTTGCCAGCAGCACTTGGGAGTAAGTGCAGTGGCTTCCTGGCTGTGTCTTATTTTGCAGCGTTGAAACACCATTTTCAAACATTATCTTTTTGTTCCAGCATTTATAGTTCAAATTTCTGAATACAGAACATAGATTAAGATGAGAATTTTAAGCAGAACCGTTTCTTTCCATTAAAATGTTCCCAACACAAACCAGAGAAATGCCATGGTAAATTCAGAGGCTTCATACAGCACAGGGAGCCTTTATGGCAGAGATCTCACTGTGTCATCAAACTGATAAAGAAGCAATAAAAAATGTGGGTGATCAGTTTTGGTGATTGGTTGTGGTGATTGCACAGAAAAAAGAACTGATTTTCCCTCCCAGCCCCTTTGATTAACGTAAGAACTTTCCCCTCAGAACACAAAGAAATATCAGCCAACCTTGAGGACTTGCAGTCCTGAGCAAACCCTGTCCCATAAAGAATAAGAACCTACTCTTATTACCCAACCATGCAACAACTTGTTGTGGGTTTTGTCAAAATTGTTCTTGGACACAGAGATATCTCATCCAGTGCTGATAATTTACAGTCGTTTTATCACTCAAACCTGTTTGCTTTTGTGCTTTGAGCCACTCAGATATGGCAGAGATCAGTACTTTGAAGGAATCTGAGGGTATTTGTTTTGGATCACGTTTTCTTGGAAGATAGCAAAGAAAAAACCACTTTTTTTAAAAAAAGAAAAGCTCTCTGACTCAGCAATCACAGAAATTAAAAGAGCCGCTGAAACCTATTGCAGGAACCTGCAAGGATGATTTTTTTAACTACCTGAATTTTGTACGATCACTTTGTCATCTGCATGGTTTTCCTGACATCTAGAATGGGTGGAAGATAAAGAAAAAAAAATCTGCATTTGAACTAACAGAATAATGATCATCTTTCCTCTAAATAATAAACCTTATTTGCTCCAAATAACAAACAAGGACATGAGAAAACATTCTTTTGGGTCCAAAGGGTGTCTGTGGCCAACCTGACTCCTTTTTACACCCATCTGTATCTTGGATGCCAGCAATGCCTATAAGAAAATCACCCTTTCTCTCAAGATGCATCCATGGAGAACTGTAGGATCTTTATGCTGCAGGAATTACTTCTGGTCACCAAAAAAAGGGAGAACAATTTTAGAGTGCAGCATATAAATTGTCTCCTGTGGACATTACAGAATGGTAGGGAACAGCTTGAAAATAGCATTTTCTAATTTCCAAAGCAATATTTGAAATAAACTTTCCTCTTTCTCCCCTGAGGTATTACTGAAATGACAATTTCTTTCCGTTTCCAAGCAAAGAATGTTTCCAAAAATATTTTCTTGCTTAACCCCAACATGCTGCTGAGACATAAAGTTATAAATGTTTATTTTCTGCAACTCCCAGAGTTTTCTTTCTCCTTCTTTTATGTAGGCCTGTTTTGCAAAGCTTGATCTCCAGTGCCCAAATGTGGAAAGGCTGATAATTTACACTGGAACCAGCATTTGGGGAACTTGTATATCTAGAGAGCTGGTTTGAATAGAAATTGTAAAAATGCACTAAAGAGGAAAATTGACTGCCAAAATTAGACTGGCACACTTCAGGATTTTAAAGGCCAAGCTTACTGCAGAATTGCCTGATTAGCTCTGTCTAAATTCATTATTCTTGAAGTACAGTTAATGTTGGTGATCTTCAAAACTCTGAAAGATGAAACGTGCAGCAAACATTTGAATGCACAGACTTCAGCTTTAGGGTATCCTTTTGGAATATAGAGTGTGTTAAGTGTTATAAAGCACTGGGCATGTTCAGACAATGCTCTGCTAGGAGGGTGGCTGAA
The DNA here is from genome assembly GCA_013398015.1 of Oreocharis arfaki. Taxonomy (NCBI): domain Eukaryota; kingdom Metazoa; phylum Chordata; class Aves; order Passeriformes; family Paramythiidae; genus Oreocharis; species Oreocharis arfaki. The sequence goes on from VZRR01005326.1 coordinate 402,538, forward strand.
TATTCTCTTCAGTTTGACCTCAGGGCTCTGTTCCTGGTTGGAGCTTTTCTCTTCCCCCAGTAGTCATGGTGCTCAACTTTGCTTCAGTGGGAATATATTTAGTAGCAAGCTGGGAGTTTTCCTTCCTTGTTCCTCCAACAGATTTTGGAATTTCAGTTCAGTCCCTGATAACAAGGTTTCCAAGTACCACAAGACAGTTCAATGTCCAGGCACTTGAACAGCAAAATTCTGTTTCAGTTTCTGCCTTGGAGGGCTGGATGGGAACTGTTGGAAGGCAAAGCTCAAGATCCCAGCCTGAATCCAGCAATTCACAGAGTTGTAGGAGTTTGAGGCCCTCTGCTTCCCCAGATAGGAGCAGAGAGTGCCAGGATGGGAGGGAATGGCTTCAAACTGCCAGAGGGCAGGGTGAGATGCGATATTGGGAAGGAATTGTTCCCTGGGAGGGTGGGGAGGCCCTGGCACAGGGTGCCCAGAGCAGCTGTGGCTGCCCCTGGATCCCTGGAAGTGTCCAAGGCCAGGCTAGATGGGACTTGGAGCAGCCTGGGACAGTGGGAGGTGTCCCTGCCCATGGCTGGGGTGGGACTTAATCATCTTGAAGGTCCTTTCCAACCCAAACCATGCTGTGATTCTGTGATTGTCCATCTGCCCCTCGCCTCCATCTGCAAACCCCCAGCCATCAATGAAGGATCTGACTGTGAGCTTCAGGGGCCCTGCTTCAAGCAAGGAGAGATTTCCATTTGCTGAAGGGCAGCTTATCCAGTTTTTACGCAAATTCTCCATTTGGCATTTAATCACAAAATTCCATGCACAAATCTACTCACAGGAGAAAAATCCAGAGCATACAGTTTCAACTTTCCCTCGTACAGTGTGTGGATCCATTCCTGGCTTTGCTGAGAGAAAGAAACCCCTTTGAGCTAAAGAGGGCACTGATAGAAATTCCGTGCTCACACGTGCTGGGGTTTCATTTCAGTGACATCATTTATCAGCTTGACTTTGCCAAAGGGAAGAAGTTCACGTTGTAGGATTCAAAAGCAGCATTTAGGATGAGATGGGTTAGAAAGGCCTCAGGTTTCAAAAGGCCATGCCAGACGTGGGCCTTCAGTCTACTCACTCGAGTTCATTCCTGGAGATTTGCATCTGTAACCAAAACTTACTTCATTTCAGCCTTGAAAAGCACTTAGAAAATGAAAACACATTCCAGACAGTAAAAAAGGCTGTGTTAAAAAAGCTCATATTATTTTTTGGAAAGACATGAAGAGAATTTAGGGGGATTTCATGCAGATTCTCTAGTGAAAAGGCATGCCAGATAAAAAGCCTAATCACGTTAACTCTCTGGAAGACAAAAGGACTGGCACACTTTGTGTACGTCAACTTAGAGAAATCCTAAAACTCCTTAGAAGGGTTCTTGTAACTTAATACACTCTGCAGCCTCTTTTTAGTTCCTGGGATACATTTTCTAATATTAATTTTCTTTTTTCACCCACCTTGCTATGTGTAACTTAAGCAAAAGCTGGACAAATGTCAGTGACTCAAACACACAAACACAGGTGACTAATCTAGATAAGCCTTGGAAATAACTGTGTGAATAAAATACAAACCAGTTGAGCTAATCTAGGAAAGAAGAGAAGGAGATCTCCAACCAGCAGAGATGAATTCTATTCCTGCTCCAAGCATTGAATGAATGAAAGAAAAGAAAACTGGCGTGTGAGGATCTCCTTTTCCCTTCTGTTCTGAGCTGGTGTTACATTTCTCTCTGATTGTGTCCCTGATGGTTTTGTGCCCTTCTGTACACCCTTGCACCCCTTTAGACAGCTTGTTCATGCACATGTGACAGCAGGGAGAACAAGTGAGCAGAGCAGAGGGTGAAAAGGAAAGCTGGTCAGAGCGTAGCAGATGGCACACTTCTGCTCGGGGCTGGTGCCCCTAAAAGGCTCGTTTAGACACCAGCCTGGGAACAAGCAGTCCCATGAGATTTTCTGTTGGCTGTCTCCAGACGTTATCAAAAGGGTTGTTTTCTACTTTAAAGGGACTGAGTAAGAAAATTGAACATTGTGAAATCAGCCAACTCTAAAACTCAGTAGAGGTGAGAAAGGCTCAGATTACTCGATCCAGACATTTTCCCCTCATGCAAATCGTCACCATTCGGTGAAGTTCTCTTACGTAACAGTTGTTTTCCTAGATCACAGCAAATCACCCTCCAAAGCTCTTTCTTTTATTCTGGCTAATGCAGGAAGGACCACGATAATGGGTGTGGAGGGTTCCTTCTCTCCAGGACTCGCTTTCAGCCTCTGGCGATTTGTAGCTGAGAAATAGTCTAACACTCCATGAATGTTCTTGTGCTTAAAGACCTTCAGTGAGCTCCTTATTCCAGGATTTTACCCAGCTGCTTTCTGAATCCATATAAACTCTCAGGATCCACAAAGAATTCCCCAGGCCAGCCAGGAAATATATGAAGAAATGTAGTATTTTGGGGCTTTTTGCTGTGTTTTTTTCCTGTTTCTGTTTGAATCTGCCACCAGTTGGTTTAGGTCAGTTCTTCTACAACAACAGGTGCCTAAACCTGAGCAAGTAGAATTTCCACAGAAGGCCCTCAAAATGCAGCTCTAGGTCTTTCCAAAAGCGAGGTCCTCTTTGCACTTAAGGCAGTGGGGAATTTGTATGAACTGGGGCTTATGGGATGCTGCTTTAATAGTATTAGGGAGCAGTAACAGAATCCACAGCCAGAGATATTTGGGGAAAGACTTTAGGAAGGTGAAGATTTCTATGGTCAGTTTGATTTGAGGAGGGAGAAGAGCACAGAGCAGTCGTGTCTGTTCTTTACCTCTCCTTTTCGTACTTCTGTGAGTTTTTGGCAACTGGTCCGGGTTTGGACTCCACACAGATGAAAGGAGCCTTTTCCATACTGATGAAAACATGGAAGGGAAAACTGGTATAGTTCTTCTGATGGGAAAATGAAGATCAAGAATGCTGTTAAATTATAATATAGGCCTAGGAGAAAATAGAGGGTGATGGAAAATACTGACAGTCTAGCTGGCTTTTAATGCAGGATAACATTTTCCATTACAGGAAATGTAAAGCACTGGAAAACATTTTGAAGAGCTATCATTTAAAGTTTTGGGTTTTAGTGGGAAATATCCCTGCTCAAATTGTATTCATGATACAATCTCATAACTATGGGAACATAAGTTGCCTTTAAAGTTTTGGCCTTTCTTCAGCGTATTTTCTTTTTACCCTTTTATATTGTATTAACTTTTTGTTTGCTTTGAAGAGAAAAACATGCTCCTCTCTGTGTTTCCATTCCCCTCCCAGTTCTCTTCTTTTAATGAGATGCTTGACTCAAATATCATCCTTCATGTAACCCTCCTAAATTTTTATGTTCTCTCTGTTCTTTCTCCTGGCAACATCAGAGTCTGCCTTCTCCCTTTGTAGAGCTAAACGGCTTTCTTAAACCCCAGAATCCTCAAATCAACCCCTAAACTGTTGTTTCTGCCACCTCTTGAGCATTTATCCTTCTCAATTTGTATCGCTTTAGTTGTGATCAATTCTTTCCTGATCGCCCAATTTAATTCAGGCTGTTCTTCTGCTGTGTCGCTCTGTAGATGAAAATATTAAAGTAACAAAATCCCACTGAGCAATTTATCAATAAATCTGCTTAACAGAGAAATGTCTTTCAAAGAAAATGAAAATGCTTTGCATTCATCCAAAGTGGATAAAGATGGTTCAGATGCTCTGACCTAATTCCAATTCAGCTACCAAGTGTAGGCATTTTTTGTGAGTATACACCTTGCTAAATAAGTTTCTTTGTGATAAAATTAAGCTCTTCTGATTAAAGGGGATAATTTGTGTACCACTGAAGATGCATTTTGAGCTATATGTTAGCAGCTTACAACACTGAGAAATTAAAATCCCTTTGTTTACTGTCAAAGTCCCAGAGGAAGATAAGGTGAAGATGAATAACCCAGACCACCAAAGCAACTTCATTTTCTGAAGTTCGTTGGGATTAAATTTACCAACCTTTTGCAAAAGCTGATCCTTAATTCCTCTTGAGAAGGTGTAATTTACAACTATGTTATTTAAATCAAATTATTGCCACCAAAACAGGTGAAGGGACAGTTAATGTGGATGTGGAGTTCACAAAACACACTGTGTCTTTTAGTCATGAAAAATGAGGTGTTTCGGGGTTTTTCTTGTCTAGCTGAAAGCTCCATGGCTCTACCAGCAAACTGCTTTTCTATTCCCAGCTTTATCCAGTGATATCTGAGATTCTGGACGACTTCTTTGTTCTGTTTTTCTAGAATTTCATTACTTGGGGAATATTTACTGCCTTACTGCAACATTTAAAGCTATTTACACAGCCCACAAGACAACTGTGCAAAGATCCTGGAGCTGCTGGGAAGCTGAGCCAGTAATTCCATGTGTTCCAGTGAATAGTCCAGCCCTGTGTGACTGGGAGCAGCCTGACCACTATTAAGTGGCAATTTGCCCGGGGCTGGCTCTGGAGCCCTCACAATGGCAATAATTATGTTTGATTAGGCCTTTTGATCATGGACAAATCGCATTGTCCCAGCACACCAGGGCTGTACAAGCCCCTCCTCAGAAGCTGTACTGCAAATTTGATTTATTACAGGCAAACTCCAAAGCTTCCACACAAAATCCATGGACATGGCCTTTATATCTGGCCCTTCTCTCCCACCCAGCCCAGCTCAAACATGCCAAACACTGTCCCCGTTACTCCTAACCTTGTCATAATTATTGTTATCATGGCTCTTAAAAGATAAAACTTACATAACCTCAGTGGTGCAAAACCTGCACAGGCTCAGTAGGACCAATTCTTGGCAGAGCAGAATTACCTGAAGGTGTTTCACAAGATGAAAAACAAACTTTCAATTGCCTGTCAGATTCAAAGGTATTTCAGATAAGACTCCAATTTGCCTGAAATTTTCTCACTAAAAATTGAGGAATGTTGTCACCCCACCGTGAGCACAGTTAAATCCTGCCAAGGAATCACTGCTAAAAACTGAGCCATTACTGCATTTTGTTTGGAAGGTGGGAAGATTTCCCACAAGTGTGAGCCTTAAAAATCCATTTTAAATGAGAAACGAAATTTCGAATTGACAAAATCAAGTGCTGTAGAAAGTTCTTGCTTCTTCTTCTTACAAGTCATCAAAGTGCACAAGTATTTCAAACAGCTTGACATCTGTATTACATAAGCAGAAAGCAATTCAGCTGCTGGGAGAATGTAAAAAACAACTTTGACCTTACACTGGAGTCATGCTTCAAAAGACTGATTATTCATACGAGGAAAATTGCTCAAAAACAACTGCTCGGAAATATTCTCAGAAAGAAAATAGATCGATTGTTCTGAGGCAATAATATAATTATGGTATAACAAACTGCATCTTAAAAAAAAATTATTCCTAAGGCTTTTTCTTTTTTCACAATAAGTGCTTCATCTGCTAGTATTTGAAATATTTTATCTTTCAAAATGTTTCTCTTGTTTGCTCAGTGTATTTTTTAGCTTGCTTGAATGTAACTCTTCAAGAAGACTGAAAGTTGCTGCTAACGGGAGAATTTCAGGCCATGTTGCCCATCATTAATCCTGATCCCGTTGTGGTCAGGAACCATATCACTGTAGGGTTAAAGACGTGTTGTGTTGGTAGAAAATACTGTAAAAGTGTCCATTAAAATAAAAATAAATCGCGATTCAATGACTTTTCAATGTATTCTTGATATCGCACTAAATTACATAAATCCTGGATTTATTTTGGGGTAATATTTATTTTCAGGTAATATTTTCTCTCTGGAGGAGGAGGTGCAGTCATCTGGCTGAGGGGCTGAGCAGAAGTTCAGGAAGTCTGGGTTCAATTCCCAACCCTGCTCCCGGTTTCCCCCACGGTGCTGGGTGGAGAGCTCAGGCCCCATTCCTGAAATCTCTTATGCAGATCCCCAACTCCACTGCTGTGAGCAGCTGAGGATGTCACCAGCTCAGACCATAACCCAGTTAAATGTTAAATACTGAGGTCATGTCTCCTCAGCTTTCCTCTGAAAACTGTGGATTTCAGTTCTTTCCACCCATTCCTCTCCTGCTCCCGGAATTTGGTAAATCCGTGGATCCAGGGCTGCCTTGCCAGTGCCCTTGGAGCAGCACATTTCCCACGCTGTGCTCGGTTCTTACAGCACATAAAAATAAACTGGGCTCCAGGACCTCCTGAAGAACCATAAAGTTTGGAAATCACCCCTAAGGTCATCGAGTCCAACCATTAACCCAACTGCTGCCAAGGCCACCACTAACCCCTGTCCCCAAGCACCACATCTACATGTTTTTAGAACACTTTCAGGGATGTTGATTCCACCACTCCCCTGGACAGCCCCTTTCAGTGCTTGACAATCCTTTATGCGAGGAATTTTATCCTAACCTCCAATCTAAACCTCCCCTGGTGCAGCTTGAGGCCTTTTCATCTTGTCCTGTCCCTGTTCCCTGGCAGCAGAACCCGACCCCCCCCAGCTGCCCCCTCCTGTCAGGGAGTTGTGCAGAGCCACAAGGCCCCCCCTGAGCCTCCTTTTCTCCAGGCTGAGCCCCTTTCCCAGCTCCCTCAGCCCCTCCTGGGGCTCCAGCCCCTTCCCAGCTCCGTTCCCTTCCCTGGACAGGCTCCAGCCCCTCAAGGTCTCTCCTGGAGTGAGGGCCCAGAACTGGACACAGGATTTGAGGTGTGACCTCACCAGTGTCCAGCACAGGGGACAATCATTGCCCTGCTCCTGCTGCCAAACCGCTCCTGATCCCAGCCAGGATTCCACGGGCCTTCCTGGCCACCTGGGCGCACTGAAGACTCACAGCAATTAATCCAGTCCATAAGCAAATCTTGTCACTTGGGTTACAGGATCATTACAGGTTCATACCCAAGTATTGAGGTTCAATTTTTCTTCAGAACCTCCTTCATGGTACTGTATAGTGGTCAGAATTCTCTCCCAGCAGTATTGTTTTAACATAGTTTATTAATGAAGTTGAACTAAAAAGTTGCTGGGTATTCCACACGAGAGGTTTCTGAAGAAAACCAGAGCGTTTTCTCCAAGTTGTTTCTAATTCACCTCAGTGAATCCATTTCAAATGAGGATTCTGCCTTAGTGATCTGGTCACAGAGCTCTGGGAAGTAACATGACATGACACCAATTTCAAAAGGTAATTCACTTAATATTTCTGATGTGAATCCTAATTTTATCACTACAGAATCACAGTTCAATGGGCTGCTTCTTGTCAAGCTCGAGCTATTCTTTTTCTACCTTACATTTTTCAAATAGTTTCTAAACCAAGGGAAGGAATTTCACACCACCAATCAAAATAAGCCACTCAGCAGAAAAGTTTCAATTTCCAGCTCTTAATAAATCACACAGATTTAAATCAGATTCACGAATTCCAGAGAAGTTATGCATTTATGTTCTCAATTTCCATAACAGAAGTTGCAACTCAATAGGAAAATCTGAACTCTCTAATAGTTACCTGCTGAACTCAATTTTGGGCAGAACCCATTTGTTTATGTCTGCTGGTCCCTCACTGGAAAAATGTTAACCATAGTACAATATTAACATAAACTTCAGCTCATTCACTTTCGAGCTAAATAAGCAAAACAAACAATTTCCTTCTTTAAATCTAACATTGATGTCTATTCATTACACAGCATACCTTGCTATTGACAGAGGCCAGACAAGGACCATAAAAAATATCAGATACATTAATTTACAGCAGAAGTGTGGGGCTGTGAATCTCCTTGGAAACTTCCCTCCACCAAGACACCACAAGACGTGTGGCATGACCCCTCCTTGTGCCAGTGATCAACCAACCCATTTTGCATCCTTGATAATTGAACTTCTGCGTTTTCGTGAGCGCTGCTGCTCCTCCCTGAAGGCTGCCGCTGCTGGGGCCTTTTCCCCAGAGCCAAAAGGAAGCTGCTCCAGGAATTTTCCTGCCAGGGATGCTGCAAGCGAAGCCCCACCCTTCCCCTGTGCTGAGGAATGCAGATGGATTCATTCCACGGCTGAGGTCTCTGAGTTCACAGCAGAACGTGCTGCAGTATTGTCCCCAAAGTGGCTTCCTATCAGACTTTAAAATAAAGCCCTGCACTTTTTCTCTTCGATGCTAACTTGGCCAGAAGGGGGTTTTTCATTTAAAAATATTTTAAAAACCAAAAGTGTGTGTGTGTGTTTGTAGAAATACTGGGGCAAAAATAACATCTGTGACCTGATACCTGTGTGTCAGAGTGATTGGTGATGCTGAGGGTGCATAAACACATGTAGCAATTAATTCAGCTTCTCCCTGACCACCAGCATCACATTTGCTTTTTCTTCTGTTGATTACAAATGTTGCGTGATTGCTTTTAATCCAAAAGTAATAAATTTGTCCTGACTGCTTAATCTAATTTGTAAACGGAGCTCTTTGGTTTCATCAGCCCCCCATTTATTGCATTTTTGAGATAAACCAGCCAATATTTGATACTGTTTGCTTTTAGTGTGCTGCATCTTTTTCAATTCTTACTTTTACTATGTTTCTGTTTACCTAAATTCCTTCTGCAGATAAATTAAAGCTAGTAAGGTCTTTCGAGTTCCAAATATATTTTTTGCTTTTAATTTTTTTCTTTTTCCCCCACCCAGGTTTTCCATTTGAGGTGCACATACAGCACCAAAGACATTTCAGATGGCGCGGCATTCGTTGACTCTCAGTTTAATGTGTTTAAACTCTCACTTTGCAGTTCTTCTACTGGCCAAATCCAACATTCTCCTCTGCCAGAAAATGCCAGGTGGTAACAGAGAATAATTTTAGGTACTTTTTTAGCTGTGCACCAGATGGTGATAACACAAGTAATAATATCAAACAAGTATTAGCTTGTTTCCAGCCCCTGCCTCCACATGCTACAGATGCAAAAGGTCATTTATATGAAGCACTCACCATGTGCTGTGCAAAATGCAACAGAAATTCCAGCCTAACTGGTCCCTGGGGTGTCCAGGAAGCATCCTGGTGGAAATTCCCCAATGACTGTGGGAAAGGCAATAGAAAAAAAAAAATAAAACAAAACTATTATTGATCTTTTGTGATTATGATTTGGAATGAACCATTTCAAGCAAGTACTTTGTTGTGTTGTGTCAGTGCATCACGCTTTCAAATAAATGAGACATAATTAAAGCAATTAAAGGCTGTGTCTTTATTTAGGGCTCGCCTGCCTAGAGGGATATTTGGTGTGAAACAAAAAAACCCCAAAACCTATGCAAGCAATGCTCTAAAACTAAAACCAAATTATTTCTCCCTTTACTTTCCATTAAAAGGAGTGGTAAGGCTTTCTACTTCCCGTGGAAATAGATAAAACAGAGGTGCCTTCTGTCTTAATTTCCCCATGCACATTTCCAGATCCTGACATTTTCTTTCCCTCAGCAAAATCAGACCTGAAATTATGGCATCTGCATGCTGTATTGCAGGTCTTAAGAAAGAATTCTGGACTTCCTCAGAAACTGTGTTGGAATAAAGTCACCCCAATTGCAATGTCAGATTGCTTTGCTTTTAATTCGGATATGAGATTGATCCATTCCAAATGCTCCAGAGAAATATTTCCTTGTTCAGCCCCCTCTTACTTCTCCCTCAGCTCCTTCTCCAGGCTTCCTCAGGTCATTTCCAATTTGCTTTTAATGCAAATTCCTTCTGACCCCAATCTTCTGCCTGATGAATTCAACCTTTTGCATGTATCAATCATACAAGCCTTTAATCCAATTTATGGGGCGCTGGGGAGAACAGGAAGAAGCAAATGTACGGAGCTCAGTGCAATCACAGCAGTGTGCTCAAAACCCACCCCCAAATGGGTGAAATTAGGTAGTCTTCTGACTCTGGGAGCTGAGAGGCTTTTTAATATTTTGCTGCTTCTTACCTGAGCTGGAGCCAATGCTCGGGACCTTTTAGACTCATCATATTATGGGTTATTGTTCTGCTTCCAAGGTCTGCCTGGCAATTTCTCATCGGTGCTCATGTGGCCAAGACCTCAGAAGCATTAAAGGCCTCTGGCTGATCTCTCCTTGTGTATGCATAGTTTGCATGCCTGCCTGCAGGAGAAGTCCTCCTGCCTGACCTCTGTCCCAGCCAAGAACGTGGCCAGCCTGCCATCAGCACCATCTTGTGGTGCTGGCATCTCCAAACCTCTCAGTGCTGTCGTGGCACAGAAGTGGGAAGAGCAACCCTTGAATAATCCAGCAGGCAACACCTGAAGGTCACCCTTGGAATTCGAAAGTGACTTTGACCTACAGAGCTGTTAATGCCCTGCCCCATGGCTTCTGTACGTAAACCCTCATCTAATTCAAAATAATCAGAGGTTAATTATAACCGTAATTGGCATTTTCCCCTCACAGTCATCTAAGCCCATTTATTTCTGCTGGCACACCTTTTGTGGGTTGAGTAAGAAATTCTCAGTCGTAGAATGCCAGGATGGGTCAGGCTGGAAGGGACCACAGTGTGTCACTGCTCCCAGCTCCCTGCTCAGGCAGGGCCATCCCAGAGCACAGGGCACAGCATTGTGTCCAGAGGGGTCTGCAATACCCCCGGGGGGAAGACTGCACAGCCTCTCTGGTCTCTGCTCAAGGCTGGTCCCTGCCCAGGGCAGGAGTTCTGCCTCCTGTGCAGGGGAATTGCTGGGCTCAGGCCCTGCCGTTGCTCTGGTGCCATTGCTGGGCCCCCGGAGCAGAGCCTGGGCCCTGCTCGGAGCCCTCCCTTCAATATCTTCCCCAACACTGATTTCCTCACTCTTGCTTTATTCTATCACAAGGAGCTGATTATTCTTGAGAAAAGAAAAATACCCTTCAAGCTCATGATTGAGGCAAACTCCTAACTCCCACTTTTATGAGCTGGAACTCCAAAAACTGACAGGTTTCTTGTTAAAATAAAGCACTCCCATTTTCCCTCTCTTCACCTGCTCAGAGTAATTTGATTCTCTAAAATTGAAGTGGAAAGGATTTGTTTGCAAAGCAAGTAAAGTTGAATAGGAAAACTAACTGGGGTGACTGCAGCACTATCCTTCAGTAGTAGCTTCAGCACACCCCCATCCCCTGGGAACATTATATCTGGAATATTACTTTATTCCAGAATAATCAGTGTGCTTTCAAAGCAAACTAATTCTTCTTGAGAGGAATAAGGGGGAGGGGGAGAGAGTCCAAGCCACTTTCACTCTGGGTTAGAATTCCCCAGCAGCTGTTCCTTGCTGCTCAACAGAGGAAAGGAGCCTGAACAAAAATGTGCTTTTCTGGGATTCCAAGAGGACAAAGCCTTACCATTAAAGAAGCTGGATAAGAAGTTAAAATTGAAAAGAGAGAAAACACCCAATCTCAGCATACATTGCCCTCATACAAAGACTTCTTATCCACAGCAGCAGCTGTTGCCCAAAGTAACTACTTTACTTTAGCAATAATCCTGAACCGTAAGACCAACTCAAAGCATCTTTGGAAAAGAAACACATGTACTATTTAATGCTTAGATAACACACCAGTGCTTAATTTGAGCCAATGTGAGTTTCTGAAGAGTGTGCAAAGCAAGAGATGCTCACGAAATATGTTAAAGCTCTTTCCTTCCTGTTGGTGTGGAACTGAATCCATGACCACAGCTGCTTCTGCAAAATATTGTTTGACTTCAGCTAAAAACCACCAAAATTTTAATAAATGTAATGATGTGGAAAGTTTTGAGAAAAATTTATTCTCCCTGTTATTTCTTCATGCTAAAAGTTGCAGTGAAAAGAACCCCCCAAAGCCCAAACCTTTAAATGCATGAGAGATGCTTCTGTGAAAATCCTTGATTAATTTTATGAAGGGAAAAAACTTTACAGATATACTGCAAGAAACCTTGTTGCTGTGCAAGGACAAGGCTTGAAGGAAACGGCTCCTCAGACATAATTTCTCACCCTTCTTGATTCATTGGTGACTTCGAAACCCAAACCTGGTTTTGGCATTATCCCACCGTGGAGACTGATTTTCATGGTTTCTCATGGGAGTCCATTATTAATACAGGTTAAATTTCAGTGAGTGGTAAAACAATCTCTCTCGTGACAGTCTGTCCTCTCCAGGAGCAAGGAGCCTGCTCAGGCACTCAGATGTCCAGGGAAACACCACAGTTAATCAGCAGGAACGGAACTAATCGGATTATATTGTCTGATCCTATTTTCTGATCACAAGAAATTGTGATGGAAAGAAAACCAGAGCACATGTTCTAATTAATGCACTCAGAATTTGCTCTGGAAGGCAGCAGGGCTAAACATGACAAGATACAAAATAATCTAGACTTCAAGGACTTAAATGAAATCTAAGAACTCTATCAATAATATATTGTGGAAACATCTGTAGCATTTTATTCCCGGCGCTCTCCTTTTTTCTTGGATGGAAAAAGGTGTTGGTTGTGATGATGGTGATGGTGGTGGTGAGAGGGAAGGAAATGAAAAATGGAAGGAGAACCTTCTAAGGTTTGCAATATCTCACCCTGGTGTCAAACTCAGTATTAACTGTGTAGAGCCATAAAGAGGGATGGGAGTCAAACAGCAAAAGCAGGATTTTTGGAGCCTGCTGATGATACAAAACCTATAGTACCTGGTGCCTATTGGGCTGAATTTTGTCTCGAACTGGTGAACTGTGGTTTTTAGCTGCCTCTCTGCTCTTCGATTTTCTGCTCTGCTCATGCTTGGCTTTGCTGTGTCGTAGGAAAGAAAAATCGTGATGTCTCAAAGAGAGACCATAATTCAGTCAGTGAAATAATCTGTAAATCATTATTAATAAATCTCTACAGAATTACAATTTTGCCAGTTTTCAGAGGAGGTACAAACATGTGAAAATAAAAATACTGCCTCTCACTCAGGAATCTACAGTTCAATTAAAAGGCCAAGGAGCTGGATTTTCACCTGGAGTTTTCAGTGGCACAAGTAGAAGAAGCAGCTGTAGAAGCACCATGATCACCCCAATTTCATATGCTCCAAAAAGCTGAGGGCTGTTTTTTTCTTCCCCCATTTAAATGTTGCACAACATCAATGGGATAGGAATTTATAGCCCTGTAACAGTTTACAGCTTCTAAATTGAACCTCCTGACTTTGCCTCAGCAAATGCCTGTCAGTGGCAGGATTTGAATTGCAAACTCTATTCCATTAATTTTTTTCAGTGTAGAATATATAAGTGCCGTAAATGACATTTTAGGGCATATTCCACCAGCTTAGCAAAGACTGAAGAAACAGAGACTGAATAATGTTGGGAGGAAAAGCCAGAGGAAATCCAGATGGACCTTTTACATCCTCAGTTTGGTATAAAAACTGTTGAGAGAGTGGGGGATTACACAGGGACACCTGTACAACATAATATGTAAGGTACTGATAAGTTATGAAAGAGCCGTTTTTGAATGACTTTCTTGAGTTTCCCCTTAGAGAAGCCTGTGTTTTGTTATTGCAAAGGGAAAGGTGGGGACAGCTTTATGTATGCTCTTTTGCCATGTGTATTCCCTGGTTAACTCTTTCCTGAAACACAGGCTAGGAGCCAGAGCTTTTCAGGAAGCATTACGTGAAATTTAACGTCTCACGAGTTTTAACACGGTGTGAATAGCTCCTAATGGGTTTCCAAAGAGGGGCTGTCAAACTGTTCTTAAATAAACATGCTTTGAGCACCACAGAGCACCCACTGTAGGCAGTAGAGAAGATAACAAGTAGTATCTGCTCAAACAAAAAGGAGAGCCCGGGCCAGAGGAAAACCTTCTTCCATTCAAGGAGGAAAGCGGAAATAAAGGGCCCTGTGCCACAGGTTGCTTCTCCCCTTCTTCCTGCTCCTTCTGCCTTATCCTGCAGTGCCCTTGTGGGATCTTCTGGAGGAAAATGGGTCCACCAAGTTGGTTAGAGAGAAAGGCTGAGAGAATTGGGATTGTTCAACCTGGAGAAGAAAAGCTTTGGGGTGACCTCATGGCAGCCCTTCAGTACCTGAAGGGAACCTGCAAGAAAGGTGGAGAGAGACTACTGACACAGGCCTGGAGTGACAGGACAAGGGGGAGTGGCTTCAAATTGACAGAGAGTAGGTGTAGATTGGACATCAGGAAGAAATTCTTCCCTGTGAGGGTGGTGAGGCCCTGGCACAGATTGTCCAGAGAAGCTGTGGCTGCCTCATCACTGGAAGTGTCCAAGGCCAGACTGGATGTGCTTGAAACAACCTGATTTAGGGAAAAGCACCCCTGCCCATGGCACAAGGGTTGGAACAGCATAATCTTCAATCTCTTCCAACCTGAACACTTCTGTGATTCTCTAATTCCTTGTACAAGCACACAGCAAAACTCCCAGCTCTCTTCATTAAGAGCCAAATCGAACAGAAGCTCAGAAACAAACAGTATGTTCATCACACAGCCTTAAACTCACCCAAGAGCTCCTGTCCCTGGGAGAACCCAGTCGACAAATCAGCAATTCTGCACATTTGCAGTTCCTCAGGGATCAATTAAGGGACTATTATACTCTTTACTGCTGCTGCAAGATGAAAACAGCCAGCTTCTCCAAGGGAACTCCTTGTAAAACCCAAATTGAGCTTAATGAGAAAAGACTTTTGACAAATGCTGTTAGATGTGAGATGCATTTAGCACTTGTCAGGAGCTGTATTCCTGACTTAATGAATTTATGAGTTAAGTCATGCTCTAGTGTTGATGTGAAGGAGACTGAGAGCAGTGGCTTTGACAAGGCTTGAGGGCACTGGGTACATTGAGCCGGCCAAATTAATGGGATTCACATTGACCTTCATTAAATATATGAAGATGAACAGCCATAGCCTGGGTTGAGTTGAATTTTAAAGCAGATTTTCTCTCTTTAATATATAAGAATTCTTTTGGAGAAGAAAAAAAAAGATCAAGTTATAGATAAAAAAGAACTGTGGGCAAGCCTCAGGAGAATTTGCTCAGGAAGAATGACCAGCAGCCAGGTTTGGTCATTCAGGGGTACATTTGTCACCAGGCAGGGCAGTCTGCCATCCCTCCCTGTGGACTCCAATATCAGTGATTTTTAAGGGCGTTGTGTGAATTTGAAGGACACCGTGCAGTCGCTAAACCAGGATGCTGTCAGGTCTGTGAATTCTCCCGTTTTGAGCTGTATTCAACCCAAAAAGGTGGGTAGGGAGAGGGAGGAAGTGACAACTGTCTCATCCTACGGCTGCTGTGGTCCTGGCTCTGAGGCAGACAGGCATGAAACTCCACGGCAGTCTCAGGGATCTGTCAAGATCTTTCTGAAAGTGCTGTCAAGCTTTGCCATCTTTCAAAACAGAGGAGGTGGATTGTGCCTGTATCCTTGTGCTGCCATTCAGCACATTTGTAAGTGCAACCAAAGTAAAGAGCAACTGCATTGTAAGAGATTTTAGAGGCAAGTGTTTAGTACAGCTGGAACAGCCTCTCCAATGCAGGCACTAGTACCAGAAAGGTGAATTAAAAATACCCCGTCATTTCTTCCACTGGCTGGGAAGATTTTGTCATTCCTAAAGCAGAAAGGGGTATCTGGGCCCTTCCGTCTCCAGAGCAAGGTGCAATTCCCACAACCCCTGGTACAGAGAGGGCTCCTGCCCAGCCAGCTCCGAAAGAGAGGCATTAAAAGATTCAGAGGCCTCAATAAAGCTGCCCTGTCTGCACATTTAAAAGTTATATCCAAAGGTCCCTTTTTAAAATTTCTGTTTTTCTCTGTGCTTTAGTACATCCAGTTTCTCTCCCATCTCAGCAGTCTCATGTGTTTGTGTGCCCAACTTCCACAGCACACAGGACAAAGGGGGCTGTTATAAACCCAGTCCCAGCCAGCCCTTGCTCACAGGCCTCACACCTTTATTTCTTCCATAAATTCCAGTCAAATCTCTATTCTAAGAGGCAACTGCTGAGTTGGCTGCTGGCCCTGGAAACCACATTTTCAAATAAAATGCAGTAGAGGAGAAAAGAAAACTACTTTTCTTCTTAAGGACAACAAAGCAAAACTAACTACTGCTGAAAAAAGAAAAAAAGGATTTCAGGTAATGGCAGTAAAAATGGGTTGAAATTTAAACCAGAGTGAGAAAATCAGTCTCAAAAAAGGTTCCTATTTGAAGATCAATGGGGCAATAGCCTCAGTAAAGTGGGAGAGCTCCTTAAAGTTAGTGGATTCCTGACTACTTATTCCAGAGGTGAATTTATGTCTCTTTTCAAGACAATCCCCTCTGTACCTGTGAGTTGCAGTGAGGTGGGCAAATCCTTCCCCTGCAGCTCCCCACTCCCAGCCTCATGTTTTGATTGATTTAGCAGCCACCTGGCCTAAGTGGCAGAAATAGAATGAGAAACATTTAATTAACATGACAGGAAATGCTCCAAGTGTGCTTGGAAATAGCAGGGATAACGTTAACATGTCAGTAAATATTTCATATATTTACAATCCTTTCAATTTGGGCTTTTATTGACTTAACAAACAAGGATATCCCTGTGCTGCCTTTAATCCATTTACAGTTGGCTGGGTTTTTTAATCAGAGATATGTGTAAGGGTAATGGGACACCACTCATTTCACACTTGGAGCTACGAGGTGTTCAGGGAACCAGCAAACACTCAGAGTATTTTGCAAAATGTTTATTATCTAGGGCTGGAAAGAATCCCTGATATCCAGATTCTACACTATGCTAAGGAAATATATCTGATGATATACTAGGAGAAAAGCAACGAAGGAAATGGAAGAAAATTTGAGTCCTCTTTTTAACTTTTTTTTTTAAGAAAAGAAATCATCGCCTTGTTCATAGAAGAAATTTGTTCTTCTGAATCACGAATCTGCAAATTCCTTTCAATTATTCTAAATTTCAACAAAACCAAAACCCCCAAACCCAGCATTGTGACAAGAAAGAGAAAAGTCTAACAGTGTGAACATCTCTTGTTTGGAAAGCCAGGCTTTTGTTAAGTCTATATTTCCACTAATTGTGAAGGCTTCTCTGCTAATCAGAAATATCAGATTTTGCAGTCAATATTTGTTATAAGACAAGCACAGAATTTAGAAGAGCCTAATTACTCAATAGCAGCAATCAAGGAAAGATAGAATGTGGCACTTTTACAGAAGATTAAAACATTTTTTCTGGTGTATTAGATAATTGAGCCAACAGCCCCACTGGATTTTTTCAAGTCTGTGAAATGCTGGAAAAACCTCCGAGTGCTTCGTGCTGAGCAGGACAAATTCTGTGGAGGAAAACAAATTTCTCTGGGTTACATCTGAAATGAATCTTAACTCTGTTCTTATCAGCCCCTGGTGCCAGCAGGAACAGCTCTAGCTCGCTCTGAGGAGAAACACTTGGACACGGCATACCAACACCTCGTTTTATGATGCCTTTTCCTGAAGAAAAGTTAAACCAGTTCCCTCCATACAGGCAGCTGAAAGGTACACAAATTATTGTTGTGCCGATGGGGTGCGTGTGAAATGTAATCTGAAATCCATTTGCCAGTGGAATGGAAAAGCAGGCGTGGTAGGAGCTGTAGGAGTAAAACACTGGAATTACTCAGATTGCTTTCTGATACAGCACACTGAGGCCTCAGCCTTTCAAATAACCCATCTTTGGCCTCTGGAAAGGCTCCCTCCAGGGTGATTTTTGTTCATATTAAGGCTGGCCACAATTACAATAGTAAATATCTTGAAAGTACACAAGGGTCAGGCTTTACTGGTGATTGGGAAAATCCATGTTTAGAAACCTGAGCACTTCCTTAAGTGTTTAATGGAGTTGCTTTATTAATTGGACTCTAGCATTTAACCACCAGTCTGTAGCAAGAAGAGGAGTGGCTGCACAGGTGTAGCAGGCACTGGTGTTGGAGTGGTTCAGAGGCTCGGACAGTGAGCTGGAATCTGCAGGTTCACACCCATGGTGGTATCAGGAACCACAGCTGAGACACTTCAGCCTCTATCAGCTGCAGAAGCAACAAAATCGTATCAACCACATTTGTTTCCTAGACAGACACTAGCGCTTTCTTAATTATAGAACCAGATTTTTAATCTTTTATATTTCTTTTTTTCTTGAGAAGGAGCGAACTGCGAGCTCTGACCCACTGGCCTGAATCAGGAAGCTTTAAATACCTTTGTCAGTGTTCTCTAGTTCTGCCGCCAAGGCCGTGGCCTCCTTTGCAAGGGCCAAATAAAAACTCAGAAGTGGATAAATTCTCAAAGAACAGTAAGACTGAAGAAGCTGTTCCTTTTCCAGAAAGGGTAACAAAGGTATCTTTATATATCCTGCTCAAACAACAGGAGCTGTGGGAAGAGGAGGGGGAGCAGGAGCAGAACAAGAGATTCCAGATATTAAGTAGGCCTTTATATATTTTTATACACCGATTTGAGGAAGGAAGAAAATGTAGCCCATCAGGGCAAGTTCAAAGCAGCAGCTGATATTGTCCAGGCAGTTCAAAGTGTGCTTTAAGAAGCTCCCTGAAATTCTGATGACAGCTCTTTTTTGCGCGTCAGGTCTAAGATATAGGTGACAAAAAAACCCAGGTAGATTTGGAGTATTTTAAAGCTGAAGAAACAGTTCCTGAACTGTGGCCTATAGATAGCTGCATGTCCCCAAGCTCCTTGGTGAAAGGCTTTTGAGAAGTTGCTGTCGACATGTGAGCCTTTTTCCTTGTTTCCAACTGCAAAAATAGATAGCTGGGCCTGAAAAATACAGGAAATACATGAAAATCCTCCCCAGTACTACAGCTCTGTAGGAGGTCACCCTGAAGGACATGACCTGATCTTTACCAGGAGGGGAATGGGTACTTGATGTGAATTGAAACAATCTCTTCATTAAGGTGCTGTTTGTACTCCAACAACCTGTCCTGAAGTATCATTCCAAGGAAAAAAGTCAGTATAAACATTTGTTAGGTGCATGGCCTATTTTTTTTGTTTTGTCCTTATAATCACATGAAGTAACCATTGCTGCAATCTTTTTGATAAGCATCAAATCTTTATCTTGCTCCTTCGAGTTCCATAGCCTCATTCCTATTCCATGAGGGCACTTGGGAAGGCAGAAGAGGCCAGGGGAGGATGGGCAAGGACCTGTTTCCGTCCCTCTCCATCTTTTAGGTCCTTCTGCCTAAAAGCAGTCAGGGCTTCTCTGACTCTTGCCAAACTTCCATTTTTTTTCAGGAAGAATCAGGGAACTTCCACCCTTATGAAGTAAAAATCTTATTTCAGTGGGAAATACCAAGAAAATTCTGAACAGAAATATTTGTGAAGTGGTAAATCCAGCCCATGTGTTAATAGGAGAGTGTGTGCCCGTGTCAATGTGTATAAATTGTTCTGAACAGGGGTGTAGGGCTCATTTGCAGGATAATATATTTTCATTTTTCAGAGTGTGAAAACAATGAAATAATCACCTTCTGCAATGTAAGCAAGCACTGTGGATTTTGTTCCAACTTCACACATTTTAGCACTTTGTCCTGAAATGTTTAGGAATACATAGAAAGCGTACAAATCTGATATTTTCTAACACTAAGAAGGCCTTTATTTATTTTTATAGATATAGAATAGAATATAAAGAAATTATAATTTCTATCTGCTAAAGAGTAACAATTTTCATAGTTACAGCTTCAGTAGTAATGCATTTATTCTAAGGTATTCAGCAACAAAGAAGAGCATTTCTGTCTATCTGTCTTCGAGCATTTTTTTTCCTCTTAAGTTTTTTGATTCATGGTTTGATTAGCTATCGAGTATTCCCCGACTATTTCTATTTATTCTTTCATGATTTGTTTCCTTTGTCTGTTGCTCACAAATAACCTCTGTCTTTTTCATTTTGCTTTTTTTTCCAAGTGGAATCTTTGCAGATATTGTGTCATAAATGGAGCTGGTAAAACGTTCCTGCTCTGAGAAGGCTCAATTCCTAACCCACCAATTTAGGGGTGGAACTGTTTCTGTGGATGTTACGAACCTGTGTGCTGAAGAACCTCTTTTCTGTGAGTGCAAAGGCACCAACACTGATACAAGTGGCCTGTGCTCAGATGTTTTCCCTACATGGTGGGTTGGTTTTATTGAAATTCTCCTAAAAAGCAGGTATCTCATTAAGTTTGCCTGCTGGTTTTGACATCCAGTTTTTAAAAGCATTCAACGAGGAGTGCATCCAACTGCTTTATCTCTTTACATCTAATTCAAAGATGTGTAATTCCTATCTCTTCAAGCCTGCAGGTAGGATAGGTGTTGGAGGACTTGGTCCATGTTTTTATCACTTGAAGTGTTTTAAGGAAGGAAGAGCACAAAAAGTTTCGGGGTCTATGAAGCAGAATGTGATATTTTTAAAAAGAAATATTTATGGGTTTTTTTTGTTTCTCTGGGATTGAAACAGAACATGATTTTAGTAAGAAATGATGCTACTGACCACAATAAAGCAAATCCCAGGACACTTGGGCAAGTCACACTCTCTCTGATCGAGTAAAGAGAGAGGAGGAAAGGAGGTAAAAATTCAAGGCAGAGAGTTCCTATAGAAATGGATTTTGATTGCTGCTGTCAACTTGCTTTTTCTGTAGAAGGCTTTTCATCACTCTCCTCCTACTCTGATGTGGTTCATGGTGGCTGAGCAGAACAGAATTCAGTCAGAAAAAAAGAAATATAAGCAGTCTTTGGGTAGTATTTCAGCTTGTTTAAGTTAGGACTTACCTGAAAAATGAGATTCTCAGGAAATAAAAATTCCAAACCTGTTCTTTCTTTAAAGTTTAATATAATATAAGGTAAAGGACAGGGACACAGTAATGTTAGTAAAAGAGCTGGTCAGCCCAACCTCCTCTCAGTTCTTGCCTGAGAGGAGTTTGATATCTGGATCTTATCCTCTAAACCTTGGCTTTCCCCATTTTAAACGAGGATTTAATGCCTGTGAAAGGTGTTGGGCTGACGGTCCAAGGAGCAGGGAAATAACCTCAAATAGTGCACGCATCACACCCTTCATAAAAATATCACAGCACACTGTAAAATTAAATTAGACTCCTTGTTTTGCCCACAGATCAAATACACCACAAGGCAGAGGAATGCAGGGGATTTTTTTCTCCACTACCGTGCAGAAAGAGCTTCAGCACCAGCTCCCAAGACTTCCTCAAAGGCGTGTGGCTAATCCCAGTTGGTCTCCAGTCCTCTTTAATAAGCCTGAAAAAAGTTATGTGGTCACAGCCAGTACAAGTTAAGCTGGTATTTTCCGTGGTGTAAACATCTAATGGGAATTGGTCTGTACCAGTTTTTCCTCTCCAAAGTGAGGGATCATGAAATGGCAGCACAAAATGTGTGATTCAAAGGCTGCTGGGTTTGGAGGAGTGACCTAAAATGGGATAAGGCACCAAAACGGATAACCAGTAACTTAATCTGAAGAATCAAAGCCACTTTTAGGAAAATATTTAGGCAATTGTAGTTTTCTCCAGAGTTTCAGTCACACTTACTCTGGAAAAAAATCCTTTTTTTTGGTTGTTTTTCCTACAANCAGTTTCAGTCACAGGAGAAGAACACTAACTCTGGCAAAAAATGCCTTTTTTTGGTTGTTTTTCCTACAAGAACAATTAAAAGATAATGCACAACACTTCAGTTTACACTGAAAAACAGAAAAGCCACTGGGTGTTAGGATAAATAGGATTTTGAAAAATGAAGCAATCATATTTTAGAGGTTTTCACTAAGGGGAAGGAATTGGCTACTGCTTACAAAGTACCCATATTAAAACATCTATGCCAATGAAACATTTACACTCCTATTTTTGCTTATAAACTTTGAATATATTTTTGTGCCTGGTATACTCTGGCATCCCCCTGCTAGGGAGGTAAAGAAGGTAGAAACTGTGGTCTAGCCCTAACCAGGAACTTTGCACACCCAGATCCCTGCCAATTCTCACCTGACATTTCGGCCACCTTTTCTTGGAACGAGCTTTTATATCCTCAAATTCCTTGGGCCCTGATCAGTCAGACCACAGAGTGATGGAAACAGCCATCCTTGCTTTGGTCTGCAAGCTCCCCAGGGCAGAGAGAGACCAAAGAGTTTTGGTGGTGTCTTGGCCTCGTGCTGACCCCTCGTCCCAGCCCTTTGCTGTTGGCTCAGCTGGGGATTCTCCTCTGGCCGAGCAGGAAATCCACAGGGGGAACCTGGGGAGGCCTCATGTCCAGTCCTGGGGGCACTTTTGGGAGCTATAATATAAGAAAGACATAAAGGTGTTAGAAAGAGCCCAAAAAAGTGCCATGAGGGTGGTGCACGGCCTGGAGGGGAAGCCTTGTGAGGAGTGGCTGAGGGCACTTGGCCTGTTCAGCCTGGAGGAGACTGAGGGGAGACCTCACTGAAGTCTTCATCATCCTCCTGCGGGGAAGAGGAGGGGCAGGCACTGATCTCTGCTCTCTGGGATAGGGACAGGACCCAGGGAATGGCCTGAAGTTGTCTCACAGGAGGTTTAGTTTGGATATCAGGGAAAGGTTCTTCCCCCAGAGGGTGCTGGGCACTGCCCAGGCTCCCCAGAGAATGGGCACGGCCCCACAGAGCTCCAGGAGTGTTTGGACAGCGCTGCCAGGGATGCCCAGGGTGGGATTGTTGGGGTGCCTGTGCAGGGCCAGGAGCTGGAATTGATGATCCCTGTGGGTCCCTTCCCACTCAGCATATTCTATGATTCTCCTTCTTGCTCTCAGCAGGGAACTTGGAGAGGGTGCCGTGCATCCATTTCCTACTTTCTTATTTTTTGTCGGACCCAAAACACGAAGATTTCTCTGAGGAAATATTAAGGGTTTGATTGAAAAGAAAAGCCTCAGCTTTCATTTTAGGAACGAAGGAATCCTTGCTATTTTCTCCTGTCTTCTTTTCACTGGAAGAAAGGAGGAAGAAACCTGGAGGAAGAGAAGGGAAGGAAAATGGTTTGACTCCAACCGGATGCATATTATTTAGTTGCAGAAATGCCATAAAATAATAGAATAATAGAATCATACAGTGACTTGGGTTGGAAGGGACCTTGAAGACCATCCAGTCCCACCCCCTTTCCCAGGTTTCTCCAAGCCCTGTTCAACCTTGGACACTTCCAGGGATGTGGCAGCCACAGCTTCTCTGGGTGCCCTGTGCCAGGGCCTCCCCACCTTCACAGGGAGCATTTTTTTCCTAATATAAAAATTCTAACCCGACTTTTTTTCAGTTTGAAGCCGTTTTACTTCATGTCCTTGTATCGAAAATACCTGCACTGAATGAAACAGAGTGTGTTGAATGTGTGATTTCAAAGCAACTGATCTAGAGAAACAACGCTCTAGTCCAGTACAGGACTTTGTCAATAAAATGGCTGCAACTCCCATGCAATTATTAAATCAACATATTGATGCCTTTGAGCCTTACTGCATCTTGTCTAATTAGGCAAGATGCAGAAGATGATTATAAAATATGGAATCTATTATGTCATGGCCTGTTTAATCTGGTTGTTGCCCGATGAACCGAAGTTTTGTGAAATCCATCCAGGATTCAAATGGCTTTTTCACATGAGCTCAGAGCTGTTTTACTGTTGCAAGCAGGCCACTTAATTCCCAGGGAAGGGAGTGGTCTGGAAAGCAATATGGAAACGAGCCTTTCCCTTTTGGGGAGCCAGTGGTCATATTCCCCTAATAAAAAGTAACCTGTAGCTGTGGTGGAAAAGACATTGGCTAAGACAAAGCTGCTTGAGTAAGAAAGTACAAGAAGTGTTGCTCAGCATGTATTTTGGCCTGGGAATTTCAGACCAGTTCAGCATGAAAAGGACAAGAGCTCTCTTTTCACCTCCCCAAAAAAATGCATCATTAACAAGTCAACTGCACCAACTGGGCTGTTGTGTGTCAGCACAAAGCTTCCATTCTGGCAAACATCTGTCTCAGCACAACACCTAAAGGGAGATAACAAGACCAGAGATATGGCTGGAGATCTGTATTTCCAAGTGTCACTCTTCCAAGGATATTCATATGAAATTTTTTTCTTGTTTTGTACATTAGTTTCTTGTTCAGGAAACACTACTGACGTGAGAGAGATGGCTGTGCCTAAAATTAGAGCACACATCAGAAATGTTGCTTCAGTTGAGGTTCAAATTGTGCAGAAATCAAGGGAATAGAGCGGGAAAAAAGCTCAATTAGATTATAGTGAATATTATATAAGAAATGCAATTTACTAAATGAAGGTATTTTTACTGTTGATGTCTGCCCAGTCATAGGGAAACACCTGATATTTCTCCCAACAAAGATTTAAAATGAATCAATATTAAAGGAAAAAAAGTAGATAGGAAAGTAAGAAAAAATATTTCTATTATGAAAATAGTAAATCATCACAAGAAAGAAACGTACTATGGGTGCTGTATTTTATCTGGTTCCTTTACAATCATTTAACCAGAGAAACAGAGATGTAAAATACCAGATTAGAACAGTTATTTGCCCTGATTTCAAAAAGGTCAAGTAGGAGAACTAAAAAGCTTAACCCAGATCCTTGCTTTCTCATTTCAAATAAATCACATTAATGAATTTTTTTTTCAGCTGTGGATATGGTACTTTCTCTTTTCCCCCTTTCATTTGGAAGAGCTGATTTAGCAAATTCTCATTTTTCTTTCTTAGGTTTGCAGGATTAATTTTAAGTATATACTAAAATATTTTGCTACATTAGGGTTACACATGGTAGTACTTTTAGCAAATTATTGAAGGAAAAACAAAGAAGGAGCTTCCAAGACACGGCTTGAGCAATCCCAATAAAGGCAGAGCTTGTTGCTGGAAAGCTGAAAGCTTAAATTTTTGGAGGGGAGGGACTCATAAAGGAAGAGCATCAGTGATAAGGAATTCAGCTCCTTGGAGAATTAATGTTAATAATTACAAGTCCTGCCAATATGCAAACAGCCTGGTGGAATTTGTCAGGTTCTGTCCTATCAGCAGATACAATTTCCTTATAAAGATTAACACCACCCATTTATCATAAGTAGCTGAGCTATAAATCAGATAGCACAGAAGGGAACTGTAATAAATTGTTCAGAACCGAGTTATATTTTGGAGAAAATCCACTGTCTTATCCCAGCAGTAGAAGCACACTTTGGCAGGTCAGTGCTTTATATATTTGTGTTCAGTCCCTTGCAGAATCAGATGTTTTTCCTTCCTACCTCTACCTCTGCAATTTAAAAAAATGCTGTTAAAATTAAAATTATTTATGTTTTATTCATGGTCTGACATTGTCCATAAAGAAGCAAAAGGTATAAAGTGTGTTTCTTGGTTGGTGTGTTCAGATTGTTTTCCCAAGTGCTGACTGCAGTGAACACGTCCCAAGCCACAGGGCCAGTGAGGTGGATGAGTTCATCCCCATACCTTCTGGCCCTATAAAAACCCAAATGGCTTAAAACCCCCCCAAACACTCCCCAGCTTAGAAAAAGGCATTTTTCCAGGGAAGTCTAAGAGTTATTAAGCAAAGCTTTCCCTGCCTGTTAGTTGGACTCTGCCCTGCCAAGCACTGGAAAGGGAAATTCTCCTTTGCCCTGGGGCCAGGTCAGGTTGCTGGGCCAGACTTGGTGTTTGTCCTCCCTTCAGGAGAGCCTGGGATGGCCAGGAGCTTCCAGGGGGGATGGATCCCTTCCCATCCCTGCTGTCCTCTCAGAGGGGAGGGAGGGGTCCTCTGCTCCAGGCTTTGCATACGAGGAAAGGGCTGAACAGGTTGGCAGGAGAGCAATTTCAATGTTCCTTTCGAAACGTTTTGGGTTTGCCTGCATAGAAAAGCTGTCCATAAAATATGTTCATGCGTCAGTTCACAATTAATTAAAAAAATCTGCGTTTACTGATCTTAATCTGGGTTTGGAGAACACTGAAAACACAGAATTTGCAGCATGGAGATCGGTGGCAGAGGAAGTACCTAAAACTTGTTTCTGTCCATTTTTTGCAAGTCTTTTGAAGGTGGGTAGCAGGCTCTGGGGTCAGAAGTTAAAATGATTAATGACACAATTAAGTTAATGCAGTTAAATGACACAATGAAGTCAAATGACACAAACCCCTTTTCTGGTAGGGGATGTTCATCAGGGTAATTTCATGGAATCCCAGAGTGGTTTGGGTTGGGAGGGACCTTACATCATCCAGTTCCACCCGCTGCCATGGGCAGGGACACCATCCACTATCTCAGGTTGCTCCAAGCCCCGTCCAACCTGGCCTTGTACATTTCCAGGGATCCAGGGGCAGCCACAAAAATAATTGCTTCCATTTTATTTCTCTTACCCCATAACAAATTACAGGTAGGATCCTGAAACGGGTGTCAGAATCAAAGCTATAGCATATAAAATATCACAAAGTTGTGTGGCCTGTCCTAATCCAGTGGATGTGTCAGGAAGTGGATGCATGAGCTGTTCATGTGTAGATCTGGCTTTACTGGGAGGACTGGAATGACTGCACTGGGCATCCCAAAGCCTGGCTTACGTTTCACACAGCCACCACAGCTCTTGTGGACAGTCTGGGTAAATCATCTTCCACAACTCAGAGCCCCTCCAGTGGTGCCCAAAGACATGCACAAGCTTTTGCTCAGTATTTAAAGATTATCAGATGGGCATGGAGAAGGGATTTGGAGCACTGGAATGCAGCTCCTTGATCTGTGAAGCTCCAGCTGTGGAGGACTTGTTTAACCAGATCCTCATTATTTTATTGACTGCAGGGAGGAGAAAAAATTTCCTTGATACCACCAGGAGTTAATTAGCAGGAGCAAATCACTACTTTGCACCAGAAGCTGCTGCAACTGCACACAACCTTGCACCTCACCCAGCCTCACCAGGAATTCCTACTTTAGTTCTGGAAATACTCCATGCTCCATATGGGCTGCAGTGAAAGTAAACAACGGTTTAGTGAGAAGATGTGATGCAGCATCCAGAACCCAAATGTCTCAGGGCACCTCATTTAGTGACAGACAGGGAGGGATTCAAATGTCAAGATATTGTTTCCTGGTTATTTCAGCCTCCTGCATGGAAGAGTTCAGTGGCTGCAGCATTCCCCACTCTGTGACTGCTGTACAAGGAAGGGGAATACTTTCCATTTCCATCTCTGATTATTTTTCTGCTGTAACAACTTCCCTGTCTTGACAGGTGGGGATGGGATATCTGTCAGTCACACTGTGTGCACCTCAGGGTCTCAGAGATAACCTTTTGAGATTGAGCTGAAACTTTTTGCAATAAGTTTTACCTCAGAACTGTTGTACCTTGCTCACAAAAGGGTGAATTCTTCCTTAGTTCCTTGCATTTTCCTGTTCTCCTTCTTTCCTTATCCTGTTATCCTCTTCTTTTGGAATAGTTGTAGTCCATCTGACTGATTTCTTTGCTAAAGGGGTTCCTGGGGATTTTCACACAGATTTGCATCCCAGGAGGACTGAACATTTTGGTCCTCTGTATTATCCCATCCACTCCCTGGGTGGGGGGGTGGGGAAAAGCCCTCCTGAATGTGCACAGGAGGAGCTGCAGAGGCTGAAGAGCAGCCTCCAGGTTTTATATCTGCTGGTTTTTAATGAAATATGAATAAAGTGACTGCACCAAAAAGCAAAAGAAGGGAAATGCTCTTTGGTGTGCCCCAGCCAGGCTGAGAACACTGCAATCACAGCATATGTTTTCTCTCTTCTTAAAGCCTGCAGATTATTACAGGCAGGCTTTATTGTGGTCTATAATTTTGGTTTTCTACCTCTGACTATGCCAAACAGCACTTTTTGTTTTGTTCAAGCAGCAATCAAGAATGGTATTTTATCAAGCCACAGCACTGTGACCTTTGGATTTAAAGAGAATATTCCAGCTACTCGGAGCCAACACATATATTAAATTCTAAGGTTGGAGGAAGGGTGAAAAACAGAGGACATGTTTTTTAAGATGTCTTGCAACCCTGAAGCTCAGTTCTTCATTTCTCTTCAAGATTTATCGATTTTGGTGCACGACTACAGATTTTACAAGGATGTTACACGAAGGGCATTCCATTTATTTTGGTCAGCAGCCAGACAGTTAAATTTCCAAACAGCTGTCTGGGACTGGATGAACACATGGACTCAAGATGTCTTACAATAAAAAAAAAAAAGAAAAAAAATACTTGAATGCTGCTTTTTCCAGTATAGGTGTGGTATAAATAAACAATTGAAATATTCTTCATTTGTGTGTACACGGGGAAGAAAGAGAAAGTTTCTGAAAGAGAAAATTAAGCCCTGCCTTCAGGACAATTAAATGCATCAGGTTACTGATTAATTTCCTTCCTGGGAGAACAATTAACAATGCTGGAGAGCTTTCATACGAAGTGTCTAATCAGTTTTTTATGACAAACCAAAAAACAACCCCACTGTAAAACAAATCTTTGATTCTTACACATATTGTAACCTTTCTGCTTTTAAAAACCTCTTTCTTTATAGAAATAAAAGACAAAATTGTCATCCATATTTCTTAGTCTGTCAAAATACAATGTATTAATTTAAGTGCATTAGTTGGATATCTCATTAATTAAAGTATATGGAATTCTGGGGTTTGTGCTGTTGTCTTCCTTGCAAGTAATATGTTTGGGAAGTATTGCTTGCATCAGTGTGTAGCCTCTCGTTATTTGTATCCTGACAGCTTTATAGTTGAAGGAAGCACTGAAAATTATCAAGCT
This sequence comes from Oreocharis arfaki, assembly GCA_013398015.1. Classification (NCBI taxonomy): domain Eukaryota; kingdom Metazoa; phylum Chordata; class Aves; order Passeriformes; family Paramythiidae; genus Oreocharis; species Oreocharis arfaki. The sequence continues at coordinate 431,077 of VZRR01005326.1, forward strand.
GTCAGAAAACAATGAGAAATTGAAAAAGAATAGAGATCACTGCACGTTTTTAACACTGAATAAATACCTGAATACCTGATCCACAGTGAGGGTAGCTTGGAATGGGCCTTGGCCCAGGCTGAGAGAGTTGTCAAGGTTTTTGGTGATAGGATGCACATATACAGTTGGTATCTCTCTAACTTCTGCCATCTCTGTTGCGCCAGCACAATAATTTAGGGGTTTTTTGAGCAGGAGGCAAAGAGGGGCTAGATGGGGCTTTATTTCAGTCAGATTAGTCTCCCATTCCCTCTCCCTGTGTACAAGCTGAAGTATTTGCCGCAGAATGATCAAAGGGATAATGCAGGGAAGAATACGTGGCTAGAGAAGAGGGAGATTGCTTACACACAACTCCAGGAGCCACAAAACCAATCAGGTCAGTACAGGCTTTACAGAATCCAGCACCAATACTTCTAATTTGGACTAGAGAAGGAGCAGTGCTCCAATTAAAACCCAACAAACCCCAAACTTGGAACTAAATCTAATTTGAGCATGGCTGGGTGCACATCTCTGTGGGGCTTGACTCTATTACAATCAGATGCTTCTGAGGAATAAACCAAAGCTTTCTTCTTTATAACAACAGAACCAAAAAGCTTCTGGTTCTTGCTGTAGAGAATAGAGAGAGAGGCACCTCCCAAAGGCTGGTTTTAAGGACCTGAGGCTTAAATCTTTGCTTATTAAAAAGTACAAATTAAACAAGTTACATTCTATATCCACTCACAGAATTCACCAGGCTTTAAGGCTGGTTCTAAATTACACACGAGGTTCAAACCAAACCAGACTACAAATTCATTACGAGAACAAAATGCCCTGAGGAACATTTATCATCCCTTTTTTCCCCCAAAGAACAGTTCAATGACTCAAACACTGCTCAGGACTGAGGGGCATAGGCCTACAATGGGAGATAAGAAGAAGATAACTCAGTCAAGGTCATACAGATTCTTGCAAGTATAGTAAAGTTTAGGCAGTTTTCTGATCCTTTCTGGTTTAAACAGGTTTTTGGAGTATTCCTGTGTGGGTTGCAAAACCTGCTGTGTATCCCTGTGCTGGCTCTTGGGACAAGTCACTGGAGGAAAGGCTTCCCTTGGTGCCAATTGTGAAAGGGGTTTGGGGAAATGTGATTATTAATGAGCATTTATAGGGTCTCTCTGTAGATTCCCTCCTAATGAGATCAGATTTTCAGATGTGAGGTGAGTTTTAGCCTGTATTGTTATCTGATTTGGGTTTAAGACTGAGATCTGTGCATGTGGAACTTAAATGCTGGGAAATTAAAATACAGCTGCCTGTACTGTAATCACAGAACTGTACAGAGGAATGTTTTCATTAGTTCCTGATCTGCCTGTTTTGACAGCAGCTTAGCTGTCTGATAACGGCAACGAGACAAATTAAATCCTGCTGCAGGCAGTACACAGACCACATTACTCAAAAAGAGAAATTAAAAACTGTCGAACATCTGTTATTACTGTGAATTTAATCTGTAGAACAACTTCATTATTTTACTTCACGTATTTAACTTTATAATTGAGGAAAAAGAGAGCATCTTTGTGGTTTGAACATTGTTTTTTGGGGTGAAAAAAATCTGTTAATTATTGTCCTATTTACCATTGATTCCAGAGTGACTTTCTATAAATAAATTAGTCTGTTTGTACCTTAGCTATCCCGTCAGCAAAATGGGAATACTATTAATGGGAATACTATTACTGCTCTCTTCATGAGGTGCTGGGAATATTAATTAGTTTCGAATTTACCCCATTGGGAAATGGCAGAAACTACTTCCCAGTATAGAAAATACTTAGTCCCATTTTGTAGCTGGGAGTTAGTGTGGATTGAATCCACCCATGTGTACCAATCAGAAAATGAAAGTATGAAAAAAAAAAAAAAAAAAGAGTTTCCAGTGATGTAAAGAACACAAATGAGATATAAATATGGAAGAGAGAAAACAGAAAAGTAAAATTTAGAATTTTGTGTGCAGTTGTGACACGAAGGGAAGCCTTCAGTCTTGATGGAGGGTACAAATCAGATTTACATCTTCTAACTGAATTTTGTTAGAATTGGTTTGATATGATTAAACCCAGCTACATTTCAACTATCATACATGGTATAGATATGGTATAGATATGGCAAATGCCAATAAATGGAAATCTGGATTGCAAGGTGGGAAATGCTGATGACTTGCAGAAATAAAGACCCTGACTTAACCAGAATTACAGGAAGCAGGTTTAAATAACAATCCATGCAGTAAAACGTGCAGTAACGATACACATAATTTTATATGTCGTATCAAGGAAGGAAAGCTATAAACTATATTGCAAAATAGCAGATACAGATATTCATACATAAAACTTTTCTATACTGATTTCCTACGAGTTTGTGTGAATAGGTATATGCTCTCTTTCCCAAAATACTGTGGAATATTACCTAGGATTTCCTAACAAGCATCAGCTGGAGAGCACAGGAGCACAGCTGATAACACTTTTGGAACAAACCACGGTCTGCAATGGATGGGCCAAGCCCTGTGATGAGTCTCCAGTGTTTGTAGGTTTTAATGCTGCTTTCAAAAGGGGCAGGATACCTACAATGAGCTCCTTGTTTGCCATGAATTAACCACCCTCTCACAGCCTTTCCTATTTGTCAAGATGTAGACATGAATCAAACTCTGGAGGTGTAATAAAGAGCTGGTAACTCTTTCTTCCTTCCTCCCCCCGCCCCCAAGCTCCCCTTTCTTTCTTGAGATCCTCAGAACTTCAGTTAAAGAAGTTCTGTATGAACAGATCAGTAAATGATGATGTGCCACAAAGTGCTCCTTTATTCACCCTCTCAGCCACTCGCAAGCAGACCTAAATTACATCCTCTGCCTCAGAAACGCCCGGATACCTTCTGTTCCTGCCTCCTCACTGAATGAAACAAAATAAAATAATATTAAATGCTTCCTGAACAGTGAAAAAAAGAGCAGATTCAAGCATTTATACCGTACCTCTAAGCACATTTACCATCTGAACTACATCATAATTTCCACCATATCTCCCTAAATCTCTCTGCTTTCTGTGAAGTTGTTTTGCCACCTCAAGTGGAAGCGATCGTCCCTTTTCAATAGCTGCACTCACTATTCTCCTTTTCATGAGCTTTTAATGAGTCTGGCAATTATTTGTCCATTCACAAGAGTGATAGCTGATCTGAAGCAAAATAGGAGGGAAAAGACCAACTATTTCAGGAAGATTTAAAAGCTTTTTCAGCTTCATGCCTGATGTAATAGCTGATAAATTACCAAAACCTGCTACAGCAAGAAAGCAGAGGTGCAGAAAAGCATTTTTTGTGCAATATACTGCTTTTGTGAAAAGGATATCATCTTCTAGGATCTGGGACAATTAATCTGACACAAATCCCCTTCTAGAAAATGATGGGGATGCCAAGCATAGCCCCTTTTTCTATCCACTGGAAAGGTGACTGTACGCCTTAGAAAAACAACGTTCATGCAGTTAAATAATTTATCTCTCTACTTTATTTCTCACTTTAGTTCCTTAGGAATTATAAATTGCAACCCTCTAGTGACTGACTTCTACTCTTGGGCTTATGTTATACTATTTTCACAACAAAGCTTTGTGTCTTCTTCACTGGTTCTTGTGTCCAGGAATGTTTCAGGCTGGCCTCCAGCTGTGACTGAAGCTTTAGAAATATGTAACTAGGCAATAAACCTTTTCCTTTACCTCTTAAAAGTAGTGTTTCACTAAAATAAAAATATGTTCAAGTTGGTGTTCTATGCTATTTTTAATTTCCAAATGGTTTTTCTGATTTTCATCACAGCTTAGAGTAAATATTCATGGAATTATGGAATGGTTTGGGTTTGAAGAGCCTTAAAAATAATTGTCACACCTCCTGCCATGGGCAGAGACACCTTCCACTATCCCAGGCTGCTCCAAGCCCCATCCAGCCTGGCCTTGGACACTGCCAGGGATCCAGGGGCAGCCACAGCTTCTCTGGGCAACCTGTGCCAGGGCCTCACCACCCTCACAGGGAAAGATTTCTTCTTAATATCCCATCTAAACTTAATATCCTATCTGAACTGTCCCTATTTCAATCTAAACATTATGAAAACTTCTCTGACCATCCATGTAAGAGGTGGAAATGGGTAAAGAAATATCAGCTAACTGATACCGTGTGCTAAATTTCAAATATCAGAGTCAGTTAATCCTTTTCAACAAAAAATTTAACAAAAAATTTCACCACTTGGAAACAAAGAGAAAACAATAAAATTTCAATACAAATTCTTGCTAATGTAGACTCCAGGCAGATATTACTGTCCAGTGGTTGCCACATCAAAGCTATAGAACCAACTTTGCTTAAACAGAATTTCTTTGCAGATCTATGAAACTGCTTCTTGCCTTCCTAAAATGGAATCATTTTACTTTCATCCTCCTTTTTGGAGGCATTTTCTGTGTGTTTGTCCAAGTTCTTTGTAGTTCTGATTAACTTTAGTCACCTATTTCATGTCACAGTACACAATAAGATATTCCTCCCTCAGACTTTCTGCACACCCTCCTCTGAATCTAATCAGTTTTAACATAATTAACTCCCAAAGAGATTTAGTACAGCAGCAAGTTATATAAAGGAGCAGTTTATTGTTAAAGATGACAGACAGGCCCTGATGCATGTGCTTCCAAGCAGTGATTCTATATAAAAACCCGGTTAATTGGTTAATTACAATAAGATAGGGGTGTATCATCCATAGCTACCTATCACTCAAAAAAGTTTTAGCTGTGGCATCAACTTCAAGTTACAAGGAACCCTATTTTCAACCCTGTGCAGTAAATTCAGCACTGCAAATGAAACAGAAAAGGAGCATTTGGGCACTTCTAAAATATAAATAAATTATCCCGATGGAATGGTCAAGGAATAGCACTGCCTCAGAGATAAAAATATTTTTTCACTTTGCTGTACTCCTGCAGAATCCATCTTTAACAACCCCCAAACCAAGTGCACACCATCTAAGCAGTATTTGGAGCTCCTCTGAGTGTTTCCAACTCGAACCCAGTTAACTGCAGTTCACCTCTTGGAAAATAGTTGCTCTTTTGCCTCAGATGTCTTCGCCGTGAATCACAGGTGGATACTCACAGCCACTATTTGTTTTGAAAGCAGAGAATGTTTCTCTACTGAGCTGTATGTGAAGTAGTTCAAATATTCTCTAACATGAGCTACATGTAAGTTAATTTGCAACTGCAGGCCAGACCTAAATTACGAGGCCTTCAGAGATGTAGGAAAGCTCTGTGTTCTCCAAGACTGGCCAGAGAAATTGGTTTAAACACATCAACACGACTTACTTGCTGTTTCCCCCTCTTTTTCTCATTATATGTTACAAAGTTAAATGCTCATTAACAAAGATTTGTATAGCGTGGGCCTGAATGCTTGTGCTCACCTTTTGGAGTTATAGCCTAAATAAGATTCCTACTGAAGACCTTCAAATAAAAACATGAGGGGAGAAAAGTCTCTGTAGGGCAGACAGGAACAAGAAACATTACTGAAATAATAGACAGGAAAAAACCCTCCCAGAGATCCCCAAGAATCTGCTGGTTTTTAGTCCTGATGGCAATGAATCCCTTAAAACAATTCCATAAAGGACATGCTTCGTTTTGTGTTACTCGAAGTGTTGGGATCAAGACAAATTTCTGCAGGACATGCTGTAACTCATCCAGCAGTCATGGGCTGAACACACTGAGAAGTTGACATGGAGAGAGTTTAAATTTCTGTTTTAATAAAAGGTCACTTTTTTTGCCTTCCTGGTCTTAATATTTATGTTGCTTTCAAAAGCTTGTCTTAAAAAGGCCACAAGCGTCCAAAGTAAAATTTTGGAGGTAATTTGATGAAAATTCCTTGGTTCTGCTTTCTGCACAAACACTTTCTGACAAAGCCCTTATATCGGAAAGGAAATTTGGATGTGTTCTACAGTCCAGTTAACAATTTAGAAAGATTTTTAAGAACCCAGGAGCCTCCACAACTGAGCTGCTGGGGGACATTTGGATCACTTAGAGCCATTGCTTATTAATCAGTAAAGAGGTTGGAGGTTTTGTGATGGTGTTTTTCTTGGGTTTTTTTTTCTTTTTTTTTTAAATTATGTTTTTAAGCCTTATGAAGGATAAGAAGTCTAAAATCTGCAACTGCCCTAATCGTTCATAAAGTTTATTTGCATTTACATCCCTTGCTTTTGCACTGCTGCCTATATACAGCCAAGCTTATTTACCTTTTTATCTCCATGTTTTTTCATGAAATTATCATGAAGAAATCTAAGAGGAGTGGAAGTTCTGGGCCATTTGGATTCTGTTCCCAGAAAAAAAAAAGGTAGCAATGTGGTTTGCCCATTTCTCAGTAGCTTTTTCCTTGCGAGATGTTTGTATCTCTGTCACAGTATTAATTTTTTTCCTCTGTCTTTCCAGAAACGAAAACAAATACACCTGGTATGGAAAAACTTGTGTATAAATACAGGAAAAAGGGATACCCCTTGGCAGTTCATGAGGAAGGTCAGACTGAGGCTAAATAAACAGGATACTTTTCTCTCCCACTCAAATAATGAATTCCTAAGTGTTTCATGCCTTAATCAAATTAAGGAATGAATTCTGTATTAGTCCCTGAATGCCCTAATTCCAGAAAGTCTCATTTCTCCTGGGGTTCTCACCAGTTCATCCAGCTCATGCACCACAAATCAAACCACCCTTCTTGGAAGTTCTTTTCAGTGTTTCTACTCGTGGTGTTTGGGTTTCAAAATTTGGCTGTTTCCTCAATTACCAAACCAATGTGAATCATAGCTTTTTTTTATATATATAAAAGAAGTAATCTTCCCATCCTCTTGGTTGAATCAGGGAGGAAGAAACTTTTTATATGTGAGCTTTATCTTGACCCAGGGGTTTCTGGTTTTTGGCATTCCTGTTGTGTGCACCTTTCTACTGAGGGGCAGGAAATGAGGGAGAGAGCAGCTGCCTCCTCAAACAGGCTGACTCCAACCAAAATCTCCCTCTTGGGGATTTCAGTTCCCTTAAACCAGGCTGATTCAGGAGCAAATTTTGCACTGAGTCAAACTTTTCTCTTCCAAATGGCTGCAAAGTCACAGCTGTGCTGCTGTTTCAGGTGTGTCCTGCAGCGCAGATCACCTCTTATGATCCACGCTCCTTGCACTTTCCTTATCCCTATTCCTCATTCCTTATTCCTGTTCCTCATTTCTTAATTTATTGTGCTCAGGGAAGCAACTCAGTTCCAGTCCTGACAAGGCATAACTTTAATTATGAGTTTAGTCATATTCTCAAAACTACTCTGCACAAATTTTATCCCCTGTCTTTAGCCAAATGTAGCCAATTTTTTTTTTTCCATTTTAGAGTCATAGATTGGTAGAATCATGGAATCATAAAATCATTAACACCTCTGACATCATTGAGTCCAACCTGTTTTGAGAAGCAGGAGACTATAATTAAACAGTAAAGTTGTACTAAATGGCAGCCCTGAAATTATTCGGTGTCTTTGGACTCTTTTTCCCCCAAAAGTTATAATGTTCTTTTAATACCTGAATACAGAGAATGCTGCATAAAATGGTTTTATTTATTTTTTACTGGATATTCAAAATCTACATGTGTGTGTAAAAAAGGATATAAATATTAGCAATACAAGGACATTTATACATAAAAAGGGAAAACCCCCAGATTTTCAGACGTTTTCTGTTCAAAAATTTGCTCAGTTTCCTCCTTTGATTGTGCTGCATACACAGACATCCTGCACTCCACTTTTTGGTTTGATGCATTCTAAACCTCGAGGTCCTGAGAGCCTGAAAACTGGAAAACCAAGTGATTTACTGACATGATTTCAGTGTTCTTAGGTCAGTTCATCGTGTTCCTGGCTTTTCTCTGGCTTTTCTGCGTAGATTTGCAGAGTTCAAATCTGAGACAAGCCCCATTTAATAACTTGCATCTGTCTGCTTTTGCTAGCCTAGGAAATGGTTGCTCCAGTTTGGCTAATGACCTCGGTGTTCTAAAGCACTCAAAACATCCTCAGTATTTTGTTTATCACAGTAAAGAGCAGCAATACACTGAGCACGGTGTGCTGTTCTGAATTCTGGAGTCAACATTTCTCTCATGAACTCTGTGAAGGCTGGCAACTTGCAAAAAGTTGCTTAGAAAGCTGCAAGTCTCGTGCTGGAGTCCAGCTAAATTAACCTCCTTGGGGGAACCCTCACCTTTCATTAATCATTAGCTCTATAGGCAGATTAAGCTCTTACAATGAGCAATGTGGGGAAAATGACATTTGGAGATAGCAGGGGAAGATAGGAAACATTGCTATCACATGCTTAATCATGGAGGATTTGGGGGAAAACATGGCAAGGAGAGCACAGGCTGCACAATTGCAGGAAACTGAGAGATGCAGGGGGAGCTTTCACAGTGATTAGAACAAATGGGACTCATCCATCACGGCGCTTGCCCCCGAATTTAAGGGCATACACTTGCAGAGCTGAAATTACTTGGGGGTGCTCAGCTCCATTATCCTACTTAAGATATAAAAATATGTTTTCCTGACTTGTTAATAGCCGTGGCTTTGCTGTCTGTCCTGCTGGTGTGACAGAAAAAGTCCTGAGATCCAGGCAAAGCTTTCAGAGGAACCACAACCTAGAAGTGTAGTTGTTCCTCCTTCAGTTCATCTGATTGCACTCTCAGGCTTTTTGGAGCATGTTTGTTTTATTTCTCTGCTTTGCCTCCTAAATCAACAGCCTGGAAACAGACACTGTTTTCTTTTTATGACATCTTGTGTTTTCCATGTTTGAGAGTCGGGCAAACAGCTCAGGGCTGGAGAGTGCTGACACACAGCAATTGCTCAACAGGGACACGTTTGATGTGGGGAGAATTGGCTTTTTAAGGCGGTGGGAGCAAGACAGTGCAAATACCGCTCGTGCTCGGTGGGATTTCTGGTGGTTGGACACCTATTGGCCTCTGCTGACACCATCAAAGCTGCTGAGACCCACCAGTCACCTCCCAGAGAAACACTGGCAGCTCCTGCCTCCTTTCACAACAATCTCCTGAGGTTGGGCTGAGCTCAGGAGAAGTTACTCAAGGAAGTGCTGGTCAGCTGGGGGGAAATGTCAGCCTCCCTAAGCACATCAAACAACATTGGTGACTCTGGAGGGGCTTTTTTTTTTTGGTGGGAAGATGCTGAGATTCCTGCAGAATTAGAGCCAAAGGACATAAACTTTATGTACCCACGTAAGACAGCCTGGCTGTTTGTCGTGAGAGGATTCTAAAGGGCAAATATTTCCCAAGTATTCCTGGGTTTGATGAGCTCTGTCAGCCCAAACTCCTTTGGTTCCAACCACCACAAGCAGTCCCTGTTCTGTTGTTACCGTTGGTAAAAATTGTAGCTACAGATGAGACACAAAAATAATGCTGGGAAAGTAGAAATTTAAAATTCTAATGAATTTTAGGAAGAAAAGCCAAACCCTGACATACAGTAATCATTCAGAGGTCAGAGTTTAATAATGCAGGACAATTTTGCAGATAATATTAGATACAGGCTTTCAAACGTACATTAATTTGATTTTTCCTGTCTGACAGAGCTCTCTTGCCCTCTTCCCTCCACCAGCTGAGGAGCCATCCAAATGAGGGAAACTTAAAATCTGCTGTAAGCTGAAACATGCCAGCAACTGACGTGACACTGAAATGGTTGCAAACACAGTCTCACATCTTTTGCAGATATAGTTTAAAGTGATAATTTGTTCTACCAGTTAAATTTATGGAAGGAATGCGATAAACCAGGTGAGTTACTGTGATTTAATGCATTATCCTTACAGCATACTTTGGGAGAGGTGAAAAAAACCCAAACCTTCTCAATAATACTACTACACTGAACAAAGATCGGGATGAAAATGAGTGACATATGTATAAGTCAAATAAAAATCAATTATAAATGCAGATCAAATTGATTTACGTCATGGAAGGCTTATTAGTGATGTAAACTTGAGACATTTCTTCTATTGTAATTTTAAAAACGATCTCTTTTTCTTAACGTGAAACCTGCAGGATTCCCTGATGTTTGACTTGGCCTCCTGAGTGTTCACCCCGGGCTGTTGAAGCAAACTCTTAAAATATTTGGAGCGGATTGTAAAAATAGGAATTCAAATTGTTCTTGGTAGGCCTCAGCTTCCTCCTGCACACTTCCTTTGCTCCTCTGGCTTTGGCAGACCTGGAAGTTGTAAGCAGCAGCGGGGAAAGCGAGCAGTGCTGCTGAGCTGTGCGTAGAAGGGGATCCATTGTTCGCATGCAGGGTGAGGCCAATCTGCAAAAGTGCTCATTAAATGGGAAAGGAAACCATCACCTGCCAGGCAAAGGTAAAAGGATGGTTTTGGATTGCTTTTATTTTCAGTTAGTTTTTAGTTGCATATCTCTGAAATGCAAATTTTCCTTCTATGTCAAATGTATTTGTTGTGTGTTCTGACTGCAGCAGAAATGGCTGAGAAATGGATGACCTTCCTACAGGAACACCCAGAGCTGTGGGGCAGGAAGCCTTGGGGACTTGAGATGCAGCATTTCACTCCTGAAGGAGTGAAACTGTCACAGAATCATGGAATTATGCTTTGGGTTGGAAAGGGCCTTAAAGTCCATCCCATTCCATACCCTGCCATGGGCAGTTGTACCTCTCACTATCCCAGCTTGCTCCAAGCCCTGTCCAGCCTGGCCTTGGACACTTCCAGGGATCCAGGGGCAGCCACAGCTTCTCTGGGAACCCATGCCAGGGTCTCAGCACCTTCATAGCCTCCTCAGCCTTGACTTTGCAGACTTGGCCACTGAAAACCCAGGAGGTGATGCTTCAACTAGAGAGACAACACCACACTGGGGCTGCTCCTTCCATGGTTCATTCCTCCACATGGTTTAAGTAGTATCTGGCCTCCTGACTTCAAAGACATCAAAATATCCCTAATATATCTTTTGAAAGGTTTCAGGATCAAAGGCAAGTCAAATCCAATGTGGTTTAGTGCTTGTGAAACTCTGGAACATCTTTAGGGTTCACAAAGCTTGTTTTAACTTGCAAAATATTTTCCCTTTAATTAAACCCCATATTTCCCAGCCAGGGTGATTCAGTTTTATATCCAGCTGAAGTGAGAGAGCGCTGTGTGTTTGCATAATCTGAAACACACACAACAGAACGGGAACAGAGAACTGGATGCTAAAAGTTTTCAGACATAAAACAGCAAATTGCTCATTAGCAAACAAAGTGAAATAGCAACTAAAAAGGCAGAACAAGACTGGACTACTCTTGCAACAAGGTCACGGAGCAGAAGTGTGATGTCACTAACTTGCTTCCATGAGCAGAGTTACCATTTCGGGTGCTGATGTTCATCCAGAGGAAACCATCGTAGAATTTTACAGGCCCATCTAAGTTCACATCTGCTGAAAGCTTCCCCTGAAAAACACTGGGTCAATTTCTGGAATTTTTATTTTTGGGAGGAGGCAAGTGAAGAGATTTCAGAGGAGGAAAAAAAAAGGAAAAAAGGAAAATTGAGGGATCAACTCCCAAATCTAAACAGATAATGGCACACTTAACTAATGTGGAACTGAACTGCAGCCATGTGATAAATTAAGAAAAAAGGAAAACCTACTCAGAATATTCTTACCCAGAGACGTGAGTAGTTGTGGCATCCTGTCCTGTGGTGCACTCCAAGAACTGAAACAGCAGCTGCTCAATGATATCCCAGCTGCACTTGAAAATTCCCACTTAATGCATCATTCCATGGACCTCACACTTGACTCTGCTGACTTGATTGCCCTCCCTTTTTAGGAAGAACAGAAATAGGATGTGACAGGCTCTAATACCATTCAAAGCTAACTCTAGAGAGAGAAAAGATATTCTGGAGATGACAAATAAACTGCTTTTGACAAGTAAGAAAAATCCACCTGCAGTGACAGATTACTCAGCTTGAAAACTCAGCTTAAGGGAGGTGAAAATTCAGAGGTGTCCAGTCACAAAAGTGTGAGTGGGAGAAACAACTGGAAAATATTTGGGAGCATCCTATTCCTTTGTATCTATACTGAAAAAAATATTCCAGATCTGATTAGATAGATTTGGATTCTTCAATAAGCTTCTGGTAAGAGAAAGACAAAAACCTTGGCTATTCTAGATCTGCTGTTACACATTTAAACTGAAGCTGACCTTGAACCAGAGAAGCAAATAGAACCAGGCAGAAATCTGCCTTTCTGAGTGAAGATTTACCTTGGACACTGCCCTGGGAAGTGTCATCGAGAGTTTCCTGTTGGGTACTTTGGAGTTTTTAAAGCTTTTTCTTGGCTCGCCAGACCCCTGCCAGCTTTTAGCATTTCTTGCAGACCACACTGTATTCTTGCCCTCTCTCTATAAACTGTGATTCTTTGCTTTTTCATGGCTTTCAGAGTAGGAATTATCTTAAAGGTATGCAAACTCCATCTGGACTGATGTTTGGAAACCTTTGCTTTGCTTCACCAGTTGTCTGTGGGAATTCTCAAAGTTGCTCGTTTCTAAACCAGAGGAGTAACCATAGAGTAAAGTGACAAAATCTCTTCTACTGGACTAAAGGAGTCTTTCCTCACCATCCTGCTGCGTATTGCCAAACCACGGAGCTGTTCCTGTTTATTTTAAAAACTTATTTAGAAATCTGAATCTGGATGGGGGTAGGAAAGTAAAGTCAACATGAGGTAAGGAAACAGCATTTCAGTTACTTAGCTTGCACTAGATTCACCCTTATTTATTATTGCTAAATTAACTCCGGGCTGGAAAGAAGAGGAAAGCTATAATCAGCTGCTTTTAACTCAGGCTTAAAAATTGTGGCCAAAGTTTTTTAGTATTCTGGATTCCTTTGCCTAATTGCAATCCCGCAGTGGCAACTGCCCTTAGAGAAATCCAAAGAAGCTGTTTATAGGGCAAAACTTTCCTTCCATGGCAGTGAAAATTAAATCTTGAGATAACTGGGTTTTTTATTTTTGTTTGGTTGGGTTCTTGTTGTTTTTGGTTGCTTGGTTGGTTGGTTGGTTGTGGCTTTTTTGTTTTGTTTTGGGTTCTTTACTGTAACGTATCTCATCTCTGAAGGCTCAGCTTCACTCTGCAGAGCTGCTTATTTATGGTCAGTGCATAACATTTTATCCCTTCTGAAAAGCTGGCTTGGTCCAAATGCCCAGCAAATGCTGTTCCCTAAATGTTTGTGTTTCTTGTGACAGCAAAGGCCACAGACCCGGTACAGGGAACATGCATCTAAAACATTTTCCTTTGACCTGCCATTCCAGTGCAGCTATTAAGTGGCAGAACTTGCTGGACACACCATAATCAGTAATCTTGCTCATATATTTTGCTTCCCTTTGCTGCTAAGAAAGTCAACAGTGCAAAACTGATTCCTTTTTTCTTAAAGAAAGTCCCAAGTTTCTCATCAGCTGCGCTGGTCAAGGACAATGTGGTAGCTCCACAATTGTTTTCCTACTGGAATCTGATGCTGGCTGGATGCCCAAGACCTTCTCTCTGGTTGTTTAACCACTCCCTTACAAAGCCTTGGGCCTGATGGCATCAGGTCCCATTTAGGTACAGAGGTGAGGGCAACACAAAGTGTTTTCCTGCCACATCTTGCCTTGCCAAAGCCCCAAACAGAATCCTATCCTTTTCTCTCCCTAGAAGTGTTCATCTGCTCCAATTTCGCCCTGACCTTGCAGTGTGAGGAGCAGTGGCTTGAGGTTCAGTTGTGCCTCTGCTGGCTGGTACTTCTAGGACAGGCTCACCAGGTGATTTAACATCTAAAAAGCAAATAGAAGCAAAGTGTGATTGTGAAGATGCCTGGAATTTTGGAAGTCATTTTTTCAGACAGAAGAATTCTTCACCTCCCCTTCCCTGGCAAAGCCTAAGAGGGAAGTCCAAGGCGTAACTGGAAGTCCAAGGTTCTACTCAAAGTCCAAACTTAACCAAAAATTTGGATGAAAACTCAGCAGCCTCACAAAACCAGATTGCCATGAAACACTTTTAAATTATTTTCTTGGTGCTCTTGCTTACAGGTGAGCAACAAGACCCCCGGTTCACAGGATAAAGAGGACATATTCTCCTGACAAAAAGCATTTTAGGGGCTGTGTTTGCACACACAGTTAAGGATGGATGCAATCCTGATATGAAATAGTTTTTCTAGGGAGCTGTTAGGTTCCTGTCTTTCCCTCTGGTAAATAGACATCCCTGAGTGTAAGATTCCTTGCATGTGAGAACAACCGCTTGCAAATTTAGTTGAAAATGTAGCTTTAAATCCATAGATGCGAAAAACACAAAGACTGCGCTCATGTCAAGAATCTGCTGAATCCTGTGTTATCCATCTGCCCGTGTGTAATTTAATCTGGCACCATTTCCAGTGATGTCATGCCTGGAACGTCCAGCCCTGTGGAGAGAGGCTCCCCGGGATGGAGCTGCTGCATGAGGTGGAGAGATTAGCAGATGTGGTAATTCACTCCTGGCACGCTGTTCCTATCGAGTCGCGTATTTGAGCAAAGGCAGTTTCTGTTCTTTAATCCATGTAGTTTTGGAGCAGGCACGTGTTCAAAAAGACAGGTAGGTGAGCCAGGCAGCTCCACAGCCAGTTCTTCTGGCTGAATATTGCAGTTCTAGGGAGAAGTGTTCCGTGATGTCATTCCGTTTCATGTCATTTCTAGGCAACTGGCTTTGCAACTGCAGGATAAGGAGGGTCTGGCAAAATCTGCTCCCTGTAGATAAAGTTCTGCTGCATGAGGAGTCTTCCCCCAGCCCAGCTGAGAAAAACTGGGGTCAGTTTTAGCCCTGTGTGTAGCTAAGGAGATGCAGACACCATTTGAGTGATGATTTATTAGTTTCTCTAGAATCTGTCCAGCAAAATTTCAAACATACCAGCACTGGGCTGAGAAATCACAATGTAAGAACGCGAGATGTTCTAACATTGCTGTCCAAAAAAGCCTGGTGATCACAAAGTTGTACCCAGAACTGAGACAAATGTTTATCATTTTTTGGAAAATGGACCAAAATATGGCAGTCATCATTTCTTGGAAAATTTAATGTGATTTTTTATAGTATCAGAGTCAAACACATCATGTGCTGTTATGCAAGACTTGCTGTCATAGTGGGGACCATGTGGAGATATGGAGGATTTAAATGCTTGAAGATTAAAACAAAATTCAAGAAGAGTTTGGTATAAGATTTGATTTATGCAACATTAAAGGAATTCCTGACAAGAGGTTTTTTTAATTCAAGCCATTAACATTAAACATTGTTACAGAATAATTTTTAAGACTTTTCCTAGAAGTTCTCCCTCCAGGTAGACACCACAAGTGGATATTATTTCAGGGCAGCAGTGAGGGGCTTTAGAAATTCAGGTTTTTTTCTTTTTGATGTAGCTTAGTTGAAGATACATAGTGCTGCTTTTAGCAAGAAAAGAGCAAAAAGAAAAAAACTAGCAAATGCTTATGGCTGAGAAGTCTTCTGGAATGCTAACTTAGATAAGAGAAGAGACAAACATGCCCTTGATATTTATAATTTTCGTCTTTTATGTAGCAGCTTTTGACTTTGTGACATTTGAATCTGTTACTGTGAAATGGATTCAGATGTTGCAAAAATGCACCACATTTTCCAGAGCGTAAAATTAATTGTCTCTAGCACACAAAGCT
This sequence comes from Oreocharis arfaki, assembly GCA_013398015.1. Lineage (NCBI taxonomy): Eukaryota > Metazoa > Chordata > Aves > Passeriformes > Paramythiidae > Oreocharis > Oreocharis arfaki. The sequence continues at coordinate 446,760 of VZRR01005326.1, forward strand.
GTTATTTTTGTGGCACAAAATAAATCAAAATCAATGTTAGACTGATAATAAATAAAGCTACAGTCGTAAACAATCTGCTCCCTTTGTTAGGTTTTATGTCATGTTTTGCCTGAGAAGTTCAAACAACAACAAAAAGTTCTGAAAGCTCCTCTCATGTAAATTACTTTACTCAGCACTGAGAAAATCCATTTGAATGAATTTACAATGATCTCCTGCACTGAAGCCTAATTCCTCAAAAAAGGGCAAACTACTCAAATAAGACTCCCAAATATATTTGAGGCTTGTAAAAATCTTATACAGAACAAAAAAGTCTTTCACTTTTTCCCGCTGGAGGCTTGATATTCTGTCCCATAGGCAAAGAAATTCCATAAAAACAGGATTGGTTCAGAGAAGTCGGTTCAGAGATCGAAAAACTTCATGAAGGTTCATAAAGTGAAGTCCCTGAAGAGAAAACAGGTGAATGATGCAAGAAGTGAGACTGGAAGAAAGGAGAATTTATCTTTGGTTCTGAGCTGCTCTATGAGATGTGGAGCTCTGTGTCCTTGCACTCCAGCAAAGCTCTGATTAAAGGGAGGCTCTTTGATTACTCTGTGTTAGAAGCTAGGAACCCTAGGATTCAGTCATCAGACAGCATCATATGTGATGTGTCATATCTTCAGGCTCCTGCTGCCAGCCTCATGTCACCTGCTGGTGGCCCTTCCTTTGGTAGAACCTTCCACCAAGAGCCAGGTTTGACATCAGAAGCAAACCCAGCCCTTTTCCAATTAGCAACCCCTTCACGTTCCTGCTCGTTCGCTGCTGCAGACATGCAGGATTTAGAAATCCCTTTTCCAGGGGGAAGGAACCTCTGCCTCCTCTCAGCCTCTCCACCCAGCACCAGACTGACAGATCACATCAATTCCATGAGTAGCCCTACTCAATTTAATTTCTAAGATCCTCGTTACATATCAATCTCTAATTTGAAGGGCACTCTGACAGGATTTTTTCAGATTTTTGCATACTCTGAACCGGTCATACCCATGTAGCTGTAATTTCATCTGTGACAAGCCTAAGCTAAGGGTTTCTCTTGAGATTGTGAGGTACATTAGCTTAGAAGTGGTGTCACCAACACAATTATGTGGCTTTGGTTTGCCTACAAAATCCTGTGAGTGCTGAACTTGCAGAGCTATTTCTCTCAGGATCTTACCCAAACTGAATTCTTTTAACTTTTACGTCATCAGAGGTGACTTTCCAATTCCCACTTCCAAGTTTCCAGCGGTGGCACCAGAAGCACTTAGGCTAATCCTTGTGTTTGTAGGCCAATTCAGCCTCTTGACACCAGCACTTCTGTCTGTCTGCTGAGACTCCTTTTAAATCCTTCTGGATGTGACACTGGGAACATGGTTTAAGGGTGAGGTGATTGTGGTGGTGCTGAGATGAGGGTTGGACCAGATAATCTGGAAGGTCTCTTTGAACTGCACCTCTGTGTACAGTTTGTCACCCCTGATGGCAGCTATTGCAGGACAAATAAAGTCCTGACACATTGGTGGGGCTGGCAGGACTCAGTAGACAAAAATAATTACAGTGCTAAAAAAATGTAATAGACTACACTGGCTGAAATCACACCTCCCTGCTTCCACGCTTTTTTCCTCAATTTGTTTTGGTACAATCTCATTAGCAGAGGATTAATTTCTTATAGATTTTGTGGTGGCTGAAGGTGCAGTGAGGGTAACTGTCTATAAAGGAAAAAGCAAAGAAAAGCTGAAGGGGAAAACAGATTACGTTTCAAGCAGAGCACCTTTGCTTCCAGGGAGATCTCTGCTGTTTCTCAAAGTCTTGGAAAGGTTTTCTGATGACAGCATGGATTGTTTTTCCTGTTGCACTTTCCTTCAGTCTGTCTACAAGCAGTTGTTGAAGTGGATCTAAATGTGCAAATGGTATTTTGAACAGAGTCTGGAAACTGTAACACATCAGAAACGACAAAGAGAAGACTCTTTAAACTGGGAAGGAATGCAAAACAGGACAAGAAATTGTGCCAGCCGTGAGAAGAACTGAAAAGCTCCTTCTGGTGTTTGCTGTAGCTAAAATTTTGCTCTTCCTGGAATTTCAGGAGATATTTATGCTCAGTAGGGACTGAATGTCCAATAGGAATTTGAGACATGAATGTTTATTCATTGACAACAGCACACAAGCAGAAACTTTGTGTCTAAGGTCCAAATGTTTTACTGGAGGTCAAGATTATTTCTCTTCTCCCATTTGGATGAATAACAAGACTGCCATCTCCAAGGTACAGACCTAATAGCTTTGTGGAAGACGAAAAAATCAAATTTTTGTGCCTTTCCGCAAAGAAAGGAAACGAGTAATCCTTATCCAAGTTCATTAAGACTTCTAAGGAGACACTATCATGCAGGCTTTGTGCTACATTTTTTTAAACTGTTAAACTATCACAAGCCTTAGACAATTAGGCTGAGAATTAATTTCTCAGAGACAGCAGGGAACTCTGAGACTGGCACCTCTGTCTGCTTTAGTGAGAAGAGAAAAAGCTGAGAGTATCATCAAAGCAGCCTTCGTGGGGCTCTGAGGTTTCTGTGACTGAGGCCCAGCTAACTACTGGCATTGCCCAATTTCCTCATGGAGGTATTTAACATCATGTACTGAAAATCAGAGCCTGTGAACAACAAAGGTTTGGAGAGACAACACTCAGTATGCAAGGTCTGCCTGGAGAAATAAAATTCCCGCCAGAACCTCGCTCCCTGGATCCTCACAAAGAGAATCCAGAGGGGAGAAAGTGAGGAGCTGTGTGATGAAAATTAAAACCATCAGCATATTCAGAAGGAAACAAAGGCATAACCAGTTCCCTCAGTAGCCCTGTCCTCACTGCAGATATGGTGTTAGCAAATTTTCCCCAGCTACAGAAAGCAATTATATTGTTTATACACAATTGTTCTTCCTTGCTGCTGTACATTGCTGATAAAGCAACCATTACATAACAACCAGCTAATGTTGATAATATTTACCATAAACAACTGCTCTAAGGACTCAGCTCGGACAGAGTCTGTGAAATGTTGTCCACTGATGGTTCTGACTCCTCAAGAAGCTGCCCGGAAAACGCACCCAGATCCCAACACAGTTTTTGATGACTGCTACCAGGGAGTTCTTCACGTCCTTTCACACCTTTGTCTGCACAGAAAATGCATCCCCACCCCTCAAAGCCAGGAAAAATAGCTGGACATCCTTTTTGATCAGTCCTGTTATTTCTCTAGAGGTCTGAAATTTCTTCTGCTCTGTCCTTAGTTTCTGAATCGTTGTCCTTCTATGAGCTTCAGCTATATCCAGCTTTGATAATTCGACAAAGATGTAAGGCAAGAAGTGTCCCTATAAAAGGGCAACCACAGTAAAGTGACCCACTCAGTCCTAAATATCTTAAAATGTTTGGCCCACGTGCTTATGAAACAATTGAATAAGAACAACCAAAAAAAGTTTCCAGGAGCCTGTCTTGAGTCAATTACATCACGAGCTACAGATCTGTTTCAGGGGCTCCCTCTCCCATTTGCAATTCATCAAGAGTGCTGGAAGCTTGGCAAAGAGCTTGGGCTGGAATTGCAGGTACCAGCCATATCCCTCAACAAATCTCCCTTCCATTTAAAGGAGAGAATGTATGAAAAGCGCTTTGCTCCCACTGTTACTTAGGAAAAGCCCATTCAACCGAGACCCCAGAGAACCCCAGCCCAAACCACAAGACTAATTAGATACATATCCCTGCTGCTCTAAAAGCACTTCACTCAGAAGCCCGTGGAAGAACACCCGTGACACATTTAGGATGGCTGTGATGTGCTGCTTGTGAGCTGTGGATATAAATAAATAAATAAATATGGATTGGGAAGGAATTCCTCCCTGTGAGGGTGGGGAGGCCCTGGCACAGGGTGCCCAGAGAAGCTGGGGCTGCCCCACCCCTGGAAGGCTCCAAGGCCAGGCTGGTTGTAAGAGTTTTTAAAGCACAGAGGAAATAAAATGCTACTTATGAGAGTTGTGTAGGAGCAGAACGTGCCAGGCCTGAGGCTGCACATCTCATGTTGTTGTTATGGCCAAGGTGGGGACAAATAGTTTTAAAAAATCAACAAGAGAACAATCCAAATTCAATCATTAAATACCGGAAAATGAAAGAGCTTGACTATATTCCTTAAAATAAATTCCAAATTATGCCATGTATAAAAAAAAAAATCTATATTTTAACATTTCAATGTTAAGTTTTATTTTCCAAATAGTTATTAATAAAACTGATTTTACTCCAACGTACATCAGATGAAATACCCTAGAGTTCTTTTCTTTAGCATTCCAGATATTAATTCTGTTCTGTTCCTGAGCATTTCAAATTGTTTCCATCAGCACTAATTTGACATTAAAGATGTATAAACCAGGGGTACAAAAAAACTGCGAGGAAAAAAAAAACCTCTCCCAAATCTGACGATTATTTGGATATCATAATGAAGTTGAACACTAATTGACATGCAGACGGATGAGGTGCTAATCAATAAACCAGACATCAACAAGGCACCTGTTAGCATTGCTAAAAATACAGAGCTGTAAAAGTTCCAAGAAGCAGCCTTTTGAAGACACTTTTCAGGAAAGAATGTAAGCATTGGAAATTGCTTTTGATAGGTGATTTGTATGGCTTACAAATCCAAAATTCCTAAGAAAATCCCACGGACAAGGCTTTGTTTCCAAAGGTCTCTGAAAGCTCCGTGTATCTCGAAAAAATAAAGGATGTGCACCAGGACTTAATTCACTGCTTTGTTAAACGAATTGCTTCCATGCAACCTTCCCTCTATTAAGATGTAAATGCAGGAAATAGAAGGTGGAAGCTGAAAATATCACAGGAGAATTCTTCCCCGAAGGAGGAATCTGAGCCGTGTCCTTACCACCTGTGAGATATTAGCAGCGAGTTGTGAATAGATCTGATAAAATTAGTGTGTGTTGGTAGGATAATGCAGCTGTTGCAATGTAACTTTTGGCTTACACCAGGCTTATTCATAATCTATTTTTATGGTTTTCAAAATCCAGAGAAATAAAAAAGGACCACTGGCTAATTGTTACCATACTGTTGATTCAAAGAACTATTTGCAGTGCACTCCAGAAGCAATTCCCTCTCCTGTCCTCCCCCTCTCCAGCCCTCGAGTGCTTCTTGTTATAGCATTTGATTTCTAAAATTAAACTTGGATCCACCTTAAAGCTCTTAGTTTAGAGAATCTGGATAAATGAAATGCCATTTAAAACATCCCCATGCCATCCCTTTCCTGTGCTATTCCTTTCCTGTACTCTAGCAGAGTGTAGCTTCTTCACTGCCTAAATGTTTAAGGCAGCATTTACTTTTAGGCTTCCCTCTTTTTAAAAGCTTCAAATATTGACCTTTTTGTTGTTGTTGTTGTTCTCCATATACAAGAAAACAGAAGTGAAATCCACAAACGACTGTGGGTATTCAGTACTGATTTGATTTCTAAGCTCTCTTCCAACTCCAACCATTCCATAATCTTATCAAACAAATAATAATGCTGAAGGTGACAAAAGGGCCCAGAACTTTTATAATTACCCCACTGTAATCTCATCAAAATAAAGAAATGAGATTCCTGTTTACGCTACAATAACTGAGAAGATTCACAAGAGGTTCCAAGCAGATGGAATTCCCAAGCTTTGTTACATAGCCTCAAAGTAATTGCAGAATTTTTGACTTTAAAAATAAAGAATGTGTATATTTCATTCTACAAATAATCTGACTATTTCCTCGTACCTGTTTGATTGACCTATTAATTCACAGCTGGATGACTTTACTGGCAAGGGTGTTTTTAGCTATTTTTTAATTCCTTCTCTTAGGTCCCTAAGAGGCACCTGGGCTCAACAGGCACCCTACAAAAAAAGCATAATCCAGGTATTCTGAAGAAATTCTTCATCTGGCACCTGGGTATCAAAGCCCCATCCTTGCCACCACAAACCCAAGGAAATCAGCTCCATGCAGTGGGTGCTTTACAGGAAATAAAACTTTAAAATCTGATTCACAGATCCCAAGTGCAGTTTTATCATAGGCAATGCATTTAAATTGAAGTGCAAGGAAAGCTTTCAGGGTTGATATGAGGGAGCTGAAATCTTTCTTGCAGTCTTGAAAGGCTCGTGAGAAGAACCCCCCAGAACCAGGAATTTTCTGTGCTGCTCTTTTCGTGTGGGAAACCACCTGAGCCTGGTGTCTCCTGACCTGAGGAACAGGTACATGCAGAGGTTCTGAGCAGGAAAAAAAGGCAAATCCTGCTCCATTCCAAGGCAGCACTGCAGGGAATTTGCAAGCAAACACTGTAGTAGTTTCACTGTTTCCAAATGCTTATTCTAGTCTATTTTCGTCTTACTAAAATACTTAATTTCCTCTCCAGAGTCATCTGTAAAATTCATTTTTGATCTCCTTGGTCCCCTTTTTGGGTAATTTGTGTATTCCAATGTCTGTGTCCTATTTAGTGACTTGTATAGTGCATTGTTTTGCAGTTGCATTAACACTCACAGTCTAAAAATACAAAGTCTGTTCACCAGCTTTCTTGAGCCTTTGCCCAAAACTCTTTTTTCATACGACAGTAGGCAAACTTCCCACAGGAAAAGAAGAAGAACAGATTTCTTTGCTGCACTTTTTGTCTCAGCAAAGGTAAACCAAAAATTGGATCCATTGTGGGGGATGATCCTTCTTAGAAATTATAATTTAAGCCTTCACAAGCACTAGATAACTGAATACGGTTGTGAAAATTAATTTGATTTAAATATGCAGTGGGAATGTGTTCATACCTTTGACCTTTTGGGAACTATCAGGAAAATCTTTGTGGGGTATCGCCTGATTTTTCCTTTCTAGATGTTTCAGGTAATAAATTGATCTTTTGTGTGTGTTTCTTTCCAACAGACCGGGGTAAATGACCCTTTTTTCAATGAAACTTAGCACTTCATTGAAACTAAGCCTTTGAACTCATTTCCAAAAAAAAATTTCTAGACCTGCTGCTTAATTCAAAAGTTAAAAGTATATTCTACGGATATGATTTGGAATGAAATGTTTTCAGTTGCATGGTGCATTTAATTATTACAGACTTTGCAATGATCATGTCTTCTTGTCATGAAAGAGTGTGGAAAAGTAGTTCCATTTTGATGATTTATTTACTAACAAAAGCACCTTTTATATTTACTCAAAAAAGTGTTTATGCCAAAAATACTGTGAAATTTCTCCAATGAACATGAAGAAAGTGAACAATCTTTCTACTAATTGCTGAAAAAGGCACTCAGGTTCAATCTAAAACATTTCAAAAACCTCAACAAAATGACATGGAATTAATCTGAGGAATTAATCTGAGGAGTTAATCTGAGGAAATCACAACCTGACCATGGGTAGTGAGTGAAGAAAAGCAGACTGAATGTGTCCAAAATACATTATTCAATCCACAGGCCTGATCATCCAGGCATATTTTACCTCACTCGGCGTTGTTGAACATCATTAGGTTCTCCTTCTTGCCCCTTTGGAAGATGGGAGTGATTTTGTCCTTCCTCCAACAATCAGCAGCTCTCCCCTTCTCCGTGATTTGTCAAAGACGATGGAGAGTGGCAGAGCAACAACATCTGACAGCTCCCTCAGCACCTGTGGGTGCATCCCACCAAGATTCACAGATTTGTGGGTGCCAAGATGATCTGTAACCCAGGAGGAATTGTTCCTTCCTCTGGAAGTGTTCCTTTCTCTGGCCTGCTCTTACCTCCGAGCTCTGGGCCTCCCAGGAGCCGTCCTCAGCAGTGAAAATTGAGGTCAAGAAATAATTCAGTAATCCCACCTTCTCTGGGTTTTCCATCACCAGGACACCCATCTGATTCAGCAGCAGCCCCACATTTTCCTCAGGTTATATTGGATATTAGGAAGGGTTCTTCCCTATGAGGGTGGGGAGGCCCTGGCACAGGGTGCCCAGAGAAGCTGCACCTGGATCCCTGGAATTGTTCCAGACCAGGTTGGAAGGAGTTGGAGCACCCTGGGATAGCGAAAGGTGTCCCTGCCAATGGCAGGGGTGGGACTGGAGGAGCTTTAAGATCCCTCTCAACCCGAATCATTCTGTGATTCTATGAAATTGCCTTTATGAACATCTCCTACAAGAAAAGGAGTTTGTGTATCCTGTTAACTTCTGATCCCACTCCTGCTACCCACCTTCGAAAGACTTCCAGAAAATGGACACAGGATGAGCATTAAGGTCCCTCCCAACCCAGGCCATTCTGTGATTTCATGATTCTCTTCTGGAAAAATTGGAAAATTATCCAGCTGAAGCCACTCCTGGCTCTGTGCTTTCTGGTGGTTCACCTGATAATCATTTCTTGCAACAAGGAAGTGTTTATTTGGAAATAAGCACCTTTTATAAGCATTGCACTCTCCTCTCCTCTAGCACTTGCCACATATGTTCATAATAAAAAGCAGGTCATGCATGCCAATTTTTTCATCCATTAAAAACACTTTTTGATTCATCCTACCTTTGCAGAAGGAAGCAGTGAGTTTAAAAACCCACTTCCTTGGTATTTTAGTAATATGATGAGTGACTTTGCCTGTTGACCTCTGCATTATCTTACTTTCAATGAAACTTTCAGTTAAAATTTGTACAAAAATCAAAAATAGTCCCACCTGCTGGATTTGGAATATTTTTTGTCTTCTGATTTAGAAAGAAACAAAGCTATCAATGGGGATTAGAAAAACACCAGAGGAGCTCTGATGAGTCAGTGATAAATCTACTAAATGTTTGCCACTGAGCAATTTCTGTTCTGACAAATTTAACAGCTGACAATAAAGTGCTTTTTAATGGAATAAATTGGGTAAAACTCAATCCCCAAAGGCCTCAGGCAAGCCCTGGTAAGCATCTCACATCTTTATGAGATCATATAGCTCTTGATTTAACTCAAAACAAACCTGGCTGTAGCTTTTTAAAGCGTACAAAGATATCTGTCTCTACCCCTCGCAGGCACTCCTATCCTAATAGATTATAAAGGAAACAGGAGACCAAATTACACTTTCTTTCACAGCTTCCTGTCACTATTCTAAGTGCAACAGCCAAGTTTTATGGGCACATCAAAAATAGTAGCAAAGTTTTTTTTTTCCAGGAAGAAGAAGAAGCCTCAAGCGGGAAGAAGCCCCAACCATTACTGTCACCTCAATGGGATATTCAAATTCCTTGTCAGACCTCTGTATTTCCCCTGGCATTATCGACCAAGACCACAACCACTTAGAACATCCCACAAATGGGACTGGACTGTCTTGAAACAATTGAATATATGAATTAAAAAACCCCAACATAAATAAAAAAGGGGATGATGTGTATCTGTATAAGCAGAAACGTCTTGAGAGAGAAGAACAGAAATTAGGGAAAAGAATATAGATGCAAATATCTTGTCTGTTCACAATTGGATTTTTAATGACATCCTGATAATAGACACCTCATTTAGAGTAAAACTGTTGCTATCTCAGAGATGTGAGAACACAAATCTGTTCCATCTCTATCTCTTTCATCATTTTACTTTCAGGCTCCGAAAAGTTTCAAAGCATGTTGAGAAAAAGTTGCCCATCATTAAATGATTTTAACCTGAGTTTTCTGCAGAAAGGGGAAACTCTTCCCTGCCTCTCCCCACTGTGAGTTCCAAACACAAGCACTGAGGATAGCAGGAATCATTAGGAGTATGGAGCACGACATAGCATTTTAATTGGGCTCCTTTATCAAGATGATGATGGTGCCATGGCTCTCATATCTTCTGAGGATGTGCTGTTGAAGGTTCCCATCCTCACAGATGGGTTTAGGAGGAAAAACCAGGCTTTCCTTTTAGCTGAGCAGTCCTGGGAACTATTGCAAGATGCCATCTCCTGGATAACCTCCAGGGAGGAGGTTTAAGGACATATGAGTCTTACATAACACACAACTGCTACCAGAAGAATTATTCTTAAAAGAAAAAAAAAAATACTGATGCAACTTTTTTTTTCCCAGAAAAAAAAAAGTTGCCTGAATTTAACATACCCTCCCTCTGCATAATGAAAAAATGCCAGCATAAGCTTCTTGGGAATTTGCAAGAAAGCAAAATAGAGTTTGAGTGACACCTAAGAGAACTGTTCTGTTTAATCAATAATCAAAAATTACTGAGTGGACCAAATTAGCAACAGGCTTCCCCCATTTTAGCCATTTAAAAGTAAATTTCAAATAGAGAGAGGCTCAGAACAAAATGCCTCATTGAGAGTGTGGTATTTCATTTAGGTTATTTTTCCAAGTTCTAAAAAACGTCAGCTATCACTTCCGTGACATTAAATTTTCAGTACTGGTGATATGAGAGGAAGCTCATAAAAGGTGGGGGGAAATCTATTCAGCTGTACTGGAGATACAAACTACAAAGTCCTTGAAGTGAATTTGATGCCACAGCCTGTTTCTGTCTGAAGGATGGCTAAAAGTCTTGACTCTATCAAGATTAAATCAGAGAGCTGGGGGCCCTGAAGGGAATTTGGAGCTTGTTACAGACTTCTATTTCCTTCAGGAGCTTCCTCCAAGAGCTACATGGGAGTGTACAACAGCCCAACCCTCCTGAAATCTGATGACTTTGTTTGCTGCAGGAGAAAGCTCTTGGGCAAGGAGCATCGTCAGGAGAAATTGCAGGGCTCAAAAGCTGATGAGGCAAGAACCTGGATGAAATCTACTGCTCCAAATGTGTCACTGACACGGGGAGCCCAGTTCTAGAAATCCAGGCTGTGGCAGATGTTATTTCTGTCAGCAGTCAGGAGCATTTGGGTAGAAGTGTCTGTACACTGTGCTCACACTGAAGCACTGGGTTACAGTTCAGTGGGATGGCAGCCCTGCTCGTGCACAAATATTTCTCATTAGGAATTAATCACTTCCAGGGTTTCTAATGACTGTGGATTAAACATTTTCCTGTGACCCAGGACACATGGGCTGCCCCTATGGCAGCTGGTTTTTCACCAACACTGAAAATGTGTAATGTATTGTAATTGGTACCACTTGGATTATCAAAGTGCCCACAAATCCCAGCTATGGGCTTGGGCTCCAGTGTACTAGGTGCTGTTAAATTTGGGAAGCAGATCCAAAATCCTTTAAAATTTTGGAGCAAAGTGATAGGCAGCAGCTAAATACGAGCCAGGAAGACTGGTCAGCACACCTGACAAAGCCTTAACTTCACCAACAGCCTGTATGTTGGTAGATTCAGGTATCAACATCAAAAACCTGAAATTTTTCATGAATTTTAAAGATTATTTTTTAACTCCATCACTCTTCACTGTTGGCAGTACTATTGCATCCAGAATGCAGACCTCCATGGAATATACACAGTTTCTGACTTGCCACCCAGGCTTTCCAAGTAAGAAGGTGCTTAAAAAGTCTCAAAACAATCCAGGCAACAAAATAACAAAATAGGTAGGTATGTGATCTCTGCTTCCCAGAAAATCTTAAGACTTACAAATTCTATGGTTAAGCAAAGAAATATGGATACAACATATCATCTACTGTCAAAAATCTATATCTACATCTGTATATCTATCACTTGGCCCAGGAGAGATTCTCAGGAATATTATACACTATTTTTTTTTGTGTTATGCATCTGTGTGAATGCATGTGAATGTGTCCGTTTGTTCTTCTCCTGTTCCTGATATCCAGACCTGTAATTTCCTGTTTTCCTTGGTGTGAGTGCAGGCTGGGGCAACCAAAACTCTGTAGACTGTGTAGAGAAACACTTCAGAACAGAAGCTGGGTTTGCTTTTGTTTTAGAGCACAGGAAAGAGATATTCTTGCCTCTGTACCTTGTGTTTAAAGTATGGAAGACATCCATTACTAAGAGCACCACCATATAGGAGTCCTACCAAGCAGAACTTGTTAAACCTAACCAAGAAACTTTGAGAGAACACCACCATGTCAATCTAGACCATGGCACTGAGTGCCACGTCAAGTCCTTCCTTGAACGCTTCCAGGAGTAGGAAATCCACTCCCTGGGCAGCCCCTTCCAATGCCTGGCAACCCTTTCTGTGAAGAAATTCTTCCTGATACCCGACCTGAACCTCCCCTTGCACAGCCTGGTTCTCTTGGTCTGTTGACATCGAGATAAATTTAAAAATTAACTTCATAAGTTAAAAACCCCTGACTGGTAAAAAGCCTGTATTTACCTTAGATATCCTTATAGATTGGAGAAAAGCACATGCAGAAAAGCTTGTCATTAATTTTGGTTAATTAAATCTCTGCCAAGTGTTAGGAATGTTAGGTACTCCCCATACCAGGACATTTGTTCCTGCTGCCTTTGTGGCAGAGCATGACATGGCTGGCTGAGTAACAGCGCTGGCAAGACCAAAAATTCAGGTTCTCTCTGGGCTCAAAATCCTCAAAAGACTGCTCCTGATATGACACAACCCAGGATGTGATAATCTGGGGAGTCTGGAAGAACCAGTTTTGCTCAGTGAGCAGCAGAGCAGCACTGAACAGCGTGAAGACTCCGTGTGTGTTAAAACAAGACTTAGAAAAACACTTGGCCATTAAAGTGAAATGCAACCCTGCTGCCTCCACATCAGCATGAACACATGTTGCACAAGCACAACAGAAATTGCTAAATAAACTCTGAAACTCACTTAAACTCGCTATTTAAAATGAATAGAATCCAGCTAAAGGAGTGGTTAGTACAAGTCCCAGACAAAATCTGCCACTTGCCAGAGTGTGCCCCTGAGTTGGTTTGGTTTACTGAATCCAAATGCCACAAGTGCATTTGTCTGCTCGAGATAAGAGCTTCTTTCCAAACTCTGTGTGTCTGGGTTGAGGGCATTAAACATCCTACACCTCACCCAAGGTAGCAAACCGGGCTGGGCAACGATTTGGAACTTTCTTTTTGGAAATCATCTTTGCAAAGATGCAATTGGAAATGCTGCTGCCGAGACTCAAAGGAGTGACGTTGATCTTTGTGAAAAATCAGATATCTAAGAGAATAAATCAGAGACTATAATTCTATTAATCAGAGATGATAAAGAGAATAATTCCAGACTGTATCCCAGTCGTGTGCAAATGGAGCAACAAAGTTCCATGTTTACACCTTGGTCAATACAACCCATAGTGAGAGGTAAATACACCCCTCACAGGAGAACATGGAAATACAGAAAATTGAGAAAAAGGCACTGACTCCCTATAACTTCTGTGTACCTTGGACAATTTTCATTATAGATGGCACTACCACTGCAGTAGCTCAAGAAAATAACTGAAGAGCAAACCTCAGGTTGTGCTATAAGATCAACTGCATTTTTTGTAGATATTTCCAGTGAAGTCTTCGTAGATATTTTCATTATTTCCTTGGTCCCAGCCCAAACTGGATTATCTGACATGTATCATATGCTGCAAGGTATTTGAGTTGCTCACAATTTTGTATAATTTTCAAGAGATAGACTGCTCTCAGATTTAGGCTTCTAAACCAAATTCCTAATTTTTTATCCAGTTTTGTAACCCAGCCAACAGAAGTAATTCTTTGTGTGTATATATGCATATGATCTATAAACACCTTAACACGCCAAAAACTGAAGACGTGGAGAATTTGGAACAACAAAATTACCAACATTTCCACAGCCTCCCTCCCTGCCTTGAAATTTTAAAGCATACTAGCAAAATCATACAAAAAATCAAATTTCCCTGCTTACTTTATATGAAAAATACAGAATATGTAGTGCTGTGCTAAACGGCTTCAGCCCAGAACGGACTAAAAAGTCTTTTGATTGTCAGTTGAGATCACTTAAATGCTGAAATTTTTATAAGTACTGTTCACCAGTCTTTCCTAAAATCCTCAGGATTACATTTGGAAGAAGATATTCTATATTTTTTTTGTTCTGTTGCTAATGCTGCTCCTCAGCCTTACCTCCAAGACAGTTTGCAAGGTAAATTTTGAGCACAAGCAGAGGCAAGGCCGGGGACTGCCTTGCAGGGCTGCCCTGCAGCACAGCTGGCAGCCCTTCTGCTCAGCCCTGTGATGTGGTTACTCCTTCCTCTCCTAAGCACCAGATTCCTGCTCCTGGAACGTGCCAAAATAAACAGCTGGGGTTTAAAAGGAATCCTTCTGTGAGAGTGCTTCATCAGATCCGAGCTGCTGGGGAGGAGGTGAGAGTCACCCAGGGGACACAGGGCAGAGAAGGCAGGAAACTATGGCAAGAATGATTTCTTTTTCCCCCCCCCGTATATATTTTTGCAGTGAATTGGTATTTATTCTATGTTCATGTTGTATGTAATGTGAGACGCTGTGGCAGGAAAGCCAATCAGAGATGGACAAATCCTGAGAGAAGAACAAGTGGTCCAAAATGGAGAAGAATTGCAAATTGGGAGAAAAACCACAGAAATGTTTAAGGACAGAAATGTAAATCCATTACAGCCAAGCTAAAGTGCCAAAACAGGACAAATGAGGCCAAAAATACCAGAAGAACCCATACTTTTATGTATTTTGGCAATTCTGCCTCTCACCTGGCTCTAACTGGAAAATGTAAACGAATATGAATTTAATAATAAAAAAGAGACACAAACATTGCAATAGAATTCCTCCACAAAAGGTTCATTTCATGCTTGGTATATAAAACACGGTTCAGGTGTATCAGAAATTATCCAGCTGTCACTAAATTTTGACAATGATGTTGATAGGATAATCCACATCCAAAAATCCCCTGAAGCGCTGCCTAGCTGCTAAGTCTTCAATCTTACTCCAAGTGTAAAATTTTAGATACCTGGCACTGCAGAAGAGCAACAAGGGACAAAGTATTTCTCCTCTTGATGCTTTATATTTGAAATTATGCAATACCTTCATGTCACTCATAATATTAAATGCATTATATTGCATTTCATTATCATAAATTATCAGCACTGTGCAGCTGAAACATAGTTAAGCCACAAGTAATTTCTGGGTTTTTTTCTTGCTCCTTTTTCTCTTTAATATCCATGCTCTTTTTTTTTTAAAAAAAAATTGTCATGTTTTTATGCCAGAGATACTTTAATTTCACTATGCAGAGGATAGAGAGGTCAGCTGAGTTGTGCCAAAAAGTTAGAGGACCTTAACTGGCTGGCAGTACAGGAAAACAAAAATATAAATCAGGTTTACCACTTGGAATTTTCATTATCATCATGTAGAGTTTGATAGGCATATTACTGCTGCATAAAAGTGATAAATCTGAGGGGTTTTTCCTACGTTTCAAGCCAAGAAATTCTGAATTTCCTCTTCATGCACCTTTAATTCTTTCAGTCATTCTTCTTCCTTTGACTGGATATCATGCATTATTTTCCCAGACATGTTATTACTGCTTTGGTTCCAGCCTATTTTCTTTTTTGTTGCTGTAGTAGCATCTATAAATATTTTCCTTATCAATTTTTTATTTCTATTTTTTTTCTCCCTGTTTCTGTTTGTGTCCTCTCTCTTTTCTTGTTCTCTCTGCTCTGCTACCCCTCTAACATCTGTCTGCTTAAACAATTCTCCCTTTCTATCCTTTGGGCAGAGCCCTTACACATCTGTACATTTCTGCATTTGGGGAAAGGAGGGAACTCTCTTCACTACTTAGAACACATCAACTTATTAAAGATTTCCAGGGAAAACTCCCCACAGAAGCCATGTGTTTTCCTTTGTCTCTCTCCAAAGTCACTGAGCTGCCCTCCCCTTTTTTTTTTCTTCTTTTTTTGGTACAACTCTTTATTTGAGTGGGCTACAAGCAATATCCTGAACAAAATAATGCTCCTGATGTCTGTTTCCTACCCAGCAGCTATGCAAACAATCATCACCCATTTGCAATTCAAGGGCAATGTCTGCACAGTCAGGTATTTAAATGAGGTATTTAGGTATTTAAATGCCTTTCAGAGGTCCCTGAAAATCCCAGACATGGAGGGATGTCTGTAGAAATGAGACAAAAGCTACCACAGAGAGCAGGGAGGGTTTAAAATAACTCATTTGTGGGTAGGAAGAGTTTCCTCCTGTGGCCAGGATGACCAGATCCACCCAGCCATCCCTCTGGATGAGCTTTTCTGTGCCTTTTGGGGCTTCTTGTCACCACTTCTGACCCAGCAGCAGCTGGATTCAGACACGACTTCAGACACTCAAAAGATTTGTGCTACTCCACGGGTGCTGCATGTCCAGCTCTCCTGATTCCTTTCTATCCAGCAGGGACACTGTTTTGAGTGCATTTACTCAGTCAGAATCAGAATTATAGAATATCCTGGGTTAGAAGGGATATCACTGAATCCAATCCCTGGTCTTGCACAGGACACCCCAAGAATCCCACCACATCCCTCAGAGCATTGTCCGAAACTCAACAGGTTTAGTGGTGATAATTCCAGCAGTTCCTCTTTAAATGTGCTCCTCAAATGGGGTTGATTTTATTTCCCCCCAGCCTTTGGCAACAAAAGATAACAACTATTTACATAAACTTGTCTCCATGGGCAATTTCCCCAGCCAGTAAAGGAGCTCATTAATGCACCTTGGAGACGTGGCTTCGTGCTTTGATTTCTTATCTTTCCTAGGTACTCCGCCAAGCTGTCCAACTCGTCCTTTCACCCAAATTATTTTGTCAGAGATATTTAGCCCAGCCATCCATTCATTCTTGTAAATGCCATCTGTTCCAGAAACCAAACCCAGTGACCCTTCTGCAGTCCCTGCTGCTGGGAATGTGTTGCCTCCTGCGTCCGCATCAGGTCCTTGGACTGCAGTCAGCTCAGCTGACACGAGCTCCGTAATTGTGCATCACACACCTCAGGAAGAGAAACTAAACTTGAAAAGTTCCATTGCAGTTAAGATGATTTCCAGCAACTCCAGCTTTGCCAATCCCTAATCCTCACATCCCTGCTCCCTGGCACGGGTTTTGCACAGAAATAACGAGACCCCTGCCCTTTCCCTTCAGTAGCCACACTGAAAGCAGTCCATTGCTTCACAGTTCCTTCACAGCTGTGCTTGGCATCCTGTCATAAAAATCTTCTTCTAGGTCTCAGACATATTGCAGAAGATTCAGAGGATAAAGGCATTATAAGATTGGAAGCCGGCCCATGAGGAAAAACCTATTTGATGAACATTCATTTATTTAAGACCAGGCTGAAATAGGTCCCTGAAGGATGGTCTAATAAACCTTTAAAAGTGTCACCTTGCAGTCAGCTTGCTTTATTGTCAATAAGTCAATGATGGGACACAGAGCAGATTCTTAATAGCCAGCAAAATGATTTAAACATCTATTAAAGAGAGGTTTAACTGGTGCTTGCCACCACTTCTGCATGGGCAATATGTGTTATTTCTTGCATTTTTATGAGGTTACATAACATCAAGTTCGTGTGATTTGCTAAATGCTGGTGCAAAACACAGCTTAGGAGGATGCAGCACAAAGTCTGTTTCGCAGATGTTTGAACTTGCATTTCCTAGCTAGCTTGGGTTTTCATGCATGAGTGGAGGGAGATGGTGGTTTCAAAGATTCCTCTGCTGCTGATCATGTTTACTGCAAATTACAGGGTAATAATTCCACCAGAGCCTTCTATCAAGGACAAATTATGATGAGAGACTCCATAATTAAAACTTTCTTCTGACTTGTAGGTGAAGCTAGTGGCTTCTCTTCTTTTTAAGGTCACCTAATACCACCCAACTTTCATGAAAAGAATTTTAGCATACCATCTGAAAAGAGGTTTCCATGGCATGTTTCCAAATGCCTTGGGATTCAAACCACATCATTCAAATTTTTCTGAGACATCCTTGTCAAAGATATATATTCTGCTAGCCCTTGATAGTGTCCACATCGTGGCAAAGACAGGTTTTTAAAAGTTTGTTCATGCTCAGGAAAAATTTCTTAGACCTGCTGGTCCATATTGTGTCTGGGCACTGAACCACCACTGAAGTTCAGGCTCATCCATCTTTTCAGTTTCTCCATCACTTGAAATTTTAGAAAGATAAGAACTTTTCAGAACACTTGTCTGCGCAGGTGGGACAAAGGATCTGAAAAGACCAGGAGGGAGAGTTGGCAGTGGGGAGGAAAAGAAATAGAAACCAGAGATTGTACAGAAAGTGGGATGTGGGCAAGTGAGGGAAGAGAGCACAAATGAGTTTCTACCCAAGAGTAAAAGGGAGAGGGAAGAAAGGCAGCTGTCTAAGAGTGGGGATGACTGAATTAGGACTGTCACCCATTGGAATAGGGTTTGTCAGCCTATGAGACAGAAAATCTAGGAAACACAGGTCACAAGTGTCCAGATCTTTGAGTCTGGGATAACTGCTGAAACAGAACTTCACACTATCTGATCATGAGGTATTTTTGCAACAGTTTGAAGTTTCTATAGGTAATTGTTTCAATGCCCTGATATTGCGGCAGTCCTGCAAGCCTCACCTCTGGTTTGGCCAGGGAAACCAAGTCCTGACGCCAGGGAAACCAAGTCCTGACCCCAGGAAACACCAGGCTGCAAAGACAGGTGGAAAGGCTCTGTGGGTGTCATATAAACCAGTTCCTAACAGGTTAGCTCAAAGTCATTCCACCAGGTTAATATCTCACTGGAGCCAAGGAGCCTGGTTATATTTTAATGGTCAGATGTTGAACTTCAGGCAGCCACCTATATTTCTGTGCTACTGGCAGTAGTCAAAAATTAATCCTTGGACTCTTTAGCAAAATGATGGGTTGTATTTTCAAATTCTAGGATTAAACCTGTTGGGACTGGTTCTAAAAAACTTGAATAGTAAAATTGTTCTCATCCAATCAAGAAATAGAAGCAGCAACAAGTTATTCATACTCAACTGTAAACCCTCACATTTCTGAGGGTCACAATTGACCAAAATACATTTTCACAAAGTATTTGACAAAGAATTTTGAGTAATTAAGAATATGCAGCCTGCAGAAACCTGGTTCTGCACACACTGGCCATTCAGAGTCAAAAGCAGGGCTAAAAATACCCCTTAAAATTATGAGGTATTTTTCTAATGCTTCCGTTTCTCCTGTATCTAAATGCAGTCAGATACTACAGCAATGAGCCCCAATACATATTTTATTATGCATATACATGGTCAGAATATTTTCTTTCAGTTTTTAACACTATTTTTAAACAGTATCTTCATTGTTTCACCATAGCTGAATTACTGGCAAGAACAAGCAAAAAACACTGTGGAGCTCTTGAATGCTGAGCTGTATTTTGGCTGCATATATCCATTTTTTTAGCATAAATCTCAAACCACCACCAATTCATGCTCTATTTAATGTGAATGTTCTTACCACAGTAACAAAAAATAATGGGAAATTGAAGACCAAATTTTTCTTCTCAGACCAGCAGAACAGAAGCCCAAGGTATTCCCTCCTTAGTTTGATCTCTAAATGCAAGCTCTGTATGCATCCAGATCAGGCCAAAACAGGTTATTGCTGGTTTCTGCTTTTGCTGCAACTACACCCCTACCTCCACACACACTCACTGGGTGCAGGGAGAGATGGTAAAACATTCATAATTCTAGTTACATTCAGATTTTCCTTCTCCTGTGAGAGCTATCACAGTGATAGTAGCACTCACAGTACACCAACATTTAAAAAACACCTCTCTCTGTCCACAGCGATTATCAAGAATGAAGATAAAGCTGCAGAAGACACTGGCTTTATTCCCACAGAAGCAATATGCCATCAATTTGAGGTCAAACACCAAGTTAGAGGTGTTTCATTAAAATTTAACCTCTGGTTCTAAACTGTCTCACGTGAGCAGGCAGGCGAGTCACGCACACCGCTGTGAGAGTGATTTGGAGATGCTTAAATCATTGACCTGTAACCTGGGAATGACTTGGCTGGTAAAACATTGGCTTTCCTGGTTAAAAAAACCCCAGAGGACAGCGTTTGAGGGCACGGTAATGTCATTTTCATATCTGTCAGAGGAGGGGCTGCAACTCCCTCAGCTTTGTGCATAAAGCACAAAATGTGCAGAAATAAGTGAGGGCATTCAGAGGTGCAGCAGCCAATAACCCCGACCCAAACATCACTGTCAGGATTCCAGAGACTGAGTGTGTTGTGGCCCAGCCATAAATGAAGCTGCCTTTCTGCTCTTTCAGCTCTAACACTTGCACCTTGAGGACCAGCGTTTTTGTAACTTTGCTCTGACACCCAGACCACAGATCTGGGCTGCAGATGACATCCTGATATTCCATAGTTCATTTTCAAGGCCAGATAATTCAGTAGTTGATGGGAAAACACTGGATTTTTCAGACAGCAAGACAATACCCGGCACCTGTGCATCTTTTTCTCCTCTCCTCTCTCTGGTTTTCTCCTCCTCTCTCTCTGGTTGATTCATGGCTCAGCTAATTCAATTTATATATATTAACAATTCAATTTGTATTTCTTTTCAGCGAAAATTGAGAGTTCAAGTCGTGTGTTTACTATTCAATAGTGTTTACTATTCCTGACTGTGACTCAACCTAGGCTCTACATATAATTTTTTGCACACATTTATTCCCTGGTGCCACCTGGAGAATTCCTGTAGACATTCCCCAAGACAGCCATTACCAAGAAACAAACAACTCTGGCTGGATAACACATAAGTCTCATACAATGCTTTATGATATTAATATTTTAAACTAAAATATTTCTAAGAACGCAACATAATGATTTTTTGGGGAAAAAATCCACTTGCTTGCACCAGCAGTGCAATTTTCATGACTCCTGCCAGCAGCCAAGTGCAGCAGCACTCCATGAAGTTTTTGCTGGTTCTCTAAAAAATTGCTCCATCTTTTGCTTCATTGACTTCTAAATATAGAAGTAATTGTATTATCTGCTGTAAGTATTAATGCAGCAGCTATAATTTACCACATTTCTTCTACTCTATTAAAATTTGCACACTTTTTATGTGATTTTTTATATGGTTTGTTTTCATACTTGCCCAAAGGCCTTTTCTGGTTCTCTCTATACACCTATTAAATACCAGCTAAAACAAAATACCACACCATCATCACTCTGCTGTGAGCAAGAAATCAACCATGTGGGCTAATACAGTTATTTGTGAGGGGGAAAAGAGGAAGGAAATAGACATCACTCTATAAACTCCCAGAAATGTGACTTTATGAAGCAGAGGACAGTTTGAAGGCAGCTGATGGATTGCTGCAGCCCACAAATAACTCCTGTGAGGAGAGTCACATTGGTACTGAACACTAAAAGTCAGATTGGCAGACAGGCTGGGAAAGAACCCTAAACTTTCCACTGCCCTCTGGTTCTGTAAAGGCTCTTCCTGTTAAATATCAGCACATTAAAGTGGTGGAACAAAGAGAAGGGTGACAGAGAGAAGGATGACCAAGCGTGCGTGTGGGACCTGTTTGTTTATCTGCTTGGCTTTCTTTAGAGATGAATCTCCAGGAAGACTTCCCTGAAACCTCTTTGAAAACATAAGACAGTGGTTCTCTTTCACCCCAACGATGTTCCTGGGGGAATTCAGTTGTTCCCAGCAGCAGAGCCTGGCCCACAAAAGCATCATCAGCCTTTCAGATTGTGAGCGATGACACAAGCTCCAACAATGATCTGATAAGGCCTCACTCCGAGGTTCTCTGGGGAAAACAAGTGCTTTGCTACTTTATTTCACTAATTAAACCCAAAATGTCCGTGTCCTGGCTGCTGGTTGGGCTGCCAAGATTCAGTGCTCTTCTTTTGTGTGTCCCTGACCTGCCATTGATGTCAGCTGCCTCAATTAGCCTGCCAAAAAAATCATAGGACAGGGGGGACCCTGCCAGACACGCAGTGTCCTTCCACTCCTCTGTTTGCTGTTTGGAACAAGAGAAAAAACAATAATTTAACTCTTTCATGTGTCTCCATCCTTTACTGCTTTCCTTTTGTAAGATCATTTAATGTGCCAGTGGTCTCCCACCTGGTACTTTGTTCCTCTTTGTCCTTATAGACATGATTTTTTCATAAGGTGGAACAGCAGACTGGCAGAATTTCCAGCAAGAATGGCAGATTTTATTCTTTTATTTCTACAAAACTGTGCTCCAGAGCCCCCAGCACAAACAAACAAACAAACAAATCCAGTACCCTGGGAAGGACCAGGTTTGACATGAGCAGAAGTTCTTATAGATATATTCCCTATAGCTATTTTCCTTTTGGAGGTAAATCACCCAAATCTCTACAGTCTCATGATAGGCTAAACCTCTGGAGAAAATCTCCATCTCTTAAATAGATGCAGTTATATAAAAATCTCTTCATCTTCTAATGCAGGTTTTGACAAGATTACCTGAGTCTTCTAGTAAAATAGGATCTAATTCAAAAGGTAATTAAGGTTTGTTTATGTTGTGGAATTTGTGCTTGGTACCTTTAATAAACCTGTTCAATAATGTTGCTTGGTCTGAGGTTATCAAACTAAAAATGCCTTCTTTTGATGGCACTGATTTCTGAGAATGTATTATTCAAGTAACAAATGCTTCTTTTTGTGGACATTCTATCCTAGTAAACACATCTGTAGCTCTTGATGAACAAAGAAAAAGAATAATTAAAGAAAAAGTGGAATAAAGAATTTTAATCATTGAATTGCACAGATATCCTACATTTGGCAAGCCGTTTTAGGCTCCAGCCAAGATTTGATGAGGGACAAAGATCTCTGTGTGAGTTTCATTAGTGGGAGGACTTAGTCCTACAAATCCCCTGGGTACTGACAGAAAACAAATGATCCATGCTTGCTAAAAGGGATTGGAATGGAAATGTCTGAAATATCTGAAATGGAGATAAATATTGGGAACCTAATTTTCCGTCTCTGTGCTAAAAGCACAAATTATATGCTCTGTCTTTAGTCTTTCAAGCAAGGAGGGTGCATCCAGCAGTCCTGAGCAAAATCCTTCCAACACGCAGCAACATTTCCCTGAATTATTGAGACTGCTTGCTGATGTAAATAGTGAATATATTCTCCTCCTTGATGGCCATTGCACCTTCTTCTGACAAGATTTCCTGACTCCTTGGGTGGGTGTCCCAGATCTGGCTGAGATAATTAATTCACTCCTTGGAAGCTGGTCTGTTTTGGATTTAGAACGAGAATGGTGTTGATAATGACGTTTTAGTTGCTGTCAGGGTTAAACCACAGCACTTGTCACTTCTAAAGCTGTCACCACAGAACTTGTCACCTCCAAACTCGCTCCTCTCCCTTCTCCAGAGCTCTTCTTGGCAGCCCATGGCAAGGATCCCATAGAACACACAGAAATACAACTTTTCAGTGCTCTGGGGTTCTGCCGGGGTCCCAAATTCAGGATTTTTTAACACAAAAAAGTGCCAGTGGTGCTTGTATTGGGCAGGGCTGCAGTAAATTTTCTGTGTCCCTCTTCACCCTCAGCCACAGCTCAGTCACCACCCCTGAGCACAGATTTCAGTGTCTCAGGTGATTTTGTCTCACTGCTTTGTTCCACTGACCTGTTATTCTGCAGTGAATTAGTTCTGAAGTACTTAATTTGTGAATCACAGCTAACATTCATTGAAGCATTTACAGTTCAATGCCATGCCATGGGTTTTTTTCTGAAACAAACCCAGCCAAAAGAAAAATTTAACCTCAGAATGCAGTTCCTTATTTTGTCTCCAATTTTTATAGGGCAGAATCTTTTAGACGGGTAGCCAAAGGGAATAAATTGATTAAAGTCACAGCTTTCCATTGTTCCACTTGTAACTGAAACAAAATGAAAACTGATACAGAGAACATCCAAATTCTCTCCAGAGCAACTCTTTCTGCACCAGCAAAGCTGATGTTTATTTAAATATTAAAGGGCGGATAACAAAATAAAATTACCTAAGGCATTTTGTTGCATGTTGACACAATCTTAATTAACTCAATAGCAACAAAACTCAAACACACATGAAGAGAAAAGCAGTTTAAGAGAGACTTTAAATAGAAGGAATAATAAACAGCATTTATGCAAAGAAGATGAAGCAAAACATTTTTAGGATTTAAATGTATGTAATGTCCTAAACAATGTTGGTTTATTTACAAATTCATTATAAATTCTAGGCATGGGGATTATGTTGATACATTGAGGGAACTTAAAAGGAAAAAAAGAGAAAAAATCATAAGTGGTGTGACACTACCACCTACAAAGAGGTGCCATAAATTTGCAGTTCTAACATTCATGGCATAATAAATCAGAATTATATTGATATTGAATTAGGATGATGGAAAGTAACAGGGGTGAATTAGTGCGAGTAGAATGAATTAGGCAAGATGGGAACAAAATAATGGAAAGCAGGAACATGGAAAATATGATCCCTCCAATAGTTAGGTAATGCATTGAAAAGCAGAGCAGATGAAAATTGTGTGTATACATACATTAAAAAATTCTCACAGATCCTGCCAGGAATCTTAATTTTGCCCAGAGCCATGGCTTATTAATAAAATAGCCCAATCTAAACACAAATAAATCCATTGTTTTTGGAAGATGAAAGAATTATAAATTGTTGTAAAATACCATCTCTCTAAATTGAGCAGCATCCAAGACAACTTTATAAGCAACAGCTGTGAAAAAATTTGCATGGCAAAAAAAAAAAATTAAAAAGAAAAAAAAAAAAAAAAAATTCAGAAACAAAAGCAACCACACAGTTGGGGAAGAGATGTTCTGGGCTGCTGCTCTCTTGGCTGCCAGAGCAAATATTTGGTGTCAACACGGACAAATAAATATTGTATGTCTGAGTCACCATTTCGAGCACAGAACTGCTCAATCAATGGCAATATGTATTAATAGGATTGCAATTCTTTCCCACCATTTTCAGGGTATAAGCAAGAGCCTTCAGGAAAAATAAACAATACAGGCCGTCCATGAGTAAAATGTGAGGGGGAAGGTTTTGGTTTGCCATCAGTGTTGCTGAGCTCTACTATTTAGGTGTGCACTCTCACCCGCTGAGATTTTTAGAGAGGTGTCTCTGCCTGAATTAAGGGGCAAATGAAGGCAATAGTGGGGATTTTATCTAATAGTAAATGTGAAAGGTTGAGAGAAAGAGAAAGAGAAAAAGAGGTGGTGGTGGGGAAGAGAAAGAGAGTGACAGAAACAGATTAAGTAGAAAAAGTCACCACTCAATGGGTCCCAAGTAGATGTTTTTCTCCCTTTTTTTTTGATTGAGTTTCAGTGGGCTTGAACACTTGTACAGATTCAACAATGATTTTATTCTTTTGTTTCCCCCCCCAGCCTTCATTACATCACTTGGTGCTCTCTGGTACCAGGCTGATGAAGGAATAAAAGCCATTACTAAACTCTCCAGAATGTTGAGAATGCTTTCACTTTCCATTTTACAGCCAGTCTGCATTTGTATTTGACAATTTTGGTTCAAGAAACTTGTTCGTGTTGGCTGGGTTAGCAATTATTTTCTGGCAAAATGAGTTCAGGATCATAATAAATGCATCTTCCTTGGGTTCCCTGAGTCTGTAAACTGACAAATCTCTGCTTTTGGTGAACTAATGATTTACAGACAGCAAATACATTCTCTTTTTGTCTAAGGAAATCATAAGAAACGGGATTTTCATGCACATGGCACAGCATAACAAACAACCTCACCAGCAAACCAACACCAAAGCACTCGCACTGGGATAGTCCCTCTTTGTAAAACTTTGGGGTTTCATTCTTAAACAAGAAAGAACAAGTATTTTTCTCAGTGAAAAACATGCTAGCACATTCATTTTAAGCTCAGGAGGTATTTCCTTTGTCCTCCTAGCAATTGTATCCCACACTTCAACCTTGTATTCCCTCAGATGTTAGTGAAACAAAATTTTTAAGTGGAAATTTGACATCTGACAGCAGAATAATATCAACAGAGTTACGAATATGAAAGTGTTTGACAGTGGAAGCAAAGGGCAGTTTCAGTAGCAGACAGCACTTCATTAGTTACATGGGTGGCTACAGCATCTTCCCAAAACAAAGAAAAAGGAAAAGGAGTGCAACTCAAGTTTTGAAAAAGCAAAAGTGCTCTGTTTTATTTTTGCTGTACAAAACCTTCAGTGTTTGCTCCAGTCCTGTGGGGCCCAGGACTGAGAAATCCACACTCAGCTCCCTGCACCCCTTAAAGTCTGAACCTTAACAAAATGTACTCCCTAAATACAGTCTTATTTTTCTCCAAGTTTTCCCCCAGTCCTTTGCAGATGATGCTCTCTAAGAGCTGTGCCTTCCCAAGCCCTTTCTGAACACTGAGCAGGAATTATCCTGAATCTCCCTTACGTAATTTGATGCCAATTCTGCAAGGAAATGAATCTCTCCATCTATCCCCGGAGTCTTCACGACTTTCCCACGCAGTTCCCTGCTCAGGACATCTTGAGCAGCTTAGCCCAGCCTCAGATCTCAGGGTAACAGAGCTGCACATTTATTTGCCATTCATGGAAAGCATAAACAGCTGAGGCTTCAGGAAGTCTATTCACAAGCATGAGAGCCTGACAATACTGGGTGCATGTGGACATTTCTGAAACATCCAGCAGCTAATTTAGAGGTTTCTGGGGCTTAGCTAAGGTCTGTTACAGAAGCTTCACATTTTTACAAAATAATCTGTTCCTTTTCATTACCTCACACTCCACTGGCTACAGGGATTTGAGTCTGGGCTCATCTTTATTTGTGCAGGAGAAATTCAGACGAGGAGTCAGGGGTTGCTTCTCTCACTTTCCCAGAAGGCCTAACCTTGCTGTGAGAAGTTCTCCAAGACACTCTTTTTCCACGTCTCTACAGCCTCTAAAGTTTGTTTGGATACAGATGGGATATAGGAACAATTTCTAAGAAATCAGTGTCTCCCAACTCTCTCCATAGGGACAAAACCCCAGGGTTGTTTGTTCTGGCTTTACATCATTGCCTTTGATTTGTATTAGTCGAACTTCCTCTAAATGTTTTTAACTTACTCATCACTAATTTCCTCTAATTCCAGACTTGTTTGAGGGCTCTCAAAGTGTTGCCTCTAATTTGTAGGAACAGGAGTGGGAAAGCTGGATGGCTCCTTTGTCATTGTAAGGGGCCCAGACCCCTCATCCCAGCCCACAAAAAGCAGTGGAGCTCCTTTATTTCTGTCACTTTTTCAGGATTAGGAGATGATGGAATGCAGGGACGTCCTTACAGCCCTGTCCCTCTGCACTGATGTTAGAGATGACGTGCAGACCTTGAGTAGCCACCTCCTGAAACAATTCCTGGAGAAAAAGCCTCTGTGCCTTACCAAGACAATTCTTCATTCCTCTTTTGAAAACGAGGTGAGAATGGCAGTGTTTTACTATTGCTTACAGCCACAATAAATGTGACAACAATTTCCCCTTACTGGAATGTCAGTAGAGGGGAAAATAAACCTTCGTGGGGACAACACCAGATTTAGGGTCTCTGGCAAGGTCTCAGAAGGACCAGAAGCATTAGTATGTTACATTTACACTGTTAAGCTTCTTCTGAGAGGAACTGGTTGTCCCTGACACGAACAGTTATGGATTTAATAACAAAGCCTGTTGCACCATTTGGGGCAAAAACCCTTTCCTGGTATTTTTGCTCTAAATAAATTTCACCCAGATCCAAATATTCCTTCTTTATTAACCTGCAATACTCTTTTTTTAAAAATCTAAAATGCAAGGCTCCAGTCATACAGTTGACACATTATTTGGCTTAAAGTACAGCAGGTGTTTGATTCTGCTTAAAACTTTTTAAAGTTGCTAAAGATTTTAGGAAAGTATTATGTAAACACACCTGTAACCTCAGGTGAAAAAAAAGCCTCATCATATATCAAAGCATCCCAGAAGAGAGATGAAATCACTGATATTTATGTTGAAACTGCAGATAGGCAAATATTAGTCTTTTCTGTACAGGCAATTTAACATATAGGCACAAGAATGCACAGAACACTCAAATTTAAATTTAAACTCATATTACCTTTGTGTAAAACCCTGAAATTTTAGGAAATTAAATCCTGCTGCAGGTGGGAATGAGGTTTGCTGGCCACCACGCAGGATGTAAATTAGGTTCTGACATGTGACTCACAGACTTAAAGAGTGGAAACATTAAAACTCATTTTACATTCCTGAATATTCCGAATAGAAAGAGATCCTGCATTGAGGCCTTCAAAGTACCTGTATGATGAAAGAATGCACAGCTTTCTTAGAAAAGTGCTTTGTGTGATGTGAGGCCTGTTAATCTCTTTGTAGTCAATAAAACTGAACTGCTTCTGAAATTTTTCCTCATTTCTTTTTAAGTGAGGGCAGCTTGCTGGGGCCAACTCCAGTTTTCCTAAACAAACCATTCTAAGAAGATTCTTAAATGAATTTAGAGGATTCTTAAATGGATTTAGAAGATTCTTAAGATAAATTTAGAATCCCAGAGGGAGGAAGAAGGGAAGGCTAGAGAGAGGGATGTACTCTGAAGCACAATCCCTTCACACTGTAAAAGCTGGACTGAAAGGTTAAATAACTATTTAACTGTAGTGAACTTCTGCATGAAATGACTTTAAAGCTTTTTATGTATGAAGCTCACCGATTGCCAGAGTGTATTGAAAGAATTTTTTCCATTGTCTTCAGGTTTCACTCCATAGGCTCCATGTGACCTCACATCTGTTTCCATACACTGAGTTGCCATGGAGCTTCCTGGGGATGGAAAGCTCTAACAGGCTGAGACAGAAAACATGCACGTGGATCAGTGTCCTGGAAAAAGTGACTGGATACCTTTTGACTTCCACTGGATAGAGCAGAATTAAAATTAAATCCAGCAAAAAGTTATGTGCAGGCTCACCTGGTACTGAAATTAAAGCAAGGAAAGGGGATATTTGCTGAATAAGAATATGGCACATGAAATTGTACTCTTATTTATGTCAGTGGAAGGTCTAGTCCAAAAAGAACAGCTATTTGTTAAAGTAATTCAGTAATAAGCAGCAGAACTCCACACTAAAGGACAAGTTATACAGAACAGAATGCCTCATTTTTTCCTTGTCTCTAATTATACAAAAAAATATTAATCATGACAGAAAAAGAGCTCATGGCACACAAGCAAAGAAAATGTTAATTCTGAGATGTGCAAAGACGTGGCCCAAAATGAAAAGTATCTCTTTGAAAAACACTGATTTTTTTGGTTGTTGTAGCAACAAGTCAGGAGGATAGGGAATAAGGAAGGAAAGTAATTTAATGTATTATTTATATCCAGGATTTTACCTTGACTCTTGTCCTGATATCCCTTATTAAATCCATAAGCAGATGCAAGCAGGTTTATCTGTTTCTGTGTAAAACCAACCTTTGCTCTAAACAAAGTTCAGTCAAAAGATGCCTGGGAGAAAGTGCATTTACATTTACATCTAAATTTGCCAGGGAGGATCAGACCACCGTGACTTCCTCCTTCATTCCCTCCTCCTGCTGCAGACTGGGAATCAAGGAAACAGCAGGGCCTAACACCACCTCCTAGGATCCTGCAAATTGCTCTTAACTGGATGCAAATTCTGGCTTAATCTGCCTCAATTCTGCTTTAATTACAGCCCTAAATCCTGGCCCTGCTTCAAACGAGCTCTCCAGAGAGCTGGGCTGAGTTCTGAGTGTCCCACCATGCAGAGCACGGGGAGTGCTCAGATGCATCCCCACAAAGGATGAAGGATTTACGTGTCTGGATCTCACCCAAACCAAATTTGGAAGGAATCGCTCAAATTTGCTTTGAACCCTTCGCGTTTCATGAGAACCTGTTGAAATTCCAGGTGAAACAAAACCGGTGCGAAAACCTGTTTCTGTATCCTCTTGTGAACCCACACTAATTCAGCATTTTAAATCTATATAAAATAAGTTCACGTGGTTCTACAAGGACAGGGACCTGGCCCTGTAAAGGCAGAGGCCTAACGTGGTCATTTTTGAAAGAAATTCAACAGGAAATAAAACTGCAGTGTGACATCTTGTCTAACACCAAAATTGCGTTTAATCTCTAAGTCTAAGGACAAGACTGTTTTCCTTTTATTTATTTTCTTTCTCTGTCAGGGTTTTACTTGGATATAGAGTTGAAAAACTGAATGAGGGCCAATTGAAAATGAGAAGCTATGTGGCGTGAAAGCTGTAATCTTTGATGAATGAGAACTTCAGAGGATGCAAATCATTCTTTACAAAGGATTTGAAACAAACAACCAAAAAATCATCATGATTAGGCATGGGCCTGAAAACGTGGAAGATTCACAGAATGTGTTTAAGTATTTTCCAATAGAATGGCTCCTCCTTTACTCCTTTTACACAAAGTGTTGCTGAGAATCACTTTCTTTATATTTTTTAATTCAGGTTGTGGCCCTTTTCTCTTCCTCTTTCTCTTCTGTCTTCTCTGTCAGATGGAATCTCATCCTGGAAACCCTTATATTGCTTTAGTAGATATTGGAGAGAGCTTTACCAAAGAAGAAGCAGATTTTTGAACCATTTTTGGAGTGAGTTCCACTAGCACCTAATCCAGCTGCCATGCACTACATCATGATGTCACCCAGAATATAATAAGAAAGACTAAAATGTGAATATTTTTACACTCTATGTTTTTAAAGCTTCAGCCTTGATGGCTTTAGCAGACGTCGACTCATTATATTTATTACCTCTGATATTACTTTAGCTGCCTAGAGCTGATTTAAATTCAATATTTGGAACTGTATTTTCTAATATTAGGAAATGTGCTCAAGCCTCTTTCTTTCCATATCACATTCTATAATTTATTGCTTTGTTTCCAGCATGTCTGATATTGACAAACACTACACAAAGTCTGAATCCAGGGATCCAGACAGACTCTGTTATGCTGTCCAAACAAGAAAAATTGGGCCTGATGCTGTTACTTTCATTTGCTGTGTAAATGTTCTACTTAAAATAATTAAGCAGCAAATTTCTTTTGTGCCTGAAACTCTCCCGAGGGTCTTGATGAAGTGGACATCAAACGTGGTTGCTGTGTAGTGACCGAGCTGCATCAGATCCTAGGGGATTATCAGGAAAGAAACTGCAGAGGGAGATGTTTTAAAAGTTGACTTTTAGAGTCAAAAATATTTAAGAATTTAACTGCACGGTGCACTCAGCAAAACCCCAGGACACAGCAGCCACAGGTGCTGTGTTCCAAAACGCCCCGAAGAGAGAGACACAGATTCCCTACAGGCATTAAATAAGTGTTGGCACTTCTTGCAGAAGTATTTTTGGGCATTCCAGCCCAGCAGATGCCACATAAAAGTTCCTTAAGAAAACAGTTAGATAAGATCTATTATGATGTTAAATCTGAATACAAAAATAGGTTGCCTAAGGCAACAGGAGGCAGATAATAAAAGACAGAGCGGGAGTGGCTGAAAATAGGTTTGTTGACTTAAAAAAATAATTCAGAAATCTATTTATTTTTATGATAACACTTAAGACGGAGAAAAAAACCCAACAAACAACAACCACTGGAAGAATTGCTGTGTTCTCTAAAGTGGGGCAGGGAGTCATCAAAGTACAAAGTAATCCAAGATTATGATTAAAAAATAAAACCATTCCCAAAAGGATAATAAGGAAAATGTACCAGCTTGTATGAAAGTGCAGTGGATTTGTCAAGAAATCTTGATTTTTAACACCTTATCTTGCAAATGATTTTCTTTAATTTTGTTGCTGATGTTAGGGAATAGTTGCCATTTATGGCAAGGAAAATGAATTTGGTGTGTGAATGGTCTGATATTGAAAATTGAGGTTGCATCGTGGAAAGATCCATGGAGATGCTTTGCACTAATATCAGCAGTACTCCTCATTTAGTGAAAGCCAATGCAGGCAAAATATAAAATCAAATTTTTGAGCTTTACTGATGATGGGAACTCCTATTCTTTCCAATTTTATTTTTAAACTTAATTTCTCAATATCTCAAACTACTTGTGTTTATCACCGACAAATAATTTCTCTAGAAGAGAGAAAGTGGCAAATAAGAATATTATAAAAATGCCCAGGATTCCCACTGGATTAAACCTTTATCAGTGGCAGTGAGGAGACCACCCCATGTGGCTCATGATGCAAACTGCTTCAAGGAGAGGGTTCAGGACAAAATTTTGGCATTATTTGAGTAATTAAACTTCTTTCCTCCTCCTAAGACTGCACATTCTTCATGTTCAGTTCTTTAACTACTTTGTGCTTGACCTTACGGAGAGAGACCACATAAATCTGAGCCTCTGAGTTGCTCTGCTGAAATCAGCAGGTTTGTGGGATCAGGGTCTCGCTTGGAGGGACCTGTTCTTTCCCAAGGAATGTTATCTCCATGTGGGATGCCTGAAGCAGGCATGAGGGTGAAAAGAACATCGTGGGCAAACCATACCCAAAGCTGTGCAGGCACCTTGCTCTCATTTGGGAGATCCCAAAGGTCCTTTCCATCAATTAGGTTTTAATGACTCTCCTTGTCAGTCTAGAGGATATGGGATGAAATTCCGCACTGGATCAGAGAAGAATAATTAATAAACATTAATTGCCAGCTGGGCTTGAACCACTACAGCATGAAATAACTGCAAGGTTTGTTTAAGATGAGATACTAAACCAGAAACTCCAGTGAGAATTACCCAAGGGGAGAGGCATAACCAGCAACAAACAACAGCTCTGCTCACTTCTCTGTGTCTGCTTCCTGAGCTGGCACCAACTCCAAAGGAATTGTTCCTGTTTATGTATTAATTGTGAAGGGTAAATAATCTTAATCCTAGTTTTGAGAGGCCTATTTAAACATGAAATCATAGAATGGTTTGGGTTGGAAGGGACTTAAAAATGATTCAGTTCCACCTTCTGCTGTGGGCAGGGACACCATCACCTACCCCAGGGTGCTCCCAGCCCCAGTGTCCAACCTGGCCTTGGGCACTGCCAGGGATCCAGGGGCAGCCACAGCTTCTCTGGGCACCCTGTGCCAGGGCCTCGGCACCCTCACGGGGAAGAATTTCTTCCTCTTACCTGATCATAACCAGAGCTGAAGTCCCAGGTTTGATTTAAAGAAATGTGTTTTTGAGGATGTCTGTAAGGGCTGCTTCTTCAAATCTTCCCAACTTTGTTTCTCAGGGAAAGATCAAACAGCAGAAGCAACACCCTTAAGTACTACTG
Organism: Oreocharis arfaki; assembly: GCA_013398015.1. NCBI lineage: Eukaryota > Metazoa > Chordata > Aves > Passeriformes > Paramythiidae > Oreocharis > Oreocharis arfaki. Next base: position 479,717 of record VZRR01005326.1, read on the forward strand.
ATTTTCCATTGCTGCCCCAAACCCAATGGTTTAGAAATACAGTGTGAAATCAAATAAATCTATTTTCCACTGGGTTAAAAAAAAATTCGAGGTATACAACCCCAGATGGGCATTTAGCCATGTATAAGTACCTCAGATACATTAATGCACTGCAATGGCTACATTACTGCGCAAACAGAGGCTGCCAAATCGCAGTTTCATCTCTTGAAGGAGGCACAACACAATTACTTCATGTACTTTGGGGCTAGAAATAACCCCAGCTTTAACTGCTCCCTGCTTTTCGTGTCCCGTTTGCCTCTGAAAGCGAGCCCAGAGCTGGAACACTCCTCATCCTGCACACCAACATCCCTGCAGGACCCGCCCTGAGCGAGGCTGTGGGGAACCCAGACAGCTCCCCACGGTGGAGAGCCGACCTCCTCCTAAAAGCAAACAGCCCCTTCTGCCAGAAGGATTCCACTGAAGTGGAATGCCCACCAAAAGCTGGACGTGTGCTTTCCTTGGCTGCAGCACGGGCAGCCTGCCCTGCCCTTGGGAAATAGTTGCAGGAGCAATTTTAGCTGCTGTGAATGGCACTGGGAGCGTCTTCCATAGTTTCTGGCTGGAAACGTCTGGCACTTCATGTGATGGGCCCACAGGTGAATGACCCACCTTTAAAATAAAGTCAGTCCTTCCCTGCAATTACACAGGAAAAATCCCACTGTTTTCACAGAAATCAGGTGAATTAAATGTCAGTTCTGACTTCTTCTGTGTTTCAGATGTCCATTGAGGCCACTAATGACATAAACTACTTTTATGCTAGTATGTAAAAAAAATAGTATCCTTAATCTCTGTTTTCTCTGAGAAATCTGGATATAAATTGCTGCTAAATATGGATATACCTTTAAATAAATTCAAAGCTGTGGTGGAGAGAAAATATTTTTTAGTTTCCTACAAAATACTCTTGGACAATGAATACAATGGACAGTAGGCAATCACAGGTCATCATTTTTCTTTATGCAGTTGAGAGGGAAAAAATGTGCAAAGTGTAAATTCAAATATTTTCTATAGCTGTTGAAATAATTATTAAAACCCAGAATATGAGCTAAATGAATACAATCCATATTGCAACTTGTCAAATCACTGCATCAACAGAAGACAGAGAACAGCTGCTATGTTTGAAGTTTGGTGGGAAAAGAGCACTTCGTGTATTTTCGATGGCTTAAGTCTTTCTGAAGCCCTTTGGATGATTTATGTTAAAGATAGGCTGCACTTAGGTGGGTTCAAGTTGCTGTGTGAAAACCTGCCAAGCAAAGCACAGAGAATTCCATAATTCCTTAGTGAGATGGCTTTTTTTCCCCCTCCTCAAAAACGCTGGAAAATAAAATAGCAAAGCTGCAAACACAGACAAACCAACCTACACACATATGAATACAACAGAAAAGTCTCTTATTTGCTCTTCTCAGACATCTTCCACTGCTCCAAGGCTGTCCCTTGCTGCATCAAATCTCACATTGTAAGAAAACACACCTCAAACCCATCAGTAAATAAAGGCATTATCAGCATTGTTCCTGTCAAAACTGTCTCGCACCAGAGGAATTAATTTCTCTTACAAACTCATGTGCTCGTAGGAAACTCTCCTGGGATGTGATCCCTTGCTTCAGCACTTTTTGTAAAGGGGGGGAATGACAGCAGGTGGATAATTCCTGAAGGCTGCCCTGCCAAACTGAAGCTCCCCACGTCATGTCAGCCATGTGGGCACGAGGTTTTTCCCCACAGGGAGAAATGCACACTCATTTCTGCAGATAAACTCCTTTCCTCGGTGCTAAATCCATGTCAGCATCGTTCCTTTGCTCTTCCACACCTGCTGGAAGTGACTCTGAGCATCAGCAGAATTCCAGGGATGGACAGAGAACTGCTGTGTTTGGAAACATTCAAACTGGTTCCATCCTTCTCCATCCCCTCCTCCTGTCACCACACCTGATGGCTCCAGCAAGACATCAACATCTGAATGCCCCTTAAAAGCAGGCAGAGGATGTTTTGGGACCCCAACCCGAGTGTCTGGAGTATTTGTGCACCCCTCTAATCTGCTTTTTGGTTATCCTCATTGTCACAAGCAATGCCAGCTTGCTCTTATGGGATGTTCCTTCCTCAGCACTTTGCAGTGGGAGGCCACTTGACAATCAAATGTAAATTCCAGGCCTCATTCTCCCAGGGACTCAGAACCACCCACCAGAGACTCAAGGAAGGTCGAACAAGATTTATCCTTTATAGCTTAACTGAAAGTGTCTTTTCCTGCCAAATAACTCTGTTATGTTTTTATGGCCCAGATCTCCATCCTCAGCTGTTTATTTGCAGATAGCAGCAGTGCCACAGGCAATTACCTTTAAACATCCTACGGCAATGTTAGATAAATAGAAAATAATTGTGTCTGTGGGTGGTTTTCCCCAACATTTTAAGTATTCCTTAAATGCTTTTAAAGGCTTTTTGCTCAACCAGGCCCCAAGAAAAAGATGAGATTGCTTCCAATTTGAATAAGGAAGTTCTGCAGTCGATTTTGGAAAGAAGTAAGGACTAACTGACCTTTGGGCAATGTAATCAATATCCTGTTCTGAAAATAACAGATAACAACTCACTGTCCTGCAGGAGAGGCCAAGTTTGGCCTTTTGTCCCTTGATTCTATGAATATTTTAGGGAAGAACTCTTTGCTAGGTTTTCATCTGTGAGAATTTCTGATGTAGCCATTGGCTACTGATGTTTCTGAAATATTGTTGGCCAAAATACAATTTTTTAATTGTGGGTGATTTTTTTAATGGCTCCTTTTCTTTTGATTTTAATTTCTAACAATAAAGTTTATTGACAGAAAAGCTTCAAGAAGATAACTATGATACTGAAGTGTATTTACCAACTTAGAATGCATTTTTTATGAGGATGGATATTTACAATAAATCATAGCTGTCTGTCACAAATCTTAAAGAAAATATTTAATCCAAGCAATGTTTTATAGTTTTATCTTTTATATACAAAGGGTAAAAGAGGAAAGAACCTTTATAAAGAGTTTATCTGTGCTGTCATTCAACCCAAAGAGAGTTTTCTGTTACTGAAACTGGGGAAAACAAATAAACCTGGATGAATAGTGCAGTGATCCAATAAGATTTTGGAGATTAGATGGAGATCTCAGTGAGCTACTTGTATATTGAATTTAGGCAACATTGGGTAATGCATATCAAGGGTTATGTATTGATTTTGTATTATGTTTGATTTCAAAGGAAGCAATAATAAACCCAAAGTTTGAAATCACACAGGGCCAGATACATTCTCAGTCTTCTTTCAGAAATGGGATAAACTGTGGCACTAAGGAATTATTTTCTTAACTGAAGGGAAAACTAAAACAATAAATAAAAAATAAATACATCTTTCTCTGATTGTTGAGAAACTTAGGAAACCTCCATTAATTCAATCTGAGGTATTTAGATGTAAAGGGAAATGTGAAGATGTAAAGAACACAAAGAACACCAGACATTCCGAACTTTATTAGCCGCTTCACAGATAATTAATTTCCTGTAATTCCAAAAAAGTGATCATTGCTGTTCCTCACGATTTGTTGCCTTGTAATCCATAGAAACACCTCGCAGCTTAAAGGAAGTTAGAACAGAGGATGACCATGAAACCATTAATGAAAATTTGCTATGGGGAATTAGATTTGAAGACTTTTTCCAGTGTTTGCTCATCAACATTTTTGCTACACTGACCCATATCCTAAAACGTATTGTTTCCTCTTATACATACATTTCATGAAGCAAGGACTTAGTCAAATATTTGGGGGTTTTTTTAGTATAGAACTTTGTTTGAAGGGGGAACTATTTGTTTTGAAGGTTATTTGAACCCGGAGGTCACAGAGCACAGAAATACTACAGCAAATTAGTTAATTATGCTGGCTCCTTGCCAGGAAATACTCCAGTAAAATGAACAGGAAGAGGGCTGGATCCTGTACATCTAGACTTCCTAGAATATTGTTTCTGAGGAATGCTAAAAGCAGCTTTTCAATAAATTTCAGGAATGGCAAGAGTAGCCCGATTTCATACTTGTAATTCTGAATTTCCAGCTTTCACAGTGGAAGTTTTTTAGATTGTTTCAATTCACATCCTTATTTAAATGTTGTTTCTAACAAGGAATTGCTTCTCCTATATATTTTTTGTCTTTCTGTTCCTAAGGAAAGTACCTGAATGGAGGAAGACTGTGGATCCCTTTTCAGGGAACGCACTTTGGTATTATTTGCATCTGATTTATTCTTTACAGAAGCAAAAGAAAATGCACAAGTGAATCTTTATCTCTCAACTGCAGGGCCATGAGTAAACAAAACCCCCAAGGCTTTCTATCCACTGCCATCCCTTCGTCAGCACTTATGGGTCTAAACCCATTCTAATATGAAAAAGCAAGAACTACAGATTTTTTTTTTGAGAACAACATGTAAATCTGTGTGTCTAAGAATGATGCCTTCCTAAGCTGCAATCTTTAAAGAAGATTTTAAATTTTTTTTAAAAATTCTTTGGGGAAGTTTTTCCGTTTGTAGAAGTATTAAATGAAGATAATAAGTCAGCAACAGTTCTGTTTTCTGAGCATGACCCTACTCCTGCCCATTTACAACTCGTTTTACTCTGCTCTCACATTCAAGTAACTTTTGTCCTTTCATTTATTTTTTTTCTCCATTTAACAATCTTTCTTTGACTGCAAATACTTGGAACATCCTCCTTCATGGTGATTCTGCTTTTCTTTGGACTATGAACTCCTGTACAATGTAACACAAAAGACATTTGCTTTCCAAGAGGAAAAAGAGATTGATGAATAGTAGTGAGAATTTCTTTATGAAGCAAAGTGCATTCCAGTCATTTTTCCCATGACAAAAATGTTGAAATTTCATGCATAGACTATGTATACACAGCAAACATACACAGAATAATCTTGAGTAGATCTTTAAGGACATAAATTTCTCCCATGACCTGATCTCTCCTCGTGTTCAAAAATTCCATTGCAGCAGGAAACTTCAAAAATATTGAGAGGTCCAGTTAACCACATAATTCCAACTGGAGACATTGCAGGCATCAAGGCAAGTTATTTCTGATAAGAAGATATTAAGAATGATAAAATAGGAAACAATCCCTCAGCAAGACTCACTGAGCTCTTTCCTGCACTCTTATAATGTACATGATACAGTTTTACATATAGCCCTTAAGACAGAAATTATAGTATTTTTCCTTTAAAAATTAATAAAAATCCATCCCCAAAAGGGATTGTGGTCTATGTTTTCCAACTAGCAATAATAATTAAATTTTCTATTTGGCACATTTTTAATGTTCAAAGTTGATTGAAAAGTGCTCTGATTTTAAAAATAATTCTCTCCACATAATTCTTCGAGTTGCTACGTGATTTATCTTGCTGCTCTCTTTTATCTTGCTGTCTCTTTTTCTCAGTGTGACAAAAACCTGAACCCAAGTTTTTCCCTTGTACAAAGTGAGTGGATATCAGGATCCCAAATCAGGGAGAGGTTGAACCTTTATGGGAGATGGAAATCTTTGCCATCAGTCACTCCCTAGCACGGTACTTGCAATAAACTTGGACATTAAGATGGAAAGGAGAGGGGGAAACCCAAAACCAACCTCAAAACAAAACAAACCCTAACAAAACACAAACCAAAAACCAGGTACCAAGGAAAGCCAACTCTCTCCATCTTTAATTATTAGGTACAAGGCCTGAAATGCAACTTCCAGATCCCACTAAAGTTCAGGAGGATGTTTGCAATCAACAGCAGACCATTATTTTTCTAGCTGTGGTAAACCAGAAATATTAGAAAATAAAATGACGGCAGATTTATCTAAGGAAAAGTGTGTTGGGGCAATTTTTAAAAAGATTCTGCTCTTCCTTTATCACATTCCCTCTTCTTTTTGATGCCCTTGTTGTTGGCTTTCTCATGTAGAAGCTCAAGTATTTCCAACCAAAGAACTTCAGCAGGAGTTCTTTGAAGGGAGTATTTATGTAAGTATATATAAATTTATATGCATAATAAAATATATAACACAAACCACAAAGAGATTGCAGTACATGCAGACCTTCCCCAAAGGGGTGTCACTGGTGGCAATGCTGGGCAAAGGACACTGCTCCAAGGAATTTCAGGATGAAGTATGGTAGGAAAAAGAAGGGAAAAGCCCTTTCTTTCTCTCCTTGCTCCTGCCCTTGAGATTGCCACAGCCACCTAACCTCCTACCAACCATTATTCCTTCAGCAACTCAGTTCTCAGTGGCTCAGGACACTGAACAACCTTTTCTGACTTGTATGTTTGTACATATGTTTATATGATTGTTATTTCTATGTTATATTTCTTTGTTATATGATTTCTATGATTTCTATGATTTAAATGATTTATATGATATATATTTCTATTTCTATTTATAT